>JAZKJV010000369.1:647500-1183427 GCA_037367405.1 Ottelia alismoides
TGAGGTAGCCAGAAATCTGCCTTCACCCCACTTGCAGTCCAGTAGAATCGAGATAAATCTGGAGTCCACGGACTCATCTACAACCGAAAACATCTCACCATCCCACGCAAGGATCAGGCTACCAGCACTGCCCAGCGAGGCTACTACCGCCCTGAACTCCGATAACTTTAGGCCCCAACCACTCTCAAAGAAGATCACATCTACACCCCATGACCGCAAGAGCTATCCCACCGCCATCCTCGTCTCTCTGTCCCCAACCCTTGCACTTTCCAAGAGATGATCTTCATTTGGATCCACTCAGAGGGTTTTTGCCGGGGACAGATACCAAAAGACATTCCGCAACCCGTACGTGAATGCCCTCCTCCACAGTAGCTAGATCTGAGATGCCCCCCATTACCGGGAATCTCCCAATGAGGAGGGCATGGAAAGTCACCAACAGCCAAGGGTTTAAATATTGGTTTCGGACATCGTATCGATACCTTGTCAATACGATATTTCGTCGAAATTTCGACGACATTTTACCCATATCAACCATCATTTGTGAAGAAATGACCGAAAACTGCCCTCATATCGCCATTTCGCTCGAGATTTCGATCCCTTGTCAAAACCGAAATTTTGCCAAAATTTCGTCGAAATTTCGCGAAATCTGAAACAATGCCAACAACTGCTTCGTGGGGGACATTGTCCTTCCCTTGTCCTCCAATTCCTGCTCTTGCCACAACCTGGCCTCAGATTTATGACGTTTTCGTGTGAATAACACGAGCGGGTCAGCCCGCACTTTCCTGGCGCTCCCACCCAAAAGCCAACCTCCTCTCTCTAAGCTTCCTCTCCGCAGCGAGAATACGCTCTTGCATCTTAGGGCTCCGGGCCAGTGTAGCCGCGCCCGGAACAGTAATTGTAGAGATAATTATGTAGTTGATGTATCGTTTATTCTATTTTTATTTTCTTGATAAACTCTTATGTAATTTACCCATGGGTCCTCTCTATATAAGAGGGCCTAGGGGTCTATGGAATATATAGGTAACTTCTTTCCACCAACATGGTATCATAGCCAAAATCCTAACCCTTTCCACCGCTCCCTCCCTCCTTCTCAACACCTCCTTCCCCTCCCACCGCCCCTCCTCAGTGCCGCATCCCCTCTCGCCCCTCCTCCCACCGCGCCGTCGAACCCCCCTCTACATTCCTTGTATACATCCCTACGGGGGATGTTTGAGAAACTCTACAGTACTATACACCTCACGGCCACTCCCGAGCAATAGAAGACTTTTCAGAATGCTACTATGGTGGGGGTACTGCTTGCGACTCTTGATCCTGAATATGATGCTGCCCGATCACAGATACTTGCCGATGCTACCATTCCTCCCATGGAGGAAGTCTACCGGAGGCTTAGCCGCATCTCTGTCTCTTCCAGTACTTCTACTCCAACCCCTTCGACAATGGTTGCGTCACGAGGGAGAGGTGGTAAGTCTTCATTCCGTGGTCGTGGACCTCGTAGTCGAGGTGGTTGTTTTCACCATCCATGCACTTTTTGCCATCGCACAGGTCATTCTGAGGATACATACTATTCTAAGCACGGGTTTCCATAATCGGCGCGAGTAGCCGAGCATGTTGCATCCACGTCGGCATCCACTTCAGATCACAGGTTTGAGGAGCTCGTGTCGAGATTGCGCGATATTATGCCTCCCACATCTACAGATTCTCCAGGAGGTTCTTCAGATATTGCTGCTTCGGCATCTGCCAGTACTTCTGCCTTTGCTAGCACCTCAGGCAATGCTTCTGCTTTTACATCATGTCATAATTCAAATATCTCAGATTGGATTATGGACTCCGGTGCAACACATCATCTTTGTTGCGACAGAGATAGACTCGAGTCATACAGAGAGATTCTACTAGGACGGTCAATGATAATAGCCGATGGGACTCATTCCCCTATCGTGGGACATGGAGAGATTACCTTGTCACCTTCCATGCATTTACGGAATGTTCTACATGCCCCTGATTTTTCGATGAACCTACTGTCTATTAGTCATATTACAAAGGATCTGCATTGTCGTGCTATATTTGACCAATCCTCTCTTATATTTCAGGACATACTAACGGGCAAGGTGATTGGTTGTGTCTTTGAGCAGGATGGTCTCTATCGTCTAGTCCGGAATTCCTCTGCCGGCGTCTCCTCCTATTCAGCCGGATCAGTCTCTTCGTATACTTGGCATCTACGCTTTGGTCACCTTCCGCTTCAGAAGTGCGCCATCTCTTGCCTCAGATTTCTCCAAGTTCTTCCTTTCAGTGTGAAGCCTGTCAGTTGGGAAAGCATTATCGAGCTAGCTTCCCTAGTCGTCAGTGTCGGAGCAGTAGCTCTTCGTTCGAATTATTTCATGTTGATATTTGGGGTCCGAGTCGTGTTCCTGATCACCAGAGACACATGTTTTATCTTGTAGTAGTTGATGACTTCTCTCGTGTGTCATGGGTATTTCTATTAAAGAACAAATCTGAAGCAGGGATTGTTATTAGAAATCTCTATAATTGAAGTGCAAAATGTTTTTTCCTCTCATGTCAAATACGTTCGTACCGACAACGCTTTGGAATTCTGTACTCGATCTCTCTCACATTTCTTTTCGTCAAAAGGTATTATTCATCAAACCACATGTGCTTACACATCTCAACAAATGGAGTTGCAGAGAGGAAACATCGTCATCTTCTTGATATTATCAGAACCCTGGTTATCCAGAGTTGTGCGCCTATTTCTTTTTAGGGAGATGCTGTTCTTACAGCTTGTCACCTTGTGAATCGTACGCTGTCCTCAGTACTTGGTGAAAAATTCCTCTTTCTGTTATTTTCCCAGACAAAGAATTATTCTCTCTAACCCCTCGTGTCTTTGGTGTTGTTGCTTTTGTTCACCAGTTGTCTCCTGGACTTGACAAACTCTCACCCAGAGCTGTCAAGTGTGCCTTTGTAGGCTACTCTCGGACTCAGAAGGGATCTTGTTGTTATGATCCTCTAAACAGAAAATACTTTGTCAGTGCCGATGTTACATTTTTTGAGTCAGTTATGTACTTCTCACTTGCAGGTGACATGTTGGCCACATCCACATCTAGTGACAACATCTATGTTCCTCCTCCTACTCTGAGTCCACCTCTGTCCATTCTTGTTCCTGTTGTCACGCCAATGTCATCCCCATCGTCGCCCCCACCACCACCACCAAAACCACATGTCCTGCCATTACCTAAATATTATACATATCGGTTAGGTTCTGCTCATGCTGCACGTCAATCATCCAACACGTCTTAGGTATGTTCAGATGTTATTACTAATGATGGGTCGGATAAAGTGCATGTGCAGGATTCATATTTGCAAAAGGAATGTGAATCAGCGAGTACAGTGGATGATGATCTTGATGTCCTTATTACTATTCAGAAAGAGAAATGTACTTGCGCATCATATCCCCTTGCTTCGCAGGTTTCCTTTCATCGTCTCACAGGGGACTTTCAGAGATTTGATGTGGCTTTGTCTTCTGTGGAGATACCACGGAATTATCAGGATGCATTGAGGTGTGATTGTTGGCCGCCTTACAATCACGGGGTACATGGAGCTTGGTTCCCGCTCCCTTAAGCGCATCCGTTGTTAGCTGCAAATGGGTATTCACAGTAAAGTACCACGCAGATGGTAGCCTTGACCGTTACAAGGCAAGGCTAGTGGCGAGAGGCTTCACTCATACATATGGTGTGGATTATATGGATACCTTCTTTCCAGTTGCTCGTCACTCCACTCTTCACATTCTTCTATCTGTTGTTGTGGTACGTGACTGGCTCTTATTTCAACTTGATGTTAAGAATGCATTCTTGTATGACGATCTGCATGAAGAAGTCTACATGCAGCAACTCTCGAGGTTTGCTGTTGAGGGGGAGAATCATATGGTGTGTAGACTTCACAAGGCAATATATGGCCTTAAACAGAGCCCAAGGACATGGTTTGAGAAGCTCTCCCATCTAATTGAACAACAAGGATTCAAAAGATCAAATGCGGATCACTCGTTGTTAATCCAGAAAACTTCTAGTGGTACGGTTGTCATCATGGTATATGTTGATGATATTCTGGTTACAGGAGATGATGATCAGGGGCTAGAGATGGCAAAAGTATTTTTGGGCCGTCAGTTTGTTACGAAGGATCTTGGTACTCTACGATACTTTCTTGGGTTGGAGTTTGCCAGGAATGTATAGGGCCTTGTAATGACCCAAAGGAAATATATTACAGATTTGCTTGTTGAAACGAGCATGGTTGGATGTAGATCCTCGAGTACTCCTATGGATCCAAGCATGAAATTATATGATAACGATACTGAGGAGGTTGACTGGAGAATGTATAGAGAAATGGCGGGTAAGCTTCTTTACATCACTATAAGTCGACCTGATATTGCCTTTGCAGTAAGTCGAGTGAGCCAGTTCATGGAACAACCAAGATAGATTCATATGGATGCCATATATGTGATACTAAGGTATCTGAAGTCGTCTCCAGGCACATGATTATTGTTTAGAAAGGACACAGATTTATCTATTTCGGCATGTGCGGACGCAGACTATGCAGGATGCCCTGAGGATCGAAAGTCTACTTCAAGCTTTGCAGTTTTTGTGGGCAGCTCTCTGGTTTCTTGGAAAAGCAAGAAGCAAACTGTTGTGGCTAGATCTAGTGTTGAATCTGAATATAGGGTCATGGCAGAAGCAAGCACAAAGATGATGTGGGTTAGAGGTGTATTAGAAGACTTGCGTATAGATGTACCTCTGCCCATGCAGCTGCAGTGTGATAATCAAGCCGCTTTGTTCATTGTCAATAATCCGGCCTTTCATGAAAGAACAAAACTGTAGACTGCCACAACACTAGAGATCCAGAAGGGCCTAATTACTACTTCACATGTTAGTTCAGGGGAGCAGACCGCTGACATCTTCACCAAGCCATTGCTCATAGGATCGTTCTTCCAAGCTGAGCATGATTGATATCTATGCTCCATCTTGAGGGAAAGTGTAGAGATAATTATGTAGTCAGTGTATCGTTTATTCTATTTTATTTTCTTGATAACCTCTTATGTAATTTACCCATGGGTCCTCTTTATATAAGAGAGCCTAGGGTTCTATGGAATATACAGATAACTCTTTTCCACCAACAGTAATGTCACTCTGCACGTCGCCACAGTCAAGAGATCCAGCCTCCTCAAGTAGTCCCATCGGACTAGAAATGACAGGAGGCGGAATTGACCCTCCCCTCTCCAACGGCCCCGAAGGAAGGGCAGTCGAAACGAGCCTGTGAATCTCCTTTCGACCTCCCCCTTTTGCCTCCAGAGATGCATGAGGTTCCATCGACCCACGCTCAGGCGAGGAGGCAGATGCCGGCACCACTGGGCCAACGCCACGGCGTTCGTCTGCGCCATTCCCCACTTTCAGCACAGAGCAGAACACTGCCCGCAAGAGGGCCTGCATCCCACTCCCCGCTGGGAGATTCGAAAGGTCCCAATCGGACCCCCGAGCACTACCAGATTCTGCCCCAAAACCAAAAACTGGACCTAAGTCAAGCCCAGCAAGGCCGCTAGCACTCGGATCTGAAGTCGGGGTAGCCTGACCCGAATCCTCATCACATTGATCACAAGCCCGACGAAATCCGTCCGTCAGATCCGGAGACAGTACCGCTTCGTCACCAATTAATGCAATAGCCGAAACGCCCGTCGAAACCGTCGCTCTGCCTTCCTAGGGAATCGGGCACTGACCCACCTGCAATCCATGCGAATCTCGAGGAATCCCAACAGTCATCTGAGACCCCACCATATCCGGTGAGAATAGCCCGTCCGGCGACCGTTCCACCGCTGAAAAAGTCGGCGCCTCCACAAGGGCGAGGCGGAGATAAAACACCGCTCTGCCAACCCTGAAAACTTTCACCGGGGGGATCTGGCACCCAGCTCCTGTGATCGAGGCCACCAGACCCCAACCCTCGCCAGGACGCAAGCTCGACTGGACGATGGCTTCCACCTTGCCGAACACCCCAAGCACCGCCCTCACAATGTCAAGCCTCCGGCATCTAATCGGAAGGCCCCGATCTCCGCGTACCACATCGGAGGAGAGCCCAAACACCCCGTCGCGCAGACGAGGACGACACCACCAAACCGATTGAGGGAACACCGCGTTACCTTGGGAGAGGAACTCGTGTATCTCCCTTCTCTCCACCCCACAGACACACAACGATGTTTCCGACAGCCAGATTCCATCTTCAACACATCCAACTGATCGATCGAGCTCTAATACCTCCAGCACCTTTTGCAGATCCCCTTTGGGTCCCTCAACAATGGGAACACCATCAACAGGGTCCGAAATGACCTCCTCAACCTCCATATCTTTTGGATCTGCACCTCCACCCCCAGACCGATCAGAAGACACTCCAGGGCAATCCATGTGGATGTGCCTCTCACTGCGACAACCATAGCACATCGCCTTCTTCAGCAAGCACCACCTCGCAAGGTGGCCCAACCTCCCGCATTTGAAACAACTTCGACGCTCAAGGGAGACCCTCTTTCCCGTCACGGTCCTTCCTCTCGCCGACTGCAGCCCCCGCACCCTACTCGTCGAGGTCCCACGATGGTCCGAACTCCACCGCAGAGGAGCCTTTCCCCGATCACCCTGACGACGCCACACCACCCCATATGGGTTCTCTAATGGCGGGGGGCCCATCACGATCGCATGCCCCCACCCTTGAGACTCCAAGCGATGAGTCCTCCATCCTCGGTTGGTTGATATCTTATGAGAGATTTTGAGGTGGCATGCATAGTCATTGGGGAAATGATGTCCGAGGTTGAGACCGACACTGGCAGCTAAGTGGGAGTGTATCTGATTGTAGAGGAGACAGATCACTCTCTTTGTAGAGAGGTGTTTTATGTTGGTCAAAGGTGGTGTCAATGTCTGATTTTTCGGAGAACACAAGGAATGAGTTGGGACGTGTTGACCTGTCACAATGCCAAAGAGTGGTAGTTGCATATGGCATGGCCTCAAATGTAAACGAAATTCGATCGAATTTCTGTCGAATATCGATATCCAGCGAAATTGAAATTCGATTGAAACGATCGAAATATGGGGGTCCTAGTACAAAAGATGATCGAAATTTCGATCGAAATTCCATCGAAATTTTGTTTTGGTCGATATCGAAATGGTGACCGAAACCGACATTTAGAGCCTTGGCATATAGCATCATGTCCTATGTTCGTTGGCTTACACGGAAACTTTTTATGTCGAGGGTGGGGAGGATGATGTTGGCAATCCATATAAGTTTGTTGTATTTCTTTCTTGTAAAGCATATCCAGCATTTAAGGGTAGAAAGAATGCAATGAGGGTATGCTAGGTACACATGAGATCATGAGGTTTGTTTGGTTAAAGAGGAGTGGCCTTTGTTTCTTAGAGCAAAGGTTCGGGAGATCAATATCATATCGGAAAACAAGAAAAGGAATATCGGGGATATATTGCCGATGTAGGTGGAAATCTCGTAGGTGGAAATCTCGGAAATGGCAAAAATGATTTTCTATTTCTCAAAACAATAAAGGATAAATTACAAAAAGGGTTGAACCCCTCTAATGGTCTGGTGGTAGAACAATAGCTCCCACTTTTAAAAAGACCAGGGTTCGAACCCTCTCTGCAATCCCCCCTTTCAAACTAGTAAAAAAATACAAAAAGGTCCCAACTGTGCGTCAATTTTCATTTTTCAATTGTCAC
Organism: Ottelia alismoides; assembly: GCA_037367405.1. Lineage (NCBI taxonomy): Eukaryota > Viridiplantae > Streptophyta > Magnoliopsida > Alismatales > Hydrocharitaceae > Ottelia > Ottelia alismoides. The sequence continues at coordinate 655,240 of JAZKJV010000369.1, forward strand.
AAAGAGGAGAGTGATCTTATTTTTTCTTTCAAGCATAGGATTTCATAAGCTTCAACGACAATTCTATATTGACGTGAATTCTAAAGTTGGAAGTTCAGTCACCTTTTTGTTACTTTTGAAAAATGAGGCATTTAATTGGGAATCGATGTATAGTTGGAGTTTTTTTTGGCAATTTACGAAACAATAAATAATATACAACTGCATACATATGCAAGAGTGAGGTATTTAATACGTCAATGCACATTAGATCACATATATGGTTGTTGTTAATGCTGAGTTTGCTGATTGTTGATAGGTATTCGAAAGGAAATGATGAAATTCCAACATAACAACTTATAGACATAAAGGTGTATTATCGCATTACAATTATGTTACCTCACATACTATGTATAAACAAAATATCGAGCTATATTGGAAATCAAACGAGCAAGTAAATGAGAATAATAACCTACAATGGTTAAAGAACATCGTGATAATAATCATAAATTTGAATAAAATAAGATGAATTAAAATATATTAGAAACTAAATTTTCTACATGAATTAAAGAAAATCAATGCCGATTGAAGTATGTGGGATCTCTGATTTTGTATTACTAGATTACTAATATTTTTTAAGTATCAACTATAAAATGTAATATAGTAACATGTGCAATATATGTATATAAACTTTCATTGATCAGTTTATAATTGTTTCATCTCCAATGCCAAAAGGAGGGCAAAGCTCCATATTCAAAACTGAGGTCTCGCTACAAAAGTAGAATCCCAAATAAATCAACCACTAAGAGTTAAAAAACGAAAAAAAACTTCCACGCTTTCCTTACAAAGAAAAGCAACATGGATGATATTGATGATGCAATATCCAAATCGGCCAAATATCGACGATATCAGTTGATATGTAGGAAAATTTGTATTGAAATCCTCCACTTTTAACCAATATGGCGTGATATACTGATATCTTGTCGATATACCACGAGATATCGATTGGATATACATGCTAATATCAATGGTCGATTCTTGTTGATACTATATATCATGATAGTTCAAACCATGAGTTAGGGATACTAGGGCAAGGTTGAAGCTGCTAAAGGTGGTGAGGAAGAAAGATTTGAATGTAGAGATTGTATCGAATTTGCAGTCTATATAGAGATGGTTATTATTGATACTAGCAATTTAAGGAGGTTGAATCGGGCCAACAAGGTTGTGCCATCTCTGTATGGCGGACACCAAGTGTCTGTTATTGACAGGAGAGGAACTTGCATCAACTGTTGACGACTTGTTGCAGAGGGTTTTGCTAATTGTGAGAGGGGTTGTTAGGGTGATCTTGGAGGTTGCTATGAAGGATGCTCCCTTGGTTAATGGATTTGTCCTCTGATGCATGCACACCTTCAAAAATATTCTTAAGCATACTGTAGAAATTGAATATAATGGCTCCCGGTTGGGAGCATCCGGTAGAGGCCTATGAAATTGCACAAGTTTTCTCATTTATATTTGCAATGTTTGTCATAGAAGCTTTCGTTTTCTAATTAAATCTGATTACCAACTTTGTCATGTTGAGTACTGTTAGCATCTTAAACTTGTCGGTAAGATGATTTTTTAAATCAATTTCTAGGCGGGTATTGGTTACAAATCCGGAAATATGATTTTTCGGATCCTTTTCTTTGAGCTCAGAAAACTGATCAAATGATTCTGGGTACTGTTGCTTTTATGTCCAACAGGAGTCCTGCAAGGGGCCATCTTCAGCGAAGTTGACCCAGAAGTCTTTGCTTGCAGTAGCTGCCACAGATTCTGCCGGTTGTCACCACGATTCGATTCTCTCTATGGTTTCTTTGAAGTTGAACCAGAGACTGTTGATCTCAAGCAGCCGCGACGGTGCCATCAAGGTGTGGAAATAGAAGGATGATTGTGTATCTGGTATTTATTGTACATATAATGTACATATATCTGCAAGCTAAAATGGGAACAGAAACCTCATCTGTGCAAAATTTATAGTGAGAAACTCCAGATTTTGAAGTTTCTTAAGGATTGTTTACCCGAGAACTAGTATGTATTTACAGTGAAATGAGATGTAAAGGTAAGGAGTTGATGGTTAGAAGTGTACAGAAATGTTTACCAGAGGGCATATTTGCTCGCGTCATTCATAATCTTGCAGTGAATACCTAATGTGCTGGGTCTTCACGAGGTATCCTTTTGTCTGTATCTAGTTGTGATCGAGATAATGCTCGGTTCAATGCACCGCAAGCATGCTAAGTACTGGATACATCATCTGCAAGTGAATTTGAAAGGATTTTCACACCCATAACACTCTGTTCTTTCGTAATTACATGTTGAATCCTCCATAATTTTGAATTACATTCAGAACCCTGAATAGTTAACCTTTACATGACAACTTTGTGTTAATCTCTGTGCATTCTTGATCGTTAACATTGATATCATCCATGAGGTGCTAAGCTATGGCAAATGGGGGGTTGATGCTTCTCGGATTTGAGGCTTTGATGTCAAGTAGTTGCTCCAAGCTCTAGAATTTGAAGTTTTGGAGCAAGTACATGAGGTGCTAAGCTACACCAAATGACGAACACGCCAACTCCGCCAGGGAGATATTGAACCATGGGAGGGGCTAGGGCATAGAGGATGATGGGGAGGTTTGTTTTCTTGTGTTGAAGGAGGTGCGAGGACGAGAAGAAAATGCCATGTTGGTTTCCCGAGAAAGAGGTGAGGAGGGGTGGACGATGGTGAGGCTGAGGTGGATGGCAGCACGGGGATTGGGGGAAAGGGGGAGGGCAATAGAGGAAGAAGAGGTTGGGGCAACGGCGGTGGTGGCTTTGGAGGTTAGGGAGGGCACATACTGCGGGGATGCAGGTGAAGAGGGGGAAGGGGTAGGGTTGGCGAGGAAGGGGCAGACAAAAAGGGGGTGGGGGCTAATTAAAAAAACATCAGATAAATAAATCTAAGCCCTAGGATTTTGTATGGGTAGATTAACCACCAAAGTGGTTGAGTTAAAAGTAACATAATGGAGGGGTATAAGTGTAAACGAAAGTTATTTTTTAAGATTCTACATGTAATTCAAAATTATAGAGGGTTCAATGCATGATTAAGAAGAAACTATTAAAGGATACGCTCATGGCTTCCTCCGCAGGCAATGAATCCCTCAGCGACAAAAGGAACCAACTAATCAGGGTCATTTTCACTTCAGGGAGTAGATCCTTTCTTGTATAAATCAAGGGAGCAATCAAAGCAACCACCCCGAGCATGAGTCGCCACTGTGGCATTTGGGGCTTACACTTTCTTTTGCATGATAGCTACATTATTCTCAGATATGTCGCAGCCTACAGGACATGTCATTACTGCCATGATAAATGATAATGTCATGAATATATCATCCATTATGTCGCCGCACCTACATGACAGTACTTTTCCATTCCTTATCATTCAAACCAAACAAACATGAATGAGGGATAAACATCATCTCTCATGCCTCTACCGAAGACGATGATGCTAAGATAGCTGAATGTTGGTCTGGTTAATGGTGCTTGGGCTTTGATTTTTCCATCCTTGTAATCGACAATAGAGTTGGCCTGCTGTTGTGGTCCGTTGACCGGACCTTGTTCATAGTTTCTCCCCACCAAGGCATATAATGCATTGATGCTGTGCACTGTACCTTGGCAGATGATACCCAGGGCAGCGACTACAGATCTGGGCAGCGAAGGCTCCATTGCGAGTGAAGATAAAATGTGTCTAATAACTACATACTGATATTTAGTCTTCATTGCACGCTAAACTCAGAAATAACCAAGCAGGAAATATATACAGAAATCCCTCAGAAAGCCATGGCAACATCATTTTACACAGTTCGTTATCGTCGATTAAGCAGACAACCTGATAGAATTAAAACGACAGTAGCATATAGCCTTCCACGACACATATTTACAAGAAAATAATGACAATGAAGCTGCACAGTATTTACTTTCAGGGAAATAGTAATTACAATGTTTGTATCTCGATCCTTTGACCTTTCTATGGTAGATACACTGCTCAACTACCAGACCAATTAAGTGATCCAACTACACTCTACATAAATGTTCGGCAAACATCATAAAATAAAGATTGCTGAACGTGTAATTTTACCAAAATATGCCACAAAATCACATGTTTAACGGAAAGAAACTTTAAAATAAACTGACTACTTGGATACAATAACACCAGATTTTCCAGTAAAAAACTTCTTTGAAGAAAGAAGGGCCCCCATCCTATAGTTGTCCAAAAATTTCTACGTTTAATCACCACAAACTGTACATGCCTATTACATGTAAACAAATAAAAAAACTACAAGCTCCAACTCTCAGCTAGCGCCTTAGCATATGCAACAACATCTTCACCATAAAAACAATCTTGCCGAAACACCACCCCGATTCTGGTTAATCATAAGGCTCAGATCATCGCCTCGTAGCTCGATCTCTCCTTCATGCCATGCCAATCCGCACCTATGGACTCACAGAATCCCAAAGCACCTACAATAGCCACCAGGGGGTTCTCAAATAAATCCAAAGCCTCCAAGGAACTACTGCATTTGACGAAGAGATGATCTCCATTTTCAACATCCTCCTGACAATGACAGCAAGCGGGATCAGCTGCCTGAACGAACCCTGCAAACAGGTTACCAATTAACAACATCCCCCTCCTAAACAACCACATAAAGACCTTCATGAGTGCAGGAATTTTCCACCTCCAAATCCTTCTACAGTCAGCCACGCACCTCAGGTTCAAAAGTCATTGGACCCTTCAAAGTCATGTACACATTCCTTACAGAAAAAGGTTCCATCACATCAGTTGGCCCATTAGCACTCTCTAACTCCCTCCAGCATCACTAAAAGCTCGTCCATTCATTGATCCGAGAGCCCAAATCTGAAATGAAGGAACAAAAATACCCGTCGCAGACGTCTTCCATAGAATAATTCGAATCGATAGCCAAAGCCATCAAACGTGTGAATCTCAAACCAACTGCCCCGCCCTCACTCTAATCATTAGCCCACGACCTAAAACCAGTTCCATCCCCAACTACGGGCCTCAAGAAAGGGCAAATATCATGCACCACACCACAATTCCCTCTCCAAAAGTATGAGGGGGTGACCCAAGTTCCATGAGGCTTGGCAAATAAGGGCCTGGCCGATAAATTTTCCGGATCAAAGCGCAAACCGAACTCCTACAATCCCCCCCAAATACAAGCGATCCACTTATTGAATAGTGCTTTATTCATCTCCTCCAAGCTACGCACCCCAAGACCGACCTCATCCTTTGATCAAAAAATCGTATTTCAATCTACCAAAGGCAACCCGTTCAAACATTGAGAAGACAACCAAAAAAAACTTTCTCATAATGCTCTCAAGTCTCTTCCTCACCCCCACGGGGAGGAGCCTAGAGGACATGAAGAAAATAAGGATCGCAGAACAAAAACTGGAGTCTGGAATATGAAAATATGTAATTTTTATATTTGGTAAAGCTACCAGATCATATTTCTTTACAAGAGAAAAATGCCTCACAAGCTGAGGCAAAGGATAATGAGATGCTGATAATCCAAGTGGACAGCAAATAAAGACAATATCTCAAAAGTGCAGGTGTTAATAATCCAGGTTCTTATTTACTTCGCAAAGAAGAAGACAAAATGTCATCAAACATGACCAATTCAAGAGGAAGGTGAAGAATGTACATAATATCTCAAAAGTGCAGGAGTTAATAATCCAGTTTGACAAAGGAGAATATTCAAAAAAGATGAGAAAACATTGCCAGCTAGCTAATAACTCAGGAGGAGCGTGGTATGTTGAGAAAGGACTGAACCGGTGTACTATTTTTTTAATCATAATATCTGTACGTCGATAAATAACAGAGACAAGAAAATTAAAAGCCAACTGTTTTAATCTGCATTTATAATGATATAAGGTGATCAGTTCCTCAAAACGACGAAAAGATGCCCGAAACAGTGTTTGGCATTCGAATGTCCTAAATATGCAAAGGTTGCTTAAGAATATCACTCATGGAATCCATATTTTCAACAAAAAAATTGAGTTGAGAGTGGAACGCAGAGATAGAGGTATAGTAGAGCAAACTTATTGAAAGGAATAACCACGTTGCGACTTCAGTTCGTAACTAGATGAAAAAGTATTGCTATCACAGGGTTTATGAGAGGAAAAGAGAGAGGATGGGCAATCTATCCTGAGTGCCTTTTGGTTTGGACTAGCTTGGTTTTTGAGGTCACAGTTGGGGACATCATGCAAGATTCTGTTTGCTCCATTTGCAAGTGCACAGAGGGCAGAGTTATGCCATCAGAGAAGTTTGTGGGCAAGATAAATAAATCCCAAGCCTCATCGTCAAGAAAGAAATTATAATAGAGATAATAATATATGAAATTTATATCTCTAGGAAATTAACTTATCACATTGTCTTTTTGGCTCCTTTCTATATCGCTCCTCAATCCTGTTCTACCTCACACTGCTTATCGTGCCAAGTTCCTCTCTTCTCACTCCTATAGAAGTCTTCCCCTCTAAAAATCTGAACCATGCCAGATGGAATTGCTGAGACCAATGCTGATCTTATCACAAACTTTGCACATAACAAATGATGGTGCTGTCATCAGATGTGTTTGGTGTTATTCAGTTGCAACCACCTTCAGACTCATGACCTATGGTAGGAGGTGCTCAGGTGCTAACGTCATATTATCGTTCTTTAGACTTGAAAAGAACAAGGATTGATTGTTGGGGATGCTGCTTTTATGCTTTTTGACATATATGGGCTTGCAGCTTGTTTACGATGTGCGGCAAATAGGCAGTTTGGGTTCTGTTCTATAGTAAAGTCTGGATGACTATCATCAATACAATACAGTCTCCATTCTCCAAAGAGGAGATGCTCCCAGCCTATTAATGCAATTCCCAACTTAAACACTGATGGGCATATAGGTCTAGAGGAAAGAACCACCTACCCACAATAAAGAAATAAGCCATGGCTAGAATTGGAGGGATTATTGACTTTTGGGAAATATCTGAAGGTCTGCATGCGACCTTCTTTATATGCTCTGGAGGTACAGAGATGACATGTCCGAAACGTTGGACGGTGATGTTGATTGAATGAGCTAGCATTCTTTGAAGCAAAAACTATGAACATCGCATATAAGCAATTATCGAGGTGCAACACAGAGTGGAGAGATTTGTCATTCACTTCACAGCGTCGAGAGAGCATACCTTTCTTTGTCTTCTCTTGCTAAAGATTTGTCATTCACTTCACAGCCTTTCTTGAGGTAAGTGAGACCTCAAGATTTGTCATTCACTTCACAGCGTCTAGAGAGCATGCCTTTCTTTGTCTTCTCTTGCTAAAGCTCCACACATCCTGAGATGATAAATCGAGGAGGCATGGGAAAGTATGAGAGTTTAGGAAAGAGAAGTGAGTTCTTCAGGTGCAAGAAAAGGAATACGTCAGGAGATTCAGGTGGTTATGAGGAGGAAGGGCGATAGCCTATTCTTCTTTCTATCCCAAGTAAAGGAACTAGAGTGTGTGCCAGCTGCTTGGGGAAAGTCGAGGGCCTTGATTATCTTTTTTGCTGAGGGGGCTTTCTCCATCCAGCAATGAGGTCTGGATTCCCAAGAATGGTTCAGCTAGAGAAGAGAAAACTCAAAACATTTCTAGAAGTAGGAGACCCACTTTCCAGTCGCGTCGGGACAACGAAGTGTGCTTTTCGAACTATTAATAGGAATTTCCTGGTAATAAGTCGACTTAGGCAAGTGAATAGGAGTAAAGAAAGGTTCGAGTCAATTGGTAATGGGATTTCTCCAAGATCTTATTACACCAGTCTTGTATTTTAGTCCTGCATCATATAATGGTAGGGCTTGTGTGTTCGTGGGTAGAGTCTCACACCTCTTGTATTCCTTGAGAAATCTAATATGAAGATCTAACCAGAAGGTTCCTTCTATGGAGTATAGGGCGATCATGTTGGACCGTCTTGAACACCATAAATCATGTTTGTCCATGTTTTATATTATTCTCCAGTGCATATTTTATATTTCAACATATATGCAAACTGATATGGATACATATATAACTATCCACAACAATATCCATATTTTCAAGGACATAGATATGGAATTTTCAAATTTTGATGGATATGGATATTAATATTTATTTACACACACACACACATATATATATATGATTATATAACTTTTGGTGGATATGAATACAGATACTGAAAACTGTAGAGGATATTCGTTCCAATATCCTTATATGCACATAAATATTACACACAAATACATTTTTTTTGAAAAGAAAAAGGGCATGACCCTGAGATGGGACTGATGAAACTCGATTTTATAATCATAATTTCCCATTTTTAACCCCCTTGCTTAAATAGATGTCAATAAAACCCAGCTAATGTCCTGTAATTAACAGAGTCCTAAATAAATTAAAAACCACAAAAAATGACAAAACAAAAATTCGTGATATTTTTTAGACTTAAAAATACCCTCAAAAATATTTCGGGTCTTTGTTTGATCTCATCTTCAGTTTTGGTCAAATGAAAGTTGTAGATCTCATCAAGATCTACAACTTTTATGTTTTGAGTTTTCTCAAATTCGACCAAATAAGCCTTCATATATTAAAAATATCATCGGAATAATCTGATTGGGCCACGTGGCCCGTTCTGGGTGAGCCACGTGGCCCCGCCTCCCTTGTCCTATCCGCCCTTGACCAGGACCGTTGGATCATCTCTTGATCCAACGGCTAAGTATTCTCCACGCGCGCCCATTGTCCTCAACCGTCCGATCATCCCTTGCCCTTAATCCGCACCGCACTTAAGCGCTTGCACCAGAACTTGCCACGTGCCCGTCCCTCTATCTCGGCCGATCGCGTCACTTATATTTCTCTGCCGTTCGATCACTCCCCACCTCTCTTGTCTCATCCGCCACCACTCCTGGCCCTTGGATCTCGCTTCAGATCCAACGGCCCCGCTGTGTCCACGCACGCCTATGTCCTCATCCATCAGATCTTCCCCCGCCTTCAATCTGCATCGTTCATTCGCGCCTCAAGCAGAGCTCGCCACGTGGCGCTTTGAAGACCGATCGATCGAGTCCCAGATCTCCCATCACAGCCGCTAGATCTTCTCGTATTCCCTGCCGACCGATCATCTCCCGCCCTTAATCTGCACCGTCCTTAAGCGCCGAGCCCAGAGCTCAACACGTGACAGCCCATCTGCCTTTGATCTCTCCGTCCCCGATCTGATCCACACCGATCCTTTGCGCATTGCTCTCCACCGTTGGATCTCCAGATCCAACGGTCAAAAGACCGTCGTCAACCTCCAGACCCCCTCTCTTCACACGATCTCCAGGTCGCGCACACTTCTCCCCCTTCCCATTATCGCCAACACCTCTGACCTCTTCTCCTCTCGCCAACCACCTCCTAGTCTTCCCCCATCATCCGTCTATCTCGCGCATCACTCCACTACCCTTGGCTTTCCTCCAGTCATCCCATATTCTCCTCCAAACCCACGTCGACCACCACCACTTCCGCCATCATCGCTCTTCAAATACTCCGCACCTCCCACCTTTCACGGTCGTCCACCTTTACGTAGGTGCATGGCCCAGCCCTCCTCCGTCTCCCTATGACAGGGGGAGGCGGAGGATCGAGCGAAGACGACCACTGCCCCCGGTGTCGACCCGTCGCCGTTCATGGCGTCGTTGCGGTGCCCCAAGCCCGCTCGAGCTGCACGGACCGACCGGCCGTGTCCAGCGAAGACCCGGGACTCGATTCGAGCCCCAGCCCAAGCCGCCGCTCCGCCTCCAGATCAGGTAAGCTCCCTCCGATCTCCCTTCGTCTTTTTAGTCCATTTCTTTGATTTAATTCGGCCTCGTCAATTATCTTCACCTTCCATTGACCATCCCGTTAGCTCCGCCGCACCTCCCCCTTTCTCGCATACTCCTCCGCTCACCTTCTCACTCTTCCAAACCCTATATCGCCTCCGACCCATCTCCTCCGCCACCCACGGCGGAGGAGCTCCGAGCTCCCCTCATTCTCCGCTCCCCCTATGAGCTCACATCCCACTCACGCACGCATAAATATATGCTCGCTTCGGCTATATGCCTAACCCTGCAGGTTAACAAGAGCCTTCAATGGCCGGACGTTCGCTGGAGTCTACTTCGTTGCAGCCGCCTACGACTTCGGAGCTCTGATGGACTGAGCCACAACGCCAGGCATCTTCCCCGAGTTTCGAGCTTCATCGTCGATCTTTCCTTGAGCTCGGAGGAGGTCTGCCGTGATCAAGAAGGAGTGGCGGAGCATGGAACCTCTCGCCGGAGCTTGAACTCCGCCGCCAGCTGCAGCTGAAGATGAAGGAACAAGCGCCGTTGGATGGCCCTCTCCTGGGGATCATCCAACGGTTCAAACGCAGCCACATCGACACAAAGTTAATGGAGCAGGCATCGTTGGATCCTAATCATCCAACGGCTCGGAAATGACCGCGTCAACCATTCCAGAAGCCCTTGGATCCACACGATCCAACGGCCGCCGAGCTAGCCAAGCGTCAAGGCCAAAGCCTCCCCGAGCCTTCGTCTCCGACCCTACAGGCTTGGGATACTCGAGCCTATTCCGAACCTGCATCAGCCCGAGCCTACGTCCAAGCCTAGCCGAAGCAGCCGAGCCTCTGCCGAACCTCCTTCCGAGCCTGGATAGCACGTGCTTCGCACGTGCTATTCTGGGAAATTTGCAGAAACGCCCACGAATTTCTTCAATATTGCAAAAAGGTCCCCGCGCATTTGGTAAAATTACAGGGAAGGACTCACGCCTTCTTTTTATTACGTTTTAGTCCCTCTCAGGGACCTTTTTGTAGCTATCATTTCATGTTTTCTTACATTTATGCCCTTGTCTTTCTTATTGCATAACTTGAGCATCATGTTTCCTTTTCAGTTGATTTCAGTTTCATTTCGAAGCTCGTTTGACGAACTCTCTCATGGCATGATCATTTCGTATAATGGACACTTTATTGTTGATGTATTATCTTGATAGAGATGGTATCTCTTGTTACTTAATCTATGCCTTGTTCAAATTGAGTTTGTCATCTTAATTCAATCTGGAATTGACTTGTTGTTTATCTTGCTTATCATTTCGTACCTAGGGCATATTTGTGATGCTTTGCATGTGCATTCATTTGCTTAATAAAATAAAATGTATAAAAAAATGCATGTTTACTTTAATGCTTTGCATTGTTGTCTCCTTAAACAATTTGACCTATATGACTTCAATTCAACACTTAGCTAAATAGACTTAAATCCGATTAATACGAGAGAGGCTCGTGTCCCTGAGTTCGACCTTGGTATCTTACCAAGTAAAATAAATCATGATCGTCTCATTTTGACTTATCATACACATATCTAAATGAGACGATCTTTTTGATGAGCCCGAATTGGCCCGACTGCTACGACTTGTTGAAGTGCTGAAAACACATTATTAAAGGGCCGATTTTGCGGATCATCAAATGGCGCCGTTGCCGGGGACACGGCTCATTTCTTTTATTATTTGGAATTTTGTTTGTTTTATTTAGTGTTCATTTTATAGGTCAAAGTGTTCATTTAATTTGCATTATAAAATTTTTTCTTTTTTATTTGATATCTAACCATTGTTTTTGTGGCAAGGCCCTTGATGGATCCAGGAGGCGAGGAGCAGGACGTTCCCCGCTGCAAGGAGCCGCAGGAGCATGCTTGGAGCAAATAAGGAAAAAAAATGTCTCGCAGTTTATGTTTGCATGACTTGTAATAATTCGTCTTTTACAACGGTCTTCGATTGAAGACTCGCGAGTGTAATCGAATGAATGTGGTTGTGTGGGGATCGTCCCCACTTGAGTGTCGACCTAGGACTAGGCACGCGGCTCTCCGAGCTCATTTTATTTTTCATATTTTTATGTGCTTGATCGTAGGTAGGACACACTTTAAATTTAGATGCACATAATCTCGCATCACTTAGCTAAAATTAATGAAAATCAATCACCGCTAATAGATGCATGATTAGGTGCGGCTTTTTTGACTTGCATATATATCGACCTTGGTTTTCAAAACGGCCCCAGTTTTCAGATTTATCGTCAAATCACTGCATGATTTCTCGCTTAGATCGTGGTTTTATCGAATACATGTTTTTCTCGGTTTCTTCTTCCTAGCTTGATCACCTAGGTTAAATGGAAAAAGGGAATGAACGGTAGACGATGATTTCTTGATTTTGTGCTAACCATAATTCAGTGATAACCTAAAATAAAATTGGGACTGTTAATTGCAAGTCAACCAAAAATGGAGTAAAATTCGGTTTTGGGAGAGCAATACCCTCGCTTACGCAATGATTTTCACTTCACATCTTTTTCTTTGCGTAAAAATCTAATGTTTTATCACCAATAAAACCGACAAGATAATAAACCAACCTTGGTTAGTTTCATGTGTGAGTTGGTGAAACTAAGGGTTTGCTTGATTGATTGAGCCATGTTTGCTTCGATGCACACCCTAAAACCTTAGTCACTCCATTTCATCTCCGAAGATTCAACCGCTCACTTGTAGATCCATTCCTCTTCTTCGTTCACCTTGGGTCCCTCCCAACATCAATTCCCATCTTTATACTTAGGCTAATCTCAGCCTAAGTATAGGGGGGCCCGAGTCCCCGTGATTTTTCTCTACTCATCTTTCCTTGCCTTTATACTTAGGATATTTCTAACCTAAGTATAGGGGGATCCCCTCTTAGCTCCCGTATATTTCGCTATACTTAAATGGACCTATGTACTTGTAACATCTAGTGCTATGAGGACATAGCAAAGTTTAAGTATAGCGGGTATACCGTATATACCGTATATTTACTTTAGCTATAATCTGAAAAATTTGAAAAATTTAAAACTTTTTGGCTAAGGTAAAAATCTTTGGACTAAGAGAACTCAAATGATTTCGCGGCTTTTCGATATTATGTTACGTTATCTTTTATAAAAATATTTTCGAAAATGATTTTTCCTTGTTTGAAAAATTCTTTTGAAAATGTTTTGAAAATCTTTTATTTGTGTGACATGGTTTTGAAAATCATTTACCAAGGAAAGTTGAGTCTAACCTGTGTTTTAACTGTAAACTAAAATCCATAAAAATGAGCAAAATTCAAAAAAAAATGTTTTTGAATGAAGGAGTTGGATTAAACCTCTACACTTACACTTTCACCCAGGATCTGAAATGTTCAAGGAAGCTTGATTTATGAGGTCTTTGAGATTTGCGGTTAACCAGCCTTAGTCATCAGGGTCATAGACTTAATCATCCAAATTTCCCTAGGTCTCTAGATTTGCATGCTATATTCCATGCTTAGTCTCAGACAAAAAGAATATGATCAACACATCACATGCACGACTGCGGTTTTTGATTGAGATGAGTTGACTTTTCACCTGAGGAATTGGGACGAGGGATTCAAGTCTGGATTTGATCTAATGATGCTCGAGGATGGGATAAAATCTTTGAAGGCTTCATGAAACCTGAGTGTCAGCAATCTAGCCAGTATGAGAACTTGGTTCTTATACTAATCTCTTGATATTGTCCTAAGTGCCTGGGTGTGAAATAAAATAAAAAAATGTTGATCAGTGTGCGCCAACTCTTGGTAAAAGCAGTGGAGCTAGCCAAAAATTATACAAATCAATGAAATTCAAAGAAAATCTCTCATTCCACAAAGTCAAATATCAAAGAGCTTCCACCAAGTGCAGACGGCTCCAACTTCTTTTGACGGACGCACTGATCAACACCAAAAAAAAAGTGTTGCGTAAAAGGCACTAGAGAGAATCCTTGTTCCAATGAGAGGGAGAGAAGAAATGACACAATCCTATGCCCTCCATCAACTGGCCTTCCATCTACACTTTTAAGTCTGACAACTAAAGAGACGGTGGATTGGATGCAAGATTGGATTTATTCCCTAGTGTTGAGGATTGGGTCCTTGGAGAATTTCTTGGACCAAGACTTTGGGTGAAGACATGACTCTACTCTCAGAATTGCGGTCAACACTAAATGTCATATCCTTTAGATTATATGTATATCAGAGAGAGTCTAGAGAAGTAGAGGAATTGGAAGCCTCTAGATTAAGGTTGAACTCGAGAATTTTGGACCTCTAAAATTGAGCCGACTTGAGCAGATTGGATCCTGTTTTCACATGCACAAGGGGGTTGATCCAACTTAATCATTCTTTTTGATGCTCGAGGACGAGCATAGTTTAAGTATAGGGGGGTGATGAAACTCGATTTCATCATCATAATTTCCCATTATTAACCCCCTTGCTTAAATAGATGTCAATAAAACCCAGCTAATGTCCTGTAATTAACAGAGTCCTAAATAAATTAAAAACCACAAAAAAATGACAAAACAAAAATTCGTGGTATTTTTTAGACTTAAAAATACCCTCAAAAATATTTCGGGTCTTTGTTTGATCTCATCTTCAGTTTTGGTCAACATGAAAGTTGTAGATCTCATCAAGATCTACAACTTTCATGTTTTGAGTTTTCTCAAATTCGACCAAATAAGCATTCAAATATTAAAAATATCATCGGAATAATCTGATTGGGCCACTTGGCCCGTTCTGGGTGAGCTACGTGGCCCCGCCTCCCTTGTCCTATCCGCCCTTGACCAGGACCGTTGGATCATCTCTTGATCCAACGGCTAAGTCTTCTCCACGCGCGCCCATTGTCCTCAACCGTCCGATCATCCCTTGCCCTTAATCCGCACCGCACTTAAGCGCTTGCACCAGAACTTGCCACGTGCCCGTCCCTCTATCTCGGCCGATCGCGTCACTTATATTTCTCTGTCGTTCGATCACTCCCCACCTCTCTTGTCTCATCCGCCACCACTCCTGGCCGTTGGATCTCGCTTCAGATCCAAGGGCCCCACTGTGTCCACGCACGCCTATGTCCTCATCCATCAGATCTTCCCCCGCCTTCAATCCGCATCGTTCATTCGCGCCTCAAGCAGAGCTCGCCACGTGGCGCTTTGAAGACCGATCGATCGAGTCCCAGATCTCCCATCACAGCCGCTAGATCTTCTCTTATTCCCTGCCGACCGATCATCTCCCGCCCTTAATCTGCACCGTCCTTAAGCGCCGAGCCCAGAGCTCAACACGTGGCAACCCATCTGCCTTTGATCTCTCCGTCCCCGATCTGATCCACACCGATCCTTTGCGCATTGCTCTCCACCGTTGGATCTCCAGATCCAACGGTCAAAAGACCGTCGTCAACCTCCAGACCCCCTCTCTTCACACGATCTCCAGGTCGCGCACACTTCTCCCCCTTCCCATTATCGCCAACACCTCTGACCTCTTCTCCTCTCGCCAACCACCTCCTGGTCTTCCCCCATCATCCGTCTATCTCGCGCATCACTCCACTACCCTTGGCTTTCCTCCAGTCGCCCCATATTCTCCTCCAAACCCACGTCGACCACCACCACTTCCGCCATCATCGCTCTTCAAATACTCTGCACCTCCCACCTTTCACGGTCGTCCACCTTTACGTAGGTGCATGGCCCAGCCCTCCTCCGTCTCCCTGTGACAGGGGGAGGCGGAGGATCGAGCGAAGACGACCACTGCCCCCGGTGTCGACCCGTCGCCGTTCATGGCGTCGCTGCGGTGCCCCAAGCCCGCTCGAGCTGCACGGACCGGCTGGCCGTGTCCAGCGAAGACCCGGGGCTCGATTCGAGCCCCAGCCCAAGCCGCCGCTCCGTCTCCAGATCAGGTAAGCTCCTTCCGATCTCCCTTCGTCTTTTTAGTCCATTTCTTTGATTTAATTCGACCTCGTCAATCATCTTCACCTTCCATTGACCATCCCGTTAGCTCCGCCGCACCTCCTCCTTTCTCGCATACTCCTCCGCTCACCTTCTCACTCTTCCAAACCCTATATCGCCTCCGACCCATCTCCTCCGCCACCCACGGCGGAGGAGCTCCGAGCTCCCCTCATTCTCCGCTCCCCCTATGAGCTCACATCCCACTCACGCACGCATAAATATATGCTCGCTTCGGCTATAGGCCTAACCCTACAGGTCAACAAGAGCCTTCAATGGCCGGACGTTCGCCAGAGTCTACTTCGTTGCAGCCGCCTACGACTTCGGAGCTCTGATGGACTGAGCCACAACGCCAGGCATCTTCCCCGAGTTTCGAGCTTCATCGTCGATCTTTCCTTGAGCTCGGGGGAGGTCTGCCGTGATCAAGAAGGAGTGGCGGAGCATGGAACCTCTCGCCGGAGCTTGAACTCCGCCGCCAGCTGCAGCTGAAGATGAAGGAACATGCGTCGTTGGATGGCCCTCTCCTGGGGATCATCCAACGGTTCAAACGCAGCCACGTCGACACAAAGTTAATGGAGCAGGCATCGTTGGATCCTAATCATCCAACGGCGCGGAAATGACCGCGTCAACCATTCCAGAAGCCCTAAGATCCACATGATCCAACGGCCGCCGAGCTAGCCACGCGTCAAGGCCAAAGCCTCCCCGAGCCTTCGTCTCCGACCATACAGGCTTGGGACACCCGAGCCTATTCCGAACCTGCATCAGCCCGAGCCTACGTCCAAGCCTAGCCGAAGCAGCCGAGCCTCTGCCGAGCCTCCTTCCGAGCTTGGATAGCACGTGCTTCGCACGTGCTATTCTGGGAAATTTGCAGAAACGCCCACGAATTTCTTCAATATTGCAAAAAGGTCCCCGCGCATTTGGTAAAATTACAGGGAAGGACTCGCGCCTTATTTTTATTATGTTTTAGTCCCTCTCAGGGACCTTTTTGTAGCTATCATTTCATGTTTTCTTGCATTTATGCCCTTGTCTTTCTTATTGCATAACTTGAGCATCATGTTTCCTTTTCAGTTGATTTTAGTTTCATTTCGAAGCTCGTTTGACGAACTCTCTCATGGCATGATCATTTCGTATAATGGACACTTTATTGTTGATGTATTATCTTGATAGAGATGGTGTCTCTTGTTACTTAATCTATGCCTTGTTCAAATTGAGTTTGTCATCTTAATTCAATCTGGAATTGACTTGTTGTTTATCTTGCTTATCATTTCGTACCTAGGGCATATTTGTGATGCTTTGCATGTGCATTCATTTGCTTAATAAAATAAAATGTATAAAAAAATGCATGTTTACTTTAATGCTTTGCATTGTTGTCTCCTTAAACAATTTGACCTATATGACTTCAATTCAACACTTAGCTAAATAGACTTAAATCCGATTAATACGAGAGAGGCTCGTGCCCCTGAGTTTGACCTTGGTATCTTACCAAGTAAAATAAATCATGATCATCTCATTTTGACTTATCATACACATATCTAAATGAGACGATCTTTTTGATGAGCCCGAATTGGCCCGACTGCTACGACTTGTTGAAGTGCTGAAAACACATTATTAAGGGGCCGATTTTGCGGATTATCAGGGACCCGCCTCAAAACTCATTAAAAGAGAACAATTACTGATTAAATGTGCACAAATATTATACACTTTTATACTTAATTATACAATTACAAGTCTTATATGCAAATGTTCATGCAACTATGATGTAATTAAATTAAACAATATAAAAAAATTATTACTAGTCTATTCTTTATGACCCGACCTGACATCCTCTTCATCCATCTCCCCAATATCCATTGTCTGTGCATCTGCTTTGCTGATTTCATTAATTTATTATATATCTTATTCAGGCTAATTATTTCTATTATAATATTAAAATGATGTAACAAATACATTATATAACACTTTTGTTAACATCATACAATATCTAAATATTATAACATTTTACGAGACATCCACTATCCAATATATAATCTACGTCCATTATGTGATTATCCATATATGTTTAGTTGATATCTGTATTTGTTTTCAAGAATATGGTACTACATTTTTCAAACTCATTTGATATACGTATCCATCTTTGAAAATTAATATTGTAAGATATATTCACATCCGTACGTTTGCATCCCTACTTGGGACACCATATTAAGAGCTGGTGCAATTTCAAACATGCTACCTCTTCCATGTTGGACCTATAAAAATAATATTTTGAACACAATTGTGGATTCTTACTCTTTTCTTTTATGGAAATGCGATGGGTGATCTATATTAATTGAAATTAGTTAAGGTGCATTAATGAGAAGCCCATAAATTATATAAGGCTCTACAATGCGCCAAAGAGTTTTCCGAGTAGAATCCCTGGTTGTTGAAAATAAGGTCATTCCATCCTAGCCAGATTGCCCAGAGAGCCGCGAAAGTAGGGGAAACATCGTCCGTGGAGTTGCAGCCCACCGTACGAACAGATCTCCAAAAATTCCCCCGCGTCACCAAAATCGAGCCACGACAGCCCCAACTCCCTCCAAATCGCAGCCGAGAGAGGACATTTGAAAAAGATATGCGCTACGTCCTCCTGATGGCACCGGCATCTATCACAAATCATGCACACCGAATAGGCGTGCCCGCCTTAGTTTGTCATACAAGCGGTCTCTCCTCATGGTCTCTCCTCATGGATGCCTACTCTTGGTTAAATTCATCCTTTCACTTGTTTCCATCTCTGTACATGAAATGTTTATTTTACTTTTAAGGGAATTTTAATTTTATCCATAGGCATCTCCCATTTATTTCTTCCTAACTTAATATAGAGCCATGCATCTTACCTTCTCAATAAACTAAAAGATTTAGGGATTTTTACACCCATAACATTGTATACTTTTAATAATATGTACATAACCTCCATAATCGTGAATTACAACCAAAACATGAATAATGACTCCATCTTATGCACATGTTCCTCCTTTAGTGTAGTTCATTAACTTAATTAGATCTTTGAGTTAATCTAAAATATATTCAATCCAATGACAGTTAATAAAATCCAAAGAAGAAAAAAATAACACCTAACACCTTCCTTCTTCCTCTCATGTCATCTTCCTCCAGCCCCCTCCCCTTCCGGCCGCCTCTTCATCTGCCCCCACCCCCTCCGACACTTCAACGTAGCCCCCACATCCTCCGCCCCCTCCCTCTGCCACCCCATCATGATGTCAGATACATTTAGGGTTTTGTTAGGAGAGTTAGGTCGAGTGAAAGGTATTAATCTTATATATCAACATTATTCGATATCATTTTAATACAACTTAAATCAATGATCCACCCAACATTCGACCATATTCTATAGGACTTCTCCTTTCCCCCAAAACCTAGAAGTTGTTATACAATAGGCCACGCCACTAGAAGCACAACGTCCACAAAAAACTTACACAAACTTGCAATGTTATATGATGCCTTAAAAAACATCACGCATAACATTTAAAAGAATTTATAAAACATTTAAAAGAAAATACAGATATGACATTTGCACATAGAGAGAGAGAATAAGAATATGAAGCACTATGTAACAAGTTCTCCCGATGGCCGGCACCTTTTGCTTTCTTCATGTTGGTCGGTTGGTGGCATTGACTAACAATCTACTAACGGATTAAGTATAACCATATGACATATCAAAACAAAGCTTGAGTGGTTGGGTAGCTCCACCACTGAAAAGTCTGATTGACCGTCATCATATGCTAATCAGCAGGTTAAGTCGGTTAAAACTTTCAACATATACATGTAGCCAAGATGAGTATGTCCTTCAAAAGATAAGCTTGGTCCTTAATCATGGAAGTCACTTAAATAAAATAGTATGAAAGGAGAAAACCTCGCCCAAACTCACATGCTCGTCAAACATCGACAAGAGAAAGACCTAGGTCCCATTCCCAGAATGGTGTTGCCAGGGGTGCTAGCATATGGGTTTCATTAATATTACCCTATGTTTATTAAAATAGTTCCATGTTTATAAAAAATAACAAAATAAAAAAATCAACGTCAGAGATCCAATTATGTTGGTTAATGGGAAACATAGGAACAAACCTTGCAGAGTTTGGGCAGGTGATCGATAAAGCATCGAGAACAGGCAGCTGTATATTATAGAGTGAAATAGTTGATAAACATGACATTACAGCAGAAGATTAACATGATAATAAATTATAACCCTCTGCTGACATTCACAGCTCCTTTTCCGATCCATTCTAGAGCAAATCGGCTTTAAGTTATTTTAACCAAAATCTGAAAACTGCAAATTTGCCCCTTCCTTGCTTGTCGTAGTAAATAGCTCAAACTATCAGGACTAAGAAATATCGGCATTGGATTAACATGTGACTTGATGT
Organism: Ottelia alismoides; assembly: GCA_037367405.1. Taxonomy (NCBI): domain Eukaryota; kingdom Viridiplantae; phylum Streptophyta; class Magnoliopsida; order Alismatales; family Hydrocharitaceae; genus Ottelia; species Ottelia alismoides. The sequence continues at coordinate 675,440 of JAZKJV010000369.1, forward strand.
CCCATTTTTGGGATAGAATAGTTGATTTTGAGGACCTAAATGAAATATTAGTCTAACCAAGTATATTCTTGAAAGTATAAAGGTCAGAACATGCTTCTTTTTTTCCTACTTTGGAAGGATCCTGCATACAGACTATAACTCTAATTATTATTCTTGACAAAAATTCCCAGCATAGAAAAATCCAACCATTCACCCTTCTCTCATCCAAAGTCTGGACGTCTAGAATCTCTAGATACATCTCCTCTCTACGTTGGCTGTTTTTTAAACCATCCTTATGTCCTAATTTTTACAGTGTTTGTCCTCATCATTCTAAACCTCAACAAAAACTCACATAGCTGGAAATGAATGAGAAAAGGGGAAGGCTTTCAAATGGAATCCCTAGAAGGCTAGAACAAGTTCCCACCCTTTACATTAGAAACATTGTGTACGTAGAAATAATGAGCCTATTGATGTGCTTAAGCATATGATGAGAATGGAAGAACCAAGAATGCATGTAGGCATTGTTGAATACAAGCAATACCATGGTTGCACTAGGTTGAGGTTTCCGTGGCTAAATTTCGACAAAGTAAATTATGAAAAGGAACCGCCTCTTGTTTCCTAAGAAAGCATCAGCTTTGGGAAGACCTCCATAGTCTTGTGGTCAATTTTAACAAAATATAAATCTTTACCATATATCCAGATGATCACAAGTTAAAGCGATGCCATAAACCGGGCAAAGTGATCACTTCAGAACATATAAATGAAAATTTATCCAAAGTCAAAATATACCATGATACGGGAAACCCAAAATGTAGATCTCAACTATTTACTACATCACATCTAATTTTTTAAACAAGAAGACAGATTCAATGCACATCATTTTACTCACATCACAAAAGCAAAATTTCAATAAAAAATAGATCTTTCTGAACATATTAACATATCAATACAAAAACGGGATGAGCCTATACCGAACCTTACTCGCATAGTCTGTGTACCTCTCCCCAAATGCCTCCGTCATTATACCCTCCTCCAGCTCCGCCTTCTGTCCATAGTAAATCACACACACCAGGATCAAAAACACCAAGCTTAATGGTGCTCTCAGCGCCAGACAGTAACTCCCAAACAGCATCATCGTGGACGCGTAAATAGGGTGCCGCACCCACCTATAAGGACCGAACTGCACGACAGCAGTAGGCTTAGCCACCTTCTCTGAGTAATTCGCAAGGTACAACACCGAGTGGTAGCGCATAAACAGCACAGCCATGACGAGCACCCACAGGCCAACGTTGCTCCATCCACTGGGCACCATATGCAACTCCGGCCCCTCGAAAGCGGCAAGCCAATGCCCGACGAACACCAAGACAGCGAACAAAGCACCGACTCCCTTCGGTAATCTAACGTCCCACTTGGGATCGTGCGGGCGCGGGAGGAGATCGCCGTAGAGGCGTTTGCGGACGGACGACTCGAAGAAGAAGAAGTAGTGGTAGATAAAGAAGAAGGCGATTGGCCACCCTTCCAAGAACCCGTTGAGGTGCGCCGGAGGGACCAATGTGAGCCATGTGATTGCGGATGTAACAATTGCGAGTTGGTGGAGGATGGTGGACTCCCCGGAGAGGTGTTTGTGGAGAGAGAAGAGGCCGAAGGCGGCGACTGATGCGGCGACGTACCACGGCCAGTAGAGCCAAGTCCAGCTGAAGTACATCCAGAAGAAGGGGTTCAGGAGGAGGCTTGCGATCTTCTTGACGAGGGCGATGGCGACGGAGGTGATTGCGGCCCATTTGCAGACGGAGAATGGGGTCAATTGGGGGATGGAGAGGTTGGAGGGGATGGAGAGGGAGGAGAGGAGGGTCTGGGAGATGGGTAGGGAGCGGACTGGGGTAGTGCGTGGGAGGTGTTCGACGAAAGGTCTGAGAGGGGTGGTGGGTCGGATGGGTCGCGTGGAGAGGAAGGAGAGGGGTCTGTGGTGGGGTTTGGGGAGTTGGAGGGAGGAGGGGAGGGCGGAGTGGGTCAGGAGTGTGGAGGTCGCCATTGGAGCCTTCACAGCGGAGACGGTGGCAGCGTTTGGACGAGAGAGAGCTTATCCGGAGGTGAGATTTTGGGGTTAATGCTCCAAAGCGGAGAGCACCAACCTGGACTTGGAGCCTATATTTGATGCACAGTAGCAGATCTTTAGCTTTTTTTATGTGAAAAAATAAGCTTATTTCAATATCCCAGCTAGAAAATTGGATGTGTATGTAGATGGGTAGCATTTTTATGAAATATTTTAGGGTTTTTATTAATTGTGCCTCCTCTAACACATTGCATTACCTTTATTTTTTCATTTTGGCCTTTAATCTCCAGTTAAATGCATGTAAATAGAATTAATTTGTACAAAATAATATTCATTATTTATTCTATAAAATACTGAATAAAACATTGTATCAAATGTTGAAATAAAAGAATAAAGAAAAGAAAAGAAAGAGAATGAAAGTCCAAAAGTATTGAATGACCCTAAACCCTGAGACTAAATCAATATTTGACTTGATCGATAAGGAATAAAGTAGGGGGCGGATAAGGGCTAAAAATAACTCAAAATCCTAATTTGTATTCCCCAATACTTCAATTTGGGACATATTTTATTCTTTATTATTTATAACTCAAATCAATAAATCTTTGAACATGAAATTTATAGATAAAAATATATAAAAAATTACAAAATTTACTTAAAAATAATGCACAATATACCCTAGACACTCAAAATAAAAAGGTGCAAAGAAAACTTTCTAGACATGTATCTTTGCCATATGAACTCAAAGTTCACCAAACTCACCATTATTGTCCTACAATTAAATTATTTATTTAATGAAGATAGTTTCATTCAATTTGGAGTTAAAATACAAAAGTTAGATTTTGAGCCCTCATTATGCAATATACCTAAATAAAATAATCAATATACTTATTCTTTATATTTTTCACTATTATATATTTTTATAATTTTGTAAGTATTATTCATAATACATATACGCCATTAAAATAAAACAAATCCATGAAAAATAAATTAAAAATAAATAAGTGTAATATCATATATAGATGAATTATATAAGGAAAAAATGGGGCTGCCCCCGCCCCATTTTTCGGCGTTTTTTTTATTTTTGAAAAATAAAACCATGTATATTCATCCATATATCCCTCCTATATGCCATTCGAATTTCGTCAGAAACAGAGACTCCTACGGCCTCCATCTCGATGGTATCGATTTAAAAAAATCATGTTACCGTTAAAAAAATACTGTCCGGATGGAGGCCGTAGGAGTCTCTGTTTCTGACGAAATTCGAATGGTATATAGGAGGGATATAGGGATGAATGTACATGGTGTTATTTTTCAAAAAAAATAAAAAAATTTGCCCAAATAAGGTGGGGGCAGCCACATATGACCCATTATATAATGTATATACATATTTGTTTAAGTGTACAAATAACGTAAAAATACAAAAAATATATTTATGTGTACTAAATAATTTATAAATATAAAAATTATGTATATGAAATAATAAAATCTAAAACACAAATAAAATAAAATAAAGGTAAATATACCTATATTACTGCTTGTAAAAAGTAACACAAAATAAATTAATCCGAAAAAATAAATAAAAATCACCTTAAAATACTACATAAAATAATAAATACTTTTGACCACAAATTAATAAAATCATTTATTATTTTTATTGGAATTAATAAATAATTTACATTCTTTTTTGTTGTTATGCACACTTACACGATTCAATGGGAGACTGATCTTGATTGACCTTTGTCAACTCTCCAACCTCCCTAGGTTTGTATGTGTCGGATGCTTGACGATTGTTTTCCTCGACTGTTCCTATCCAATTCTTCCGTTCTTTCGATTCGATTCCTTCCGGACTTTTGACCTGATCCATGATCTTTCACGCCAGCTCCATTCCTTAATCTGAGGATCATTGATTATTCTTCTTGAGTCAAAGACCCCTTGTACATGACCACCTCCTCGACCCTCATTTGAAATTTGATCCCTCTATAGTGGTTCCTAGCTCCTTAAATCGGTCCTAAGGCATGTAGCTGGTGACAGGAGCATGTGGCCATCATTCTGGAGTGAGGAGGAGTTGCTTGGAGCGTTGATCCCCATCGTCGGCGAGCTCCGCATGGTGAACCACCCAACTCTTGCGTCAGCTGGTCAAGCCATAGTTTAGCGATAATTTTAGGTGCTCGATAGTTTTAGCTTTTATTTCCAACCATCAATTTAAGTTTAATTGCCCCTAGTAGCGTAGATTCGATTCTCGTAGTTCGTAGGAGCTCCTGCTCCAGCCACTTTTCCATCATCCTTCTACTGTGCTCCGCCCCCTCGTTCAATCCCATTTCTTCCCCTTCTGTTTCTCTATGTCCCCAACCATTCTATTCCTCCTGGTCGGTCTTCAGTCATGATTTCGAGATCCTTCTCCACACCTCCGTCAGACCTCGCCACCTTACCTCTTGGTCAGTCTCCATTCTGCCCAATAATGGGTCAGGGTAGTTTGCCCTCGACCCTGCTTTCTTCTTGTGCATGTAATTGGAGACCAAAGCCTAGCTAGAGGCAATTTGAGGTTAGAGGAGGTTCCTAGGTCACTTGAGTTTCTCCGACCTCTTGGAACTACTCTGACAGTCCTCGGATCTATTTGAAGCCTTCAATGAATGCGGACCGGCAAGAGGCATGACTTGAGCACCTGAGAGATGGTGGAGATGCTCGGAGGAGGGGGAAACAAAGATTGAAGTTCACACATAGAGTTGTTCCTCCCTATTCTTCAAGAAGAGCAACAACTATTAGATCATCTCTTCCCCCCAATTTTGATCGTGGTTGTCGGTTCGTGCCTCGCTTCCACTGTCAGATCTCACCTGAGGTCTAATTTCTACCGCACATTGACGAACCGGCATCGCGCAACATGGACACGACACGTGGATTAGTGAAGTCATCAGCATCGTCCACTCGCGCCTTAGTAGGGGTATTTTGCATATTCAACCCTGCATTTTTGCTTTAATATTTAGTCTGTAATATTTCATATATAGTTATAAACTTTATGTGAAATTTGCAGTAAGACCCCTCAGTTTCTTATATTTACGCTTTGATCCCTCACCACGTCACCTCGCATGCATGTACGCGTGAGGGAACGAGAATTTTGTAAGGGGATCCTTACGCTTTTTTATGTCCACGTTAGTCCTGTAAAAGTCAATTCCAGTGTTATAAATTTTGGATAATTTGCTTCAAGGACCTTACACTTTTTAGTAATTACACATATACCCCTACCAGCATAGAGTTTATTAAACATTCACGATATTTTTTGGTATTTTAGGCCCTGGATTTTTTAAGGGGTTTAGAAGTCAAAGAATACTAAGAAATTACAAATAGGTCCATGCTACTGTAACTCTTTTATTTCTTTTATTTACATTAATAAAAAATATTATGTTGCATCCAAAATTATATGATCACACAAAATTTTCTTGGGATGTTTAAAACTATTTTTCTATTTTTAAACTACAAAAATGCCATATTTATTCCCTCTTTGAATTTAAAAATACAAAAAATATAAAAATCATCTTTTAAAATTCCAAAAAATATATAGTGTTTATTATTGCATTTTATAACTGCAGACCAAATATCACTAAAAATAATAAAAGAAAAACACTAAAATTTTAAAGCTCCAAATTCATTACAGAAATAAGTAAAAATTCTATAAAATCCAATAATATTTATGTCTTCTGAATTTTGTCTATTATATTCACTATATATTAAAATAGTTTTAAAAAAATTTGGGACTTCTATTTATTTTTAAATTCCAAAATAATCTGACCAATTAATATAAGTCATTAATTTGACTTTTTTATTCAATTTAAAGTCCAAAAAATATCAAAACTGTAAGAAAATTAACAAAAATAAGAAAAATATAACAAAAGATAAACTATTTTATTTTATCATTTTTTAGTTTTATTGCTATATCTATAAATATAAAAGCTTCCATCTTTATATATAGTTATATTAATTTATATTATCATTAAAAATATCGAAAATATTTTAAAACCTTAAAATAATAAAAAGGATTGTACCTTGGTGTATTTTCTTGATTTTGCATATATTTGTATACATTTATTATATATAGTATACCTATTATTACTTATATACATATATTATCTTAAAAAAAGAAATAAAAAATCAGAAAATATAAAAATAAAATAAAAATTATAAAATTAGAAACACAAAATTTTATAAAAATAAAAATATATAATTATATATAAATTAAAAACCTGCAAAAATAAAACAATAAGACAAGAAGAGGGACAATTTCGGAATTCAATTCTCAATCTATCATTTTCTACTTCCTATGTTCGACACTCTACATATACTTCACTTATACACACATTTTGTAGAGTTTTAATAAATTAACTCCATATTTTTATTTTTGCATTGCTTTATCTATAATATGGGTTAATTATTATCTGATTCAACAATTTTTTGTCGGTCGCCATAAAGATAGTATTCTCGCCTGATGTAGAATGTCGATCGCATAGAATCCATATCTCAACAATTCCTCATGTGGTGAAGGTGGCATAGAATGCTTCATTCTTTCGGTAAATGGTGAGGGTCCACGATATGAAGATGTCGACGAGGCTCCACCACTCCCCCTTCCCAACATCCTCTGCCTCCTCCTCCTCCACCAACTCCAGCCTCCTTCTCCTCCTCACCCTCCCCGGTCGCCTTCGCCCCCTACTCCTCCCACTCTCCAGCCTCTTAAGCCCCCCTCCTCCTGCCCCTTCTCCTCCCACTCCCAACCTCCTTCTCCTATTGACCTTTCCCAGCCTCTTTCTCCCCCATGCCCCTCTTCCGCCCCCTGCTCCTCTACCACCCCTTTCTCCTCTGCCCCTCTTCCTCCTCCTCCGCAATTGAATTTGATGGAGTTCTGTGCAATGACAAGGATGGCGAAGGAGGAGGACGGAGAGCTTGGGCAGAGAAGGAGGGGCCATAGGAAGAGGATGGGTGGGGGGAATTTTTGGATAGTTCTGCCTCACTTAAAATCACCATGATTTGAAAAAATCATGGTTGAGTTCAACTCATTGATGTCTAAAGTAATCAGGGGAACAACTGATATGTCAAAAAAGAGAGGGGCGTAATTGATATTGCAATATGTCAGATGGGCACAACTAATAGAAATCCAATATTTTATAGACAATTCTGTTGGCATGATGTGTGATGTCATAAACCTTCTTATGTATTATATTAAGGTGACAAAAACCAACGAAATATCCGAAGCTTGGATTTTAGAATAATATGCAACACCATACCTCCCTCAAAAACCACATGATAACCAACAAAATGACAAATACAAAATACATGTATTGGTTATATAAGAGAGAGGGGGATAGAGAAAAGGGAAAATATTCGTTAGCTTAAAATCACCTTCAAATGTTAGAGGAGGAGGAAAGCTTGCCTTCAAACTTTAAATTGAGAAGCTATTAGCAATATGCATGTTCTCATCACAAAAATGGTGAGAACACTGTAGCGCTTCCGATGACCTCCAACAATTCCTCGATGACTAGGATGATAGAAAGGAAGGTGGAGGATGGTGAGAGGAAGAAGGTAAAGGTATATGGCTGAAATGGTTGTCTGTATGCCCTCTTAGAGAGACTTGGATGGTACAAAATCAAGCCCCCATTACTTCATTCACAAAAAATGGGCTTACTTTCTTTTACTAAAATGACTATACACCTCTTGTTCGATATTAAAATTAAAGAAAATCATGTGCATTGGATTTTTAATAATACACCACTTCTAATGAGTCGCATAATTGACAGGTTTTGATCAATTTGAAATTTGAAATGATCAAAATTTTGAGTATTTTTTATAACATATCCTTGATTGCATGTCCTTGGCAATCGACCTTTGTTGTGACATCTTGATGTCGGTTTATTATACCATGAGCGGGTCGTTAGACTTACTGGCCACTTACGATGTTTTAGGAGAAGTGATGCCTCGAAACATGCAAGCCGATCTATACATATGATGAAATGAAAAAGTATGTAATGGCACAAAGTTCAGTAAGGTTTCATTTTTTGATGCATTTGGATTATGAAAAAGGCCTTTATCCATGCAATCCCAAAATTGTATAATGTCATGACACAATGTAATGTCATAACGTGATGGTTAATAGCCCTTTCTCATCTCATTCTCGTGCCACCCTTAACCCTTTCTTTCTATATTGAGATCACAAAAATGTCTTCTTCCCACGATCCAATCATTTTTCTAAATAGTTTTAAAGTTCTTTAAATATTGACTTTTCATTTGATTGTTAATATAAAATAACTTGATTGTTAATATAAAATAACTAGAAATATCATATTTGGATGAAATTTGAAAAGCATAATATCCATATATTGGATTTTTAAATGCATTTTTTTGCAAAAAAAATGAGGAGTACATACAGTAGAGGATTTGCTCTCGGTGACTGTACCCAATCCCTTACTCTGAAATTAAAGCATCCTCCGTCATTGTACTAGGAAATGAAATCCTAAGATGACACTTTATATTTCTGTAAAGCATAAGGGCGTCCATATTACAAATCTTAGTAGAATTGCTAGGTGAGGAGAGCATCAAGTTGAAATGCTAGTCCACAGCTTCACCTCTTGAATCTTGATTTTGTTTCTGTCCATGACATGATTGTGCATTACACATGAGTAGGGATGAGCATTGGACTGGGCCAGCCCGACCCAACCCGAGGCCCAGCCCAAAAAGCTCGGCCCATCCCAAGCCCAAGTTAGTATTGGGCCAGGCTTGGGCCAAATATTCAGGCCCAAAATTATTTCAGGCCAGGCTCGGGCTTGGGTCGGCCCGGCCCGCTAAGCCCGAGAGCCCGACCCGAATGATGTCCCAATACGAGGTCCGAGGACTGCCCCGATTGAAGCCCAATTGGGGAGCCCATGAATGTTGAATTTGGGATCCCTCTCCATTCCACATGCTATATTCCCCTCCTTCCTCTTCCAGTTAACAGGACATAGGAACCCATGTCGTACTCCCCTCTCTCCTCTTCAAATTAGATGGAACACAGGAACCCACACCATAGGAACCCCCTCAGGATGTGGCCCTTCAATTCCCATTTCCTAAAATGCAACCTCCAACCCTAACTCTTCTAGGCTCTAGCCAGCTGCTGGCGTTGTGGGCCTCACGGCTCATCTCCTCCTCCGCACACCCTTCGGGCTTCGGTCCCCTCCCACACAAGCATGTCGCTCGTCCTCGCGTGGCTCCGTAGCCTCTGCTCGCCCGCCTCGCTGTTGCAAACCACCACATGCACGAACCAATCCGTAGCTCCGAGGCTTCTGCAAACCACCTCTCTGTTTCACTATCCCCCTTTCATAGCACGGTAGCACCTCTTAAACTCGTGTTATTATGAGTTTTAGTGTTATGAATATAGGCATTATTTCCTTCTTTAAATAAAATTCAAAAATCCTCAACTGAACCTTGTCTTTATGTAGGCATGAGATAGATGTGCTCTTCCAATTTTCAAACACTTTTGCTAAAGATGTGGTCTTCCATACCCTTTAAAAGCAAAAGCCAAAGCAGAGGTCAACAAGAGATCCCTTCCATTGTATAAATATGAATGGATGTAGAGAGATCCCATCTATTATCTAAATCTGAATGGATGCAGATGTGAACAAGAGATCCCTTCCAATCCATTTAAAAGCAAAACCAAAGCCCAAGACAAAAAGAAGTACGCGCTCTTCTTTAATATACTGCCCACGATATAGAAGTACATGCTCTGCTGCAAATCTGTTTACTTATACCAACATATTAATGCATATGTAAACCGGAAACCTGAACATGCAAACATTAGCATGAAAGATAATCTGTCCATGTGTAGGTAACTTTCCTACACCCACATCTTTTTCCCTCATTTTTTTTATTTTTTTGAGATAGTTCCTTGAGGAATTTATATCACAATGTATCACCATGTCATCATTAAAATTTCAACTTATTTCAAGAATTCTAACTTATCCATCAAGATAGACAATTTCTAATGGTCTGAGAGCTGCTGAAATCGACCCCTTCCGATGGAGTTGTTAGGAAGGTCTGTTTTTACATGAAATTTGAAACACGTATTTCATTTAATATTCTAAGTAAATCCCCTAAAGATCCATTTCAAAAAAATAAAAAAAATTGGGGAACAAGAGATTGGTGTAGGAAAGTTACCTACACATGTGTGTAGGCTCCCCAATCCCATATGTGTGTGTGCGCGCGCGCGTGGGGGGAGGGGGGGGGGAGTATGCACCCAGGTGCATGCAATTTTACATGCACTGAGGTTTATATCTTCTACTTTTTTACTTTTTTGGAAAAATGTCACCATGTATATTCATCCCTATATCCCTCCTACATGTCATTCGAATTTCGTCAGAAACAAAGATTACTATGCCTTCCATTTTGAACATGTAATTTTAACAGTCCTAAAATTGTCTAATCGACATGTTCTAGATGGAGGGCATTAGAGTCTCTGTTTTTGAAGAAATTCTAATGACAGAATAGAGAGGGATATATATATATATATGAATATACATGGTGATATTTTCCAAAAAAGTAGAAAAGCGTGGAAGATATAGGCCCCGGTGCATGTAAAATTACATGCACCTGGGTGCATGCTCCCCAACCCATATATATATATATATGTATATATGAGGAGTGATCCTGTGAGAGCAAAAAATTGTGAGAGCATGAGAGGGTTGATTCCGGACTACATGATTCACCTAGGAGAGAGAAGACTAGGAGAGAGAAAATATAATCATGTGGTCCAGGATCATTCTTCTCACGCTCTCACAACTTTTTGCTCTCATAGGATCATTCCCCTATATATATAGACAAAGAAACTTCAAATGAGGTTGGGTCTCACCACTTTTGTGGTGAGCCCTCCATCTCATCCATTTAATTCAAATCACACTGTTGTGATAAATGACACATTAATTGCATTATTTTAATGATAGAAATCCATTTTGGTTATTTGTCACATTCTAAAAATGATATGTGACAACCCACAATTTCATAAACCCCAAAAAATGGTTCTCTGTTGAAATAAAAAGGGGGCGCCACCCCTTTCTTCTCTACAGTAGACATCGCTGGAGCGGTGCGGAGGGCGGCAACGACTGTGTAAAAGGTGCGGCGCTGAAGTCGGCGAGCGGATGGATGCCTACGGTGGAGCATCGTGGACGATGGGGATCTGGCGAATGTTGGGCGTCGGAGGTGAAGACACTTGTCAAGCGGCAGACGGAAGATTATGGGCCACGTGCTCGCGAGGCGGAGATGAGCGCCGCCTGGAAGGGCGTCAGAGGTGGCACGCGCGACATCGTGCATGGACGACGAACTGATCTGGTGGCGAACGAGGGCAGCGGCGATCGGGACGCGCGTAAGGTAGTGGTGGACCGCACCAAGGAGGAGGAATCGAAGGTGACAACGGGTTGTGCTAGAGAAGTGGCGATGCCGCTGGGGTGTAGGGGGCTAGCTTATGGAGGAGGAGCACCACCTCGTGCGGCGGGGCAGCCTTGCGGGGTTTGGCGATGCTAGCATCCTCTACGCATCACCTCTCAACCGTGGAGGAGGAGGCATGAAGGAGGAAGGTACACAGGGTGTGGCGCATCGGAGGAGAGGTGTGGGCAGAGCAGGGGCCCCTTAGATTTTTACAAATCTTAATTTTCTATCGTTGATGCAAATTTATATTATGGTATAATAATTTTACTTAATTGACATTCAGATTTACATATTTATTTACCTTTTTTGCAAATCTCATTGTTGTTTCTCTATTTTGCAGATTTCGAAAACATGTATGCCGATTGAAATTTAACGCAATGGAAACATGCGTGAATTTTACAAATGATTGTGATAAAATTACAAATATTCATGCAATTTTTAGAAACTGTTAAAATCTATTTACAAAAAACATGAAAAAAATTATGTGGGGTTACATGGATATACTTACAAAAAGAGCTTGAACTTTACAAAAAAACCAAACATAATTTACAAAAATGATACACATCGATTAATGAAAAATATTGAATGATAATGTAAAAATAGTTTTAACGAAATTACAAAGAGAAAATATATTTTCTCAAAACTTGCTGAAGTTTACAATGATATGGTTAAACCCAATTTGTTCAAAGCCAAATCGGAAATATATTAAATACGCATACCAGCGGAAAATACCAAATCCAGATTAACTAAAAATGGTGATTCAAATCTATTAAATGATATTCAAATTTACAAAAAATGATTTGATAGAAATACCCTTTTGGATATTTTTTTGATGCAACCATCAGATCGAGATCTGACGACTCTGATTCATGGCTCACCACAATATTAGTGAGACCCCACCTCATTTGAAAGTGTATATATATATATATGATTATTCGAACTTTGTATTTGGCAATTTCAAATATAATTATCACATTATGTAATCCTATTTTTATTTTTTTGTTATTATAGTCCATGTACCTCTATTTTCTGAAAAATATAGGCACACACTAATCTATTCTCATAACCAGCTAACATCATCAAGCTGGACTACTGGCACGAATTATTATTCTTTTCTATGAGGTGCCTCCTCCATTTTGTTATTAATTAAAAAGCATGGTTTTGGTCTAGTACGCGATCATCGTTCATTCCTGCAATACCAAAGTAGGCATACAACAATCTAACTGTGAAGAAGACTGTGGAGAAGAACAAAAGAATGAAAGAGCATGTCTTATCCAAGAGATCTCGTTGACCTTATATAGGACAAAACCTTAAAGAGCTCATAGGTGAAAAATAGATAAGTGACCCTTAGTAGAGTTACAAGAATAATACTTAAGTACCACATAATACATTCCTCACACCCTGTATAACCCAAAAATCGGTGGTCTTAAGTTCCACACAAGGCGGGAACTCAGTCGCTGAATCGACCACACAAAATTCGGATTAAAACAACAATTAACCCACAACATAAATCAAGCAATGAAAAGTGGTGCGGAGTTAAAATTTATTATAACTTTACAAAGGATGTGTATAGTGTGCAAGCAGTGTAGAGTGTCGAACACAGGGAGCAAATAGGTAGAACGGGGCAGATATGCTCAAAATCGTGAATGTGAGAAAGTGTCTATCTATACTATGTTTTTGTGGATTTTTAATTTTATATTTTTTTATTTTTAATTTTATATTTTTGTATTTTGGTTTTTAATTTTCTGATTTTATATTTTCTTTTTATATTTTATATTTTTATATTTTCTTTTTCAATAAATAGAATATACACAATATAAGAAAAGAGGAGGATAAGGTATTTATAAAAATAAGGAAAAATACTCAAAAATTAGGGGATAAGATGTTTTTCGCTTTTTTATATTTTTCTAATATTTTTATGATTTTTCTAGGTTTTTCCTAGTTTTTTTGGTATTTTTAAAGTCAAAAATACTAAAAACAGTGAAGAAAATAAAATACTGAAGTTAAAATAGAGAAATAAAATAGAAAAGAGTAAAAAAATTCTCCAAATTAATTTTAAATAAAATATAATAAAATAAAGAAAATTTGGGAACGAAGTTTATATTTTAGGCTTTTTATGAATTTTTAATATGTTTAGGATTGTTTTTGGGGTTTTCTAATTTTTAGGAGTTTTCTTTTATAGTTTTTAGTGATTTTTGGTTTGAAATTAAAACACACTAAGATATGCAAAATATATTTTTTTGGGAATTTTCTGAGTATTTTTATAATTTTTATGGATTTTATAATGCAAACAGTGCTGAAAATGCGTGTTTTTGATTTTTTTTATAAATATTAAAATGCAATAAAAGTGCAAAATAAAAATTTTCCGTGAAACTATGATGAAACAGGAATGTATGGTAATTTTTGTGGATTTTTTAGAGTTTTAGAGATGCATACAAAAAATAGAGACAACAGCAAGAAAATACACACAGGCCGGGGGTATTAATGTAATTATTAGAAAAGGTAGGGGCTTAAGTGTGAATTTTCCACAAAAATTATAACTAATCAAAAGCTTCCAGGACCAAAAAGAAATATTAAGACTTGCGAGGTTGTCGCTGCAAAATTTCCAAGCACACGCGACAAGCACGTGCGTCTAGCGAGGACTATCTTGCAAATAACACGACTATGGGGGTTTTAATGTAAAATGGCCAGAAACTTTATAACTACAATATAAAGATTTAGAACTAAAGCTAAACACAAATAAAAGCCGGGGCCCCTATGCAAAATTCCCACGATGCACATGCGTGAGCACGCGCCTGCCAGGGGCTCAGATGTAATATGACAATAACCGTGGGGTGGAATGTAAATTACACAGGAATTTTAAAGCGTCCGTTGAAAGTTTAAATACTAATAGACTATTACAAAAATTGGTGGGGGAAGAACGCAAAATTACCCACGCCTGCAGGTTGATCCAACGGCAGCTTTGGCTTTACTAATACACGTGGCAACCCCACGTCTCGCGATACCCCTTCATGTTCTGCAGGCAGGATTAGATCGAGCTTGATGATCGAATGGAGGGGACTCGAGCAGATCCAACGGCGGCTGTGCTCTGCCAAGAATTGGGCGAGATCGATGGTGCAGAGGGATCCAGCAAGAATAGAGGAAGAACAACGAGGAGCCAAGCTTCCTCCGACGTTATGGCTCCTCCAAAATGCCCAGGACGACACCTGGGAGCCTCTTCGAACGAACGACGGCTTCAAAATGGTGAGGGGATCGCCGGAGCAGTGCCACAGTGATCAGGGAGGGAAGAAAGCTCCAGGTGCTTCAAGCTTCCAAAAATCGACCCAGGAGGGGGTCTTTTGCGCCTGGGGACCTGCAAAAGAAATGCACAGCGACAGAAAGGGCTCCAGGGCAAATCGTTGGCGTGTAATGCATGTAAAATATCGATGATGGAGGTTGGCCGAAGCAGAGCTCCGGCGAGGATGTCTTAAGTTTAGATCTAAGCAGCTAAAACACAAAATAAAAGCATGGAAGAAAACCCTACGACTATGACTATCTAAATCGCAAATAAAGCAGAACCTCGATGGTCCAAAGGACCAGAGATAGTGGAACTCGACGGCGGATACGCCGGAGGTGGGTGGAGACACCAATCTCCTTCGCCAAACGCCTCCGCGAGGAGGCCGGAGAGGAACTGTCACCTCCTTGATCCAGGACCTGCAGGAAGGAGATGTTTGGCTAGGGCAAAACGGGTTCAAAGGGGAAAGGAAGCTGGCTGGCTCGTTTTGAATGGGTATGCGAGGCGGCACAAAGATCGAAGATTATCGGGTGAATTGCGGGTCCAAAGGCCAAAATAAACCTTGGGTATGTATCCTTGGTAGTAGGGCTACAAAAGTCGTGAAGGTTGCATCATGAAAGGATGAAAGACGTGATCTCCAAAAATCGGAGAAAGCGCCAAAAAAACGCATCTCTGACACTGTCCAGACCTCGATCAGAGAGTTGACCGAGGTCAACCAAGGGAGAGATCTGGTTGGTCCACGTGGACCAACCAGAAAAAAAAATCTTGGGAAAAAGGTTTGTAAATTCAATTAAAAATAGTATTTGAATTTATTAATTTTTGGTTTCAACATAAAAAATATTTATTATTTTATAAAGTATTTTATTATGATTTTTAATTATTTTTTCGAGATAAAAAATTACAAGTTGCCTTTTTAGGCTTCTATAGGTATATTCATCTATACATTTTATTATTTTATTTTTAATTTGTATATTTAATTTAATAAATTTTGTTTATTATTTTATAAATTTATAGAATACTTTTATACACTTAATTATATTTTTATTTTATTTTCTGATGTGTTTTATACACTTAATAAAATAAAAGTATAAATTGTATAAGTCTATGTATAGGTATTATACCTATGTATTATAAATATACAAGTATTTATTTTGAGTTTTATTTGAGCTTTTATTCCTATTTTAATATACAAGTATATTATAAGTAATATTTACAAAACTATAAAAATATAAAATTATAAAAATAATGAATAAATAATAAAATGAATATTTTAATCTGTACAAGTATACAATAGGGGTCCAAAACTCAACTTTCAAACCGTAGCTCCGAAAAATACAAAACCACCGCCATTAAATAGCTTATTTTAAATTATATACAATTAAAGACGAGTTTGACGCATTTTGAGTTTTTATTTGGGAGATACAGGTCTGGGAAGTTGGGATTCTGGATTTTTATTCAGATCATAACTTTTTATCTGTACATTATTTTTGAGTGAAATCAATTTTGTATTTTTTTATGTTTAATTATCTACAACTTTTATGTACAAAGTTTCTTTATTTGAGGTATAAAAAGTGGAACCAAAAATAGGTCCCAAAATGAATAAAGAATGAATTAAATGAAAGGGGGTTTTTATTGTATTTTGGCCATTATCTCCCCCTACTTTATTCCTTGTCGACCTAGTCATCGAGATGCCTAAGTCTCGGGGTTTCGGTTCATAAAATATTTACAATACTTTATTCTTTTTCTTTTCTTTTCTTTATTCTATAATTTTGGCTTAAAAACCGTATTTTATACAATATTTACACAATGATGCATGGATGCTAAAATGCCTAGATTAAGCCTATTTATACTAATTTACTAGGGTTTTTAAGGCCAAAATGATAGAATAAAGATGATGAAATGTAGATTCATCACACCCCCTCAAGTTGGAGCATACTTATCAATCATGTCCAACTTGGAACACAATCCGAGAAAGTGGCTTCTTGGGTAGTGCCTTTGTAAATACATCTACAAGCTAAAGGTCTGTGTTGATGTGAGGAGTAGTGATTCTTCCATTTCTGACAACATCACGAACAAAATGACAGTCAACCTCTATATGCTTGGTTTGCTCATGAAACACAGGATTCGTGGCAATATAAGCAGCAGATTTGTCGTCACAGTATAGTGTAATAGGAATAGTGATAATAATACCGAGTTCTTGTAGAAAGGTTAATTGCCATGTTATCTTACAAGTAGCTTGAGCCATCGTCATGTACTCTGCTTATGCACTAGATGTAGATACAACAGTTTGCTTCTTGCTTCACCAAGTAACAAGATTTCATCCAACCATCATAGCATAGCTTGTGGTAGAGCATCGATCTTCTGGTGAGCTTGCATAATCAGCATCAACATATGCAATAGTATCGGTGTACCCATTTGCCCCATAGAAGAGGGCATACCTTGGTGATTCCTTCAAATATCGTAGAATATGAAGAACATCATGCCAGTGACTGTAACAAGGTTGCTCCATGTGTTGGCTAGCTCTACTTATTGTATAAGAAATATCTAGTCTGGTGACAGTAGGGTAAAGAAGTTTGCTAACCAGACTCCTATATCGAGTAACATCTTCAAAGGTAGGATTAGAGGATGTGAAGTGTTTCTTAGGATCTGCAGGAATACCCACGAGCTTGCATCTAAGTAATCCGACTTCAGTAAGAATATCCAGACAATATTTTCTTTGTGAGAGATAAAGATCCTCTGTAGTGCGTAGTACTTCCATGCCTAAAAAGTAATGTAATAGACTAAGGTCCTTGGTAACAAGTACCATCTGAAGGAAGGTCTTGGTCTCTAATATAACTTTATCATCATCACTTGTGATAATCATATCATCCACATAGACTGCAAGTATAACAGTACATGTTGTTCATTTTTGACAAACACAGAATAATTAGAGGTTGTTCTCTAGAAGCCAAGAGTGTTGATTTCTGTAGTAAGTTTGTCAAACCATGCCCTTGGACCATGATTTAGTCCATATATGGCCTTGCAAAGTTGACATACACATTCCCCCTCGACTTCATAACCCGGAGGTTGCATCATGTATACTTCCTCATCAAGATCGTCATATAGGAACACATTTTTCACATATAACTAGAAGATGGGACACACCTTATTATCTGCCATAGAAAGTATAGTCCTTATTGATCCCATACGTGCAACCTGCGAGAATGTCTCAAAGTAATCCACACCATATGTCTGTGTGCTGCCCTTTGCCACAAGATGATCTTTCAATATGGAAATCGATCCATCTGGTGACTGCTTGATCATGAAGACCCATTTATATGCTACAGGTCTAGTCCCCTTGGGACATTGCACTAGATCCCATGTTTCCCTAGAAATAAGATCATCCATCTCTTCATCCATGGCCTTTCACCATCATGAATCCTGCAAGGTACTATGATGGTCTCTCAGAATAGAAATGGACATGAGAGCATCTACATATCTTCTATCGGTGCAAGATAAACCAATAATAGAAGTGAAATGAGACATGGGATGAGAAGTACATTGCCTCTTAGTTCTACGTAGAGCAATTGATAGATCTTGGGGATCATCCGAGACAACAGTGGAGGGGACACTTGTAGAAGGCATATCATCCTGTAATAAACAAAGGTAAAGGAACATCTGGTGCTGAAGATCTGTGTTTATAGACATGGTTGGTGGGAGATCCAGGGGAATATCAATAACAGATTGATTGAAGAAATTGGTCTGCTAAAAAGGTTACATCAGCAGAGATATAATAGCGATGTCCGTATGTATCATAAGACATGTAGACTTTTTGAGTACGAGAATAACCGAGGAAGACACTTTTAGTTGCACGTGGATAAAGTTTGTCTACAGTGTGAAAGTTACTTACAAAAAAGACACACATCTAAAATTTTGCAAGGGAAGAGCGAAAGGAGACTCATTTAGGTAAAGTAGAGATAAGGGGGTTGAGACATTTAGGTTTGGAGAGGGAATTATGTTGATGAGATGAACATCGATCAAAATGGCATCACCTCAATAGGTCTTGGGAATCTTCATCTGAGTAAGAAGGGAACGAGAAATATTTAAGAGATGTCTGAGTATTCTTCCTGTTATCCCAGTTTGTTGGGATGTAGATGGAAAGGAGTTTGATGTATGGTTCTGTGTGAGGCAAAGAAATCTGTCAAGTAATGTTGAGTGAATTCCAATGCATTATCAGAACAGAAAATTTGTATACCACAGGAGAAGATATTCTTGACATAATGAAATAATTTTTTGATAATTTTGTTAATCTCCGAACACTCCTTTAGAAGATAGACCCATGATGACCAACTATAATTATTAATAAAAACAACAAAATACTTATGTCCACTCATAGTACGGACCAAATAAGGTCCCTAAATATCACAATGAACTAAGTAGAAAAGAACATCACTACGAGGTTTAGTACGAGCAAGGAAAGACGTGCGATGATGTTTCCCGAACTGACATGCCTCACACTTAAAAGGTTTCAGCATAGAGAGTTCAAGGAATATCAAAGAGAGTGCTTTGGTAGACGGATGACCAAGACGAAGATGCTAGAGAAGAGGATCAGCAGAGATTGATGAAGCGTCAGCAAAACCAGAGTCAGAAGGGATGTCAAGATAATAGAGGCCATTCTTCTCATATCCCCCACCAAAAATCTGTCTCGTCTGAATGTCCTGAAAATAACAACAAAACACAACAAATATATCTCTATAGTTAAGCTTGGTGCACAATTTGTGAACAAATAATACACTAAGAGGAAAGTCAGGAGTGCAATGAACACCAATGAGCTAGAGTTTGGAGGAAAACTCCATGATACCCACATTAGTAATAGGTGAATGAGCATCATTAGTCTTCACAATGGAAGACGGTCGTGAGGAGGTGAGAAGACTACCTTCTCCCATCAAATCAGTATATGCTCTTGAGTCGATGATTCACGCAGGAACATATGTAGAGGCAAAGTTGACAATTGTACCTGATGTAGTAGCCAAACTAGCAGTAGGGGCATAAGCAGGAGAGTCACTCGCAGAGTTCTGTAACAATTGTCGAAGTCGAGCATACTCAGACACAATCAAGGAGTTCTGATTGTAACTGGAAGGCTAACCATGAGAGGTGTCCACACTATCATAGGTGCCATCATTGGAGACAACCCATAGGCATTGTTGGCATTGGTAGGCATTCCAAACTTTGCCCAGCAGCATTCTGATGGATGATTTAAGCGTCCATAATGTGTGCATGCTAGATAGCGGGCAGTAGTAGAATCACACCTACGACCACGATCATAGTCACATCCATGTCCAAACTCACAGCCTCGACCACGACCAAAATCACAACCCCATCCTCCATGGTAGGTCGAGCGTCCTCTAGTAAAATGTGTTGTAGTCTCAGCAGACAGAGAGGGTGAAGGAGATGCAAGTTCCTGTAGACGGCTAAAAATGATCTTAAGAGAGAGTAGAGCTGCAACAGTCAGAAATTGATTCTTCACCGGCTTGTACCGTGGATGTAATCCTGATAAAGAAACAGAACACTTGTCATTATGCACGTTCTCCTATCTGTTTGTCTCAACAAGCAGGTTGGAAGATAAGAAGCTCCTCAAACAGACCTGTGAGGAGTCGGTAGTCCTCGATCAAGGACGTATCTCCTTAATTAGCAGACCAAATCCGTGTAAATATCCGAGAGTCTGGACTTGTTTGCCTTCTGGGAGTAAGTATTCTCAAGGCTCTCCCACATCGCCTTTGCGGATTCCTTGTAAAGAAGATTGGAAGCTATATTCGGATTGACACTATGGTCATCCAAGTAATCACCTGCAGTTGTCTACATACCAAGTATCGTAGTCCTTTTATGTTTCCTTGGGAAGACTTTAGTAAGAATAAAATTCTTTCTCTAACTACCAATCAAATTTTTGAAGTACCTAGACCATAGTACATAGTTCTCGGAATCCCTGAGTTTAATAGACTTGCCATGGACCATCGTAGAAGAACTTGGGTACAAGGGCCTGGATTTTGCAGATGCCATGGTAGCCGCAAAGATCAAGAAAAAGTGACATAGATAGTACTTGCAGTCTTAAAAATCATGTAGAACTAGCCTAACATCGAACAGAAGGGTGGTGCATGCGAGGGCTGGAGTGGCGGTGCAACACGGAGCATGGCAGGGGAAGGAGGTGCATGGCCGCAAGAGTGACGTGAGGCCATAGGGGGCAGTATGGTTCCATAGGGGGCGACGCGGTGGTCGTAGGGTGCGGCATAAGACCACAGGTGGCGGTGCGGGGCTACAGTTGCAGCGCGAGGCCGTAGGGGGGGGGGTGCAGAGACACAAGCGGGGGGCGTCGGGTTGTAGGTGTGGTACGAGGCCGCATGGGTAGGGATGCAAACAGTTACGGATATATCTATATTCGATCCGTAACCGTATCCGTTCATATTTTGACATTCGTATCTGTATCCTTTTTAAAATGGATATGGATATGGATTTTGTTTTGATATTCGCAAACATATGCATCCGTACACGTATATCCGTTTTTATATATAAATATAGTTTTAGAGTTATTTTTAACTCTATATAATATAGTTCTATACCTTTTTTACCATATTTGTATATTTTTATGATATAAACACATTTAGTAAATTTATGTAATGTGTTTTCCATCCAATTTTATATATTTAAGTCGATTCTATAGAGTATTTCTAACATCATTTAAAAAAGTAGCATTAAAATCTGGACCCGCAATGTCCATAATCATATCTATAAAAGGATTACTATTGTCCACTTCTTCCGCATCATTCATCTTGTCCTCGTAGTCCTCACCATGCCTTTACCAAATCTGATATCCTTCCATGAAACCCATTTTATAAAGATGTAACTGAGTTTCATCCTTGGATCTCTTCCTCATTAAACGACATTTTTGACACAGACACAAAATAGTTCCATCTGAATCCACGACACGGGAACCTTGTGCGTAAGCAAATTATATAAATTCCTGAACTCCTCTTTGAAAGGTATCTGCTACACGTCCATCTACTACACGCTTGTACATCCACTCTCTATTAGTTATATTGATCAACCTAAATGAAATCATTTATAATGTCAAATCCAGGAAAATATGTGAGGAATACCTAAACCTAACCCATTGTTGACATAAAAGATGAGAAGATAAGTGTCTTAATTATGTTATCACTTGAGCCCATCCATAAGGATTCAAACTTACTAAAAGATGGTCGTTGTCACAAGCTTGCTTATTTCTGACGAAAATTCGGCAGCATAACCCTGCACCTCTCCCATGTACCTCAAAATCAATCGCAATCAACTTTCAAAATAATCATATTAGTGATTATTTCGATAGTAAACTATGATTGATTTGGTATACCGAAGAGGAAGAGGTTATGAATTGAATTTCAATCAGAAATAAACAGCTTGTGACAACGATCAACTTTGAGTAAGTTTGAGTCCTTACGGACCCCCTTAGTCCGGTATCTCCGAACTAAGGAAAGCTAACATAAGTGTAATACTTTAAGATCACTTTACGTCATACAGTTGTACGTGCTACAAATGAGACTATAAAATAATCTTGAAATATTTATTCATTTATGTTAGCCGGACAATTACGTAAATTTGGTTGGTTAACGATGGGGATAGGGATAAGTGTGATCCTAATTTAGTGCCTAATACAGTGCTTGGCTCACTAATATTTGATGGGTACCTGCAAAAAAATGAATTTTAAATCTGCAAACATCAAAATCCATGACCATTGGTCTGGGATAAACATCCCAAAGTAAGTCCAATAGTGTTGTGAAATAAAAAATATAACACAGTTAGGGGTGATCAAATCCTCCAATGTGTTGCACGCACCAACCGGTGTGCAGGACCAACACACCACCCGGTGTGGAGGGATGCACTGTGTGTGAATGATTTTGTGCAATTTTATAATAATTAATGGTTAGTGTTTTAGACTTATCATTTAGCCTAACTATAAGTTAATGTGGTATACTTGATCACATTAACTAGAATTTAATGTGATAATAAAATATCACAGAAGAAATATTTCTGTTTATAGTTATTATCACGCATCAACGATTTTAACTTAAATAAATGAATAATTTGACATCCATTATACAGTTCTTATTCCCAAAGGCTTTGTATCTCTCATCCACTCTTTTCAATGAACCTAGTGTTATGAAACTAGTGTTATGACACTTCTCTATATCAACATTCCCTAGTGTTATGAAACTAGTGTTATGGCACTTCTCAATGAACCTAATGTTATGAACCTAGTATTATGAAACTAACATATCTCTTATCCCATCTATATCAACATTCACCTACTTCTCTATTTAAGCATTTTACTTGTTGTGACATTTAATCAAACACTTGACATACCTATAATATTCCATCTATATTAGACAAATATATACTCAAATCTAATAACAACTACATATTAAACAATAATATGAAGCATAAGCAACACGATTAACAACTAGTGATATTAAATTTAAGAACAAAACAATCAACAACATCAAAACCCTAAACCTCTAAAACAAGTATGAAATCGAATAAAATACGTATCCTTTGGAAGGTGGGGGACTAATCTATCATGTTAATGAACAATCCGTTGCGAGATTGGGTTTTTTTCTCGTGAAAATACCATAAAGCGTGAAGAAAGATCGTGAGAGCTAGCGCGGACTGTGGCCTCAATGGGAAAATGGAGCACCTAATAACACTCCATTTTTCATGGTGAGACCGGGAATGAGAAGATGTATCTATTGCTTCTCGGCTAAAACCGCAGCTTCGGATCAGGACTATAGGCCCTCCTCGCGAACAGCCTTAAGGCTCAGCTCACCCAAAAAAATAGAAAGTTTGAAACAATTGGGAAATGATTGGAACACAAGGGTCACATCTGCCTAAGCTTGACTAAGATATTTCATCTATCGCCTCATATCAAGTCCGTGGGGCTCTCTGAGTCTAACCTACGACTGGACATCAACCAAATTCATTAGACTGTGATGTATCCCTATAAGCCCACCGGGAATGCCTAGCCCCCCTCGCTCACTGCTGCGGGCATTGATCCATTGGTGCTTTCAGGTATCATCCTAGGATGAGACCTATGAGAAGCTTCTACTATATATCTAAGTAGGATAGTGAAAATCGGAGGAGACGTAGTGTGTGCGACCCAGACTTAATGGCGAAAATTACCAGCCCAAAATATCTTTTAATGCCAAAAATACTAATTACGGGATTGACCCTAGGGTTCTTCTTCCTCCCGCTTTCCAGGCCTAAGAGTCAACCAGCCCTGAGGGATTGGGACCGATAAGCCGCTTCGCAGCCCCGGTCCCTCATTCTTTTCTAGTCCATCTTTCATCCCTTTTTTGACCTCCTACCTCGGCTCACCTCCAGCACTGTGGAAGGTCAAGAGCTCTGATTCTCAATCTCGATCTCGTGCACCTCAGTTCATAACTGAATGCACTTTCTCAGCCTACTACTCAACTCAGTCAATCTCTTTTGATCTTAAACTTTATCCTCTCCCTTCCAACCTTCTGAGAGATACTACCCATGCGGGAGGGGAAAGTATTCTATCATATTTCAAATTATTCCATTACAATGGCAAACTCATGGATAGGGAATTGTACTAGCTACCTACCCAATTTATTGTAGAAATTCCAAGATCGAGCCAGATCTGGTATATCATAGGGGATTCGCCTTTTCTATTGATTCCTACGGATTGGATCCCCCTGAACGCACAGATGGACTTCGGCTAGCTCTTCAGACTAATAATATAGATCAGTGATTCGTGGTTATAATGTTCAATATTCAAAAGGAGGAGATTCACGAAGAAGTCATGCGCTATTTACCAGTGAGTGGTATTATTGGATTGATCTTTTAGTGGAGCTCAGGATCTTGTTTTTGATCTGGGGCTTTCGTGCTTAAACAAAAGAGAGAGGCCCTGATCTCATCCACAGAGAATCTTGCTTCGAGAAAGACCCAGAGAAGGCGGTTTAGGAGTCCTGGGGAAACTGAGGTTTCATATCGGTTCCACGGGGTAAGTACATGAAAAAAGGGCCCATTTTAGCGGACGGTGCGGCTATGGGAACTCACTTTGGGAAAAATGTCTTAATAGCTTATATGCCTTAATAGCTTATATGTGGCTACAATTTCAATGATTTTTGACGTTCGGAGTTGGAATAAGGTTCTAGAACTCAACCATCCCCGATTTAGTAGTATTAGCACGAAAAGCAGCAGAGAGAAAGGATGATAAGATATACCTAAAGAGGGGTGTGTGTGTGATTGAATAGTCAAACGGAGGTCTCTCGATGCGGTAATGGCCGAGCACGGATCGCCGGAGGGGATGAAAGAAGAAGGGACTCGGGCAGGAATGAGGAAAGGGGCGCCCGACGTTCTGTTTACGGGCTCGGGCGAGCGCACTGATGTGCTCGCTAGGTGCTCACCCAGAGTTTGACACGTGCCGATCCAACCGCGCCTTGAAATTCAACTGGGCGAGCACAGTGGGGCGAGCACTTGTGCTATTCAAGTGCTCACCCATATACGAAAACATAACCGCGCCTCCAAATTCAAAAGGACGATCATGCTGGCGAGCACATGTGCAACTGAAGTGCTCGCTCGGTTGCGAGAGAGCACACGTGTTCACCAAGTGCACCCCATCGTGTGCACGTCAATCACGCTTTTTTTTAGTGTGCGGTCAATATCCGTTTACATCCATATTTACATCCATATTTGTTTTTTAAGGATATGGTAAGATATTTTAATATTCGTCAATATCCGTATCCACATCGGTATTGGTATTCAAAAATGGATAAAGATACGATAATACCTACATCCGTATCCGTCCGTTTGCATCCCTACGCAGGGGATGTGGCGCATGACCACAGGTGAGCAGCGTGGTGTGGTGTGGCGTGCCCATGGGGTCGCAGACGCGTCGCGAGTCTGTAGGTGGGTGATGCAGGGTCGTGGGGTGCGACGGCGTGAGGCCGCTGGCTAGGGGGGTTGCAGAGGGGCTTGGGGCTGACGGTGGCGGTGGGATTAGGTCAGAGATCTAGGACCGCTGCTCTGATACCATGTGGAGAAGAACAAAAAAATGAAAGAGTGTGCCTTATTCAAGAGATCTAGGGGTCCTTATACAGGATAAAATCGTAGAAAGTTCATAAGAGAAAAATACATAAACGCTCCCAGTAGAGTTACAAGAATAACAATTAAGTACCACATAATACATTCCTAACAAAGACGATGCGCTGATCCTTCGTCTTCTTCTTCCTTTTTTACATTCTTGAAGATCGGATTTTGTTGCTGAGATGAAAATGATGCATGGATTCTTCTGGTAGAGCTTGCGATCATCTTCATTTAAGAAAAAATCATGTCGGGTGCGAAGCAGAGACTTCTTTTCCTTCCAACTTGTGCACTTATTCCCTTCGGAGTACAGTTCCTCTTAAGGCGATTGAACAGGAAGATCCCAACGACGACGCTCAATTATTAAACTTTGTTTCTATTTTATTCCCAACACAGCACCAAACAGACATGAGGAAATGGCAGAGAAAATCAATCAAAACCTCCTGCCGAATTTCTCCAGAAATATATACAAACTTCGAAAGCAATCAATAGAATGTACTCAAAAATATCGATACTCCGTAATTACAAATTGTCCCGACCTGTCTTCAATATGTTCTGACTACGAACAAATTCTTTACAGAAGCAACAAACTCAATGGAAAGAAAGAAATCGAATACCGTATTCATCGCGTTAATAATTTGGGCTCAGTCGACACCGGGATCGCCGCCCGCGGCGGTGGAGGCCTCCGCCTCGTCCTCGAACGCGATGGTTCTCCGGTTGGGCATCGCGAGCATCGCAGTGTGATCCAAGAACTCCTTCAGTCGAGCCACCGCCCCCAGCACCGTCCTGAGGTCCTCCACCCTCGCGAAGCCTACTGCGCCGCTCGGCCGCACCGCGTAGACGTAGAACGTGAGGGCCCCCTTCTTGAACTTGAACCGCGCCAGCTCGCGGTCGGGGAGGCCCCTGATCATCCTCCCGTTGACCTCCCCGAGGGTGATCTGGTGGGGCCAGCGGCCCTCGGCGTCGTCGCGCATGGAGCCCGACTCGAAGACGAAGATGACGACCTTGGAGTTGCGCGTGCCGAGGCCGAGGGTGAGGGTTCGCAATGTCTGGTGGGCGAGGATGGTGAAGCCGGTGGGGAGGTAGGAGGTGACGGTGGGGAGGGAGGTGGATGTGGAGGGGAGCTCGAGGAGGCGGAGGAGCTCGAGAGGGGCGGAGCGGCGGATGGTGAAGGAGCGCACGATGAAGCCCTGGAGGCCGAAGCGGAGGCCCTTCACGTGGCGGGAGGGGCGGAATTGGAGGTCGGCGGTGGACGAAGACGGCGGCGGTCGGTGGCGGCGGCGATCTCCTTCCTCCGCCACTTGGTCTTCCTTCGCCCTTTCCATGTGGAGAGAGGTTCGCATGTCGTGCGTTAGTTTTGTTCGTTGGTTTATAAATGCGAGAAATTGCGCGGGTAAAGACTTGTGGATACATATGATGAAATTTTGCGCATTTTCTCCGTAATTAATGTGATTATCGATAAATAATTATATTTATTAAATTGGTTCTATGTGAAAACAATTTGATTTCCATGGGATAATACGAATGTACAGATCTGCTTTTAACTACAAAACAGTGAATATACGAACATGGATTTGATGTTGGATCTTAATCCAAAGCAATGCCCGTTGGGGAGCGGATCTGATGTAGCCGCTCGATCGAGATCGAGCGGTTTGTACGGTAAGGGTCCACAAAATTCTTGATTTCGTGTGAACCGCTCGATCTCAATCGAGCAGCTCGAGCACACTCCCGATTACAGCAGATCTCTGCTGCAAAGCAGAGGATCCGCTCGCATGCTCGTTGTTTATCCCGAATGAGGGATTTTATGCTTCGTTCTTATTTGATTGATAGATAGTGCAAACAGAAAAGTATTGGATGATATTATGATCACATTTTGGTCACTTGTATTGAGATAACTTATTAGTTATGAGATAAAGTTCTTTTATTATGAGATATGAAACATCCAATCATGATTGTCGTTCTATCGGCTTTACACAATAAAGACCATGTTAAAAATGAGACTAAACAAAAACAAATATCTTTTCAACGATGTTTTCTAGAGAGATTTTTTTCGAATGAATACTTTTACATTTTTGATTAACTTATAATTTGGACTCTTATTCAATTCAAACGGGGAGTTCTGATTTTTAAAGCATTTTACCGTTACCTAAATCCTATGGCTACATGAATATTACCATAACAAAAAAAAACATAATGTAAAAAAAATTATGCACAGGTGCCATATACCACGTACGAATGCTGATACATCTTTTATTTCCCATATCACAATGACATGCCAAACATACATTACGCATGCTAAATACACACATGGTAACATACATACACTAGCTAAAAAATAGTACACGTTAAAAATAATTGCATATGCCATAGTTAATAAAACATATTTGACAAAAATATCTAGTTAATATATCGATCAACTACTGATGACAAAGCAACATGATAAAATTGACTACTAACAATCTATGTAAAAAAAAAGAAACTACTCATCCAGATCAAAATCATCAATGCCTATATTATCAGCTTCAAAATCCTCAGTTCCATCTCTTCTTCCACCCATACCTCCATTCCTTCTAGATGAAAAGCATTCACCTCAACTCTAGATGATGATGAAGCATCTTGTCCTTTGCTAAGGACCTCTATTGCTTTTGTTATCATGTCACCTTCACCAACTCTACCATCATGGCTTCTTAGTTGTTAGTTCAATCATGTATGCCAAACTTAGAGTTGCCTATGGAGTCATGGAGTCACGTCTTGATCAGTCAGGCTCGGGCTCGGCTCGATAAGGGCCCATGAGCATGTCTCATTAGTCTATTGAGCCGAGTCCGAACCAGAATTTCGGGTTCGATAGCTTAATGAGCCGAGCTTGATAAGGGCTCGATAAGGAATACACACACACATATTATACTACACACAAAAATGATGCCCATTTGAAATTGTAATGATGTTTATTTTTATTTGTATTAGTTTTGCAACATTGCCAATGGTGAGTGGACTATGTGGTTTATGGAATGACAATGTTGGGAGGACTATGTTGCAGACTTGGACTTCCTAGACTTTATATATTTTTTCTAGGTTATAATTAGCAGTTTAGTATTTTTATTTTTATTAGTAAATGGATTGTTACAATATATAATACAATTTAGCTTTTCTTATTCGACTCAGATAACGATCTATTGATAAGGAAGACATTCTTGAAAGAAAAGGTTGTGGGTTCGAGCCTTGGGAACACACTTTTGTACCAAAAATGCATGTTTTTCTTAGCGAGCTTCACTTCGCTTGAGCCCAGTCCGGGCTCAATAAGGGGCT
Source organism: Ottelia alismoides (assembly GCA_037367405.1). Lineage (NCBI taxonomy): Eukaryota > Viridiplantae > Streptophyta > Magnoliopsida > Alismatales > Hydrocharitaceae > Ottelia > Ottelia alismoides. The sequence continues at coordinate 704,614 of JAZKJV010000369.1, forward strand.
CAGTTGGAGTCTTATCGAGCTCGTGCTGGCTCGATAAGATGCTCAACCTCACCGAGCCCGAGTCCGAGCCCACTCGGTTGGGCTCGACGAGCCCAACTCTAGCTAAGCTAATCGAGCCTGAGCCCGAGTCAGGTTCTAGCTTGGCTCATTGTGCTCAATAGCCAGTCATAGTGACAGTCCTTTACATCCATAGTACTTGAAGACGTTTAATTCCTCCTCCTACTCTCATGGGCCTCTATGCTCCAGCATAATGGCTTGTAGATATGCTTCATCTAAGGAGATCACAAGATATCCATTATGAGGACCCGAGGATGTCAACATTCACTCATGTGGCTGTTAAAAAAATAAGAACAAAGTCTTTCCCACTTTAAGTGTGGTTGGTAAAATGGATTCTTTACCTCCATTCAGATTTATCTTGGATTATTCTCGGGCTTAGATCCAAAAAAAATCAAGATCCCTTCGTATAATCCCATTCCAATACTTACAGGATCTTCCTCGTCCTTTCTTAACCGGCTCAACATTGCAAAACTTGCATCTTCTAAATGGTGCATCAGCTAACCTCCTTTGCAAATGGTCAAATCACCTTAAGCAATTTTCTCGAATCTTATCCTCGATTGAAGCTACACTGATTTTCCTTCTAATTGCATCATTCCAAATCCGATCTCTATGTGTATGTGTTCACACATCGACCTTAGCATTTTCATTTTCATTTCCAAAATAAATCATATCTGCATTGTCTGCGTATAATACATCAAAAAAACACCTAAGAACCGTCTGGTCCATGTGTTAACTTTCAGTTTCAGACCTAAAATATATCTTTGCATTCGAAAAAAATACTACAGTTGCATTAACTTTATATTTTATACCTTAAAGCTAACTGGTGACCTCCGAATAAACCAGAATGCAACAGTTTGTACCATCTTTTCTTCAATCTCCTGATGAATTACTTCTTAATTTTCACAGCATGTGAGTTGTCCTTTAGGAACGAATATACAATATCGTTGCTACTGGCGGTTCCAAATTCCCCAACAACAAAATATTTGTCCATTGTCTATTCCTGCAAGAATATGTGTGTGTTCTACTCCTTTCTGCTCGAGTTGTGTGCGATCAACACTCCTGAACAACTAAAAACTAAAGGTCTCCAGCTTACCAATCAATGTTATGATCTCTGTTAAAATTAATAACTATGCCTTCACATCATCTGTTCAGAGACTGCACGTTTACACAAAAATTTTTGTGTTAACCCACAATCATGGAATCAAATCCAGCCTACATACAATATTTGAAAGTAATCATAAGCTCAGTCCTTCAGATATAGTCTTACTTGCTGACAGTTTGTGTCCGTGACTCCATGTTGACATGTTTCTGTTTCTGAGAGTCTGTATCTATACTATATCCAGAGTCCAGACAAATGCATGTGTGAGTGGCAAGAATGGGACAGAGGTTTGTGGTTATTTTGCATATAGCCTCTTGAAGCTCCCACGCTCTGTCACCTTAGATGGGTCACCGAGCAGGAGAGGAGTCTAACAAATATAGAAGAGGAGGCAGCCCTGGGAGCAGGCACCGTCGCCACAACTTTCCTTATGCCTGAAGGCAAAGACGACAAAGATGATATTCTGACAATACATGCTATGTAAAGGGAGGGAATGCTAATCTTACCTTCCTTCAACAGGAAAAAAGAAGAGGTGGGAATGGTTTGTTGATTGATGTGTGCATTAAATTTTCCCACGCATGAAAAAAAGGAAGAGATGGAAAAACACATGCATATTTTCCCACGTGTATAAACATTATTTTTCTTATGTAGATGATGAAAAAATTGGCCCATGCAGGTTTCGAACCTGCGACCTTCGCGTTATTAGCACGACGCTCTAACCAACTGAGCTAATAGGCCAGTTGTTTATCTTTAATTTTTATTTTATATATATACATTATATTATAAAGACAACAGAGAGGAGTTTGAGGACTCAAATAAATCTGATATAGTTATAAGGCTATATACATGAGAACGTAGTATTGATAATGAACAAATCTGATAGGAAATCAACAACTCTTTTTAGAAAAAAGATCAAGTTTCATTCATATAGCTAAGAAAGCATAACATAGTTTAGACACATCCGCAAGGCAAAGAAAATGGAAGGCATTCAGTTCAATATGAGAAGAGAGCTCCTACAAAAGTAGGGTTGGCCATTAGGTCGGGTCTCGGATTTGAATTAGCCTGGCCCAATCTCATTTAAGCATATGGGCTAATGGGTCGGATCTAGGCTTATTTTATTTTCAAATTCCATGCCCAAGCCCAAACCCGACCCAAATAAAATGGGTCGAGTTCGGGCCGGATCGGCCCAATTTGACACCTATGAATATCATGTGTTCCATTCTTCTTATATTTATCTGGTTGTTTCTTATGCATGTGTGTATATTTAATATTTCAAGTACACCAACTAATTCGTGATTCTGACATTAGTTGTATGTTAGAAATAGAAATGTGGTAAAAAATATGACGACTTAAACCATCATTAAATCTACCATTACATATTCTAATGTAGATGTGACTACTATGACCCAATATAGATTGATTACGAGTTGTACATGCTCTAACACTTGAGGACATAGATTCCATTCTTGCATATTAATGTAATAATCTTGCATATTAATATAATAATGTCCTCAATCCACGCTAATGGATATAATTATTAATGGATCTAAGTATTTATTCAAAATACGAAATAAGTAAATGAAAGTTGAATATGGTATTTGAAGAAAATATGAATATACTGGATATGCGTATATCATATAGGTCGGACTATCGGACTTGCGGGTTGGGCCTTTTAAGACCCGAACCCATCCTAATAATCAATACGTGCTCATTTTGAGGCTCACAACACACCCACTAAATTTCGGATTCAGATTTGAATCGGGTTATGCTGGTCGGATTTTGAGCCGGATCGGACCGACCCAACCCAATGTTTAACCCTACTCCAAAGAAACCCAAAACAAAAAAAAAAAATGCATTAAAACCAGCGAGGGCATCCACAAATCCCCTGTAGCAGTGAAGGCCTTCGCAGTCTTTTGAGGGGCAGAATCGAGATCAATTTCTTGGACTTGATTGCAATAGAAGTCCTCTTAGCGGAAGATAGGGCATCCTTGGTCTTGACATTTGAAGTCTGAATACATGTATAAGAAAACAAAGCCCTAATGGGTATATTGCTATAACAGTAGGCTTACCAAATTTGTGACTATTTGTGGAAGAAGTATATGCTACTTAAAAAGATATGTTTTTGCCGAGAGACAACCAATGGATTCGGATGCCTCAAGAATGATTAGATTGCACAATGGGAATGTTCTTGCAAGCATTTATATTTCGAGCCTTTCAAATCGACCACCAAAGAGATGCCTTGATAAAAATGCATTTTTGTGAAGTCCTGTAATACAAAAAATATTAAAACTCATTTTTCGACCGGGTTCAATATCCAAAACGGACAAATAATGATTCTATCTTATAGTACCCTTTGAAACCTTTCTAACGATCCCAAGAACATGAAAAAGGACATTGTACGAAATACTATGATTTACGATTTTTGAGCTGTGAACCCGAGCCTTTATAAGGTTAAGTGGTTGAACCACTTAGTCGTTATATACAAGCCCATCGCTAGAGCGCTACCCTAGAGCACGTCAAAGCTCTGTCGTTGGTGACTTTTCGACAATGTGGTCAGCGATCCGAATGCACCATTTTTGAAGAGGATGGCGAGGTCCACGTTGTACTAGTGTGCATTTCGTGCTAAGCACCTCAAAATCATAGAATTTAATGTGGATGAGATATCCGAGAAATGATCTTCAAAGGTATGGATTTTAATTTTCTGCCTTGTTGTTAGGTTGCATATCTTTTGTACACCACGCATTCGTGTTTCGCATTGATCTGATGTCCGAATCATTGGGGATTGCACATGCAAAGTTGCATTTCAGATCGTATCGTTGGCTTCCATAGCGATTTTTGTGAAATCTAGTAATCCGAAAAATATTAAACTTAGGTCAGATTAATCTTTTTTCCATGATTTATACATGCATGTAATTTGTTTTGAAATCGAAGATGGAAAATCGGACACGAATTTGGACCACCCATTGCATTTGACTGTGTTTTTCGAGAGTTTTCGTGATAAAAAATATAAAATATATATCCGATTTCACCTTGTTGAGTGCTATATCCATGCAACTACTTTGTTTTAAAATTTGAAATAAAAATCTGGACATTATATCTAAGCACCAACTCATGGTTTACAGCTATAATCGACGATATTGATTGATGTAACTAATCATTGCCTTAGCAAATGTTAGTCATATAAATAAGATAATTACTTAACAATAGCAATATCTCTTACAATTAAATCCCAGTATATAAAATAGGTTGATGTATGTACATTACTATATGTTTGAGTATGTACATTAGACGGACCATTAGGTTGATGACCTAACCAAGGGCTATATATTGGAGAGCTGGTGTACATATAAGGGTATATGAGTAAAATATGATCTCTCAAGGAACATACATGTTCATTACTGAAAAGGAAGACATGAGCTCACTCATGAGATATTGTGATAAATCAAATTCCGAAGTGGGTTATCTTATTTTGGAAACGATACATGATTTGAAGGTATGATATATATTTTGAAAAATATATGATCGATACCAATTCTCAATGATCGAATGAGAAACTTAACGATAAAACCCAGAAGGATACATTTTAAATGACATCTGAACTTCGGGTTTAATCATGGTCTTTCAGTATGCAAGTTGTACGTGTGTTAGGAATAATCAGGGTGATATGATCTTAATCGATTGTATATGATCATGATGCTTCCACTATGAGAGAGTAATGAAAAATGTTAGAATTTTAGTGACTACACTTAGTAGACTACTTATCCAATCTTGATCCAAATGTTGAACTTTAATCTGAATATGATTTAGATGTAATGAAAATATTGGATATAATGCAAACATCTTTGATAGATTTCATAGATCTGGATATGAGATTAGATCTCACTATGCAAGTCACTATACATGGATCATATAGTAGCCACGTCCTTATATCTAAGTATTCAAGGAGAATGCACACTATCCTTATAAGAGTTCAAGAATAGTTCCATTAGATAATATCTGCGTATTGAAGAATAAAGAGAAATATTGGTAATTAAATGATGTTTAATTATCCAGAATAATGTGGATATGATTCACATTATTTGGACATGTATAGATAAATATTTAAGCTACTTAAATTAGATTCAATTATCATAAATAAGACTAATGTGGATAAAATTATCAATAATAATCATGGGTAATATGGATGTGATCCACAATATCATAGAGAGACTTAATTTTGAATAAGATTCACAATTTCAATGTTAATGTGAATCAGATGTACATTATGAAATTAAATGTCAATGTGATTTACATTTAATTTTGGATGGGTGAACATGATTCATAATTATCAATGTCTATTTCTAATTGTCATAGAGAATTAGAATTATTCAGTGTTTGAATTGCAAAAGAATTCAATGAATAAAGATTCTGATGTAATCTCGGAGATTACATCCAATTAGGAAAAAAGATGAGATAGATGCTCCAAATTGGTGGGAGCCACAATGGTAGAAATACCATGGTGGACATCTATTCACTATATATGGCATCTCTCTCTATTTTCCATCTTTATTTATGATACAATTCCATGTAATATTTGATATTCCACACAATCTTAGATACTGCATGCAATCTTGAAGATTATATTGGTTGGAGATATTGAAAGAATCTTTTAAACTTGAAATCTTGAAGATTACAAGTAACCTTGACCATTGATTATTATTAGGAGTGCATTAAGAGTGCATCTCCACCCTGCAATGTGCTATAAAAGAGAAGAAAACCCTAGCTCTCTCTAAGTTAGATTAAAAGTCAAGAAAGTTGAAGTATCTCTCTCTCCCTCTCTCTTTCTCTACACATACATGTCTATCCTCTCTCTTTCAAGCCTATGACTGTCTCCTTAGCCTAGTGTTTGAAGTCCATGGAAGTCATCACGTTGTTGTCATGCTACTGGATTGATTCGATTCGATTTCACATGGAGGTCATGCTTATTTGACGCTCCCTTTTCATGAATAAGAAGAATGATGTCATATAACGAAATCAGGAGCTTCATAACTCAGATCATATTCATGGATTGTGAGAGTAAGACAGTTCATCGTCACACCCGCAAGTGCTATCTCCTTGGATTGGACTTGAAACATGATGTCTCTTCGCTTAGAGACTATGAGATCACAAATATGCTTCAAGAGGTAACCCTTGTACTCATGTGATCTTGATGGAACGGATTGGGAAATATTCCCAAGACATGAGGTTCCATTGATTTTTTAAATTTTACGGCTAGTGCGACTTGTATGACAAGTCTTGTTTTTATCGTATACGATTCGACTCTCATGTTTCCGTGATACGCGATGCCCGATAACCTCCCTTCAAGTGGTATCAAATCCAGGTTAAAAATTTTAGATATGATCCAAACTCTAAGATAAAAACATTTTGGATATTGGGATGCGCGGGAACTTGTTTGTTCGCGTAGATGCGTTTTCCTAATCGATTTTGATGATATGATATAGATACTGTTTTGCCCTAATTTGATCATTTTTTAGATAACAAATCATATTTAGATGATCTGAACATGCTCCCAAAAGTTCAACAAAATTTGGTAATGATGGGACATCGATTCAGATACGAAAAGTTCCCGTAATGTGTTATTTTTATGTAAATTTCTGATCTATGACTTAATAATTTTTAATTACTATTTTTCTATCATGAAACATGTTAAAGATACATTAATTATGTCAAGAATCATGATAAAAAAAACTGCCCAAATTTAGTTCACATGATTTCAACTCAGTTTACCCTAAATATGTGATATTTAGTAGAGATGGACCGAAAGATGATTAGATCATCTTGATGATGTTTTTTAATGTGTTAATCATTCAAAATTAATTATGGAAATTAAGAATTTATGACAACTATGTGATGCATCATTTTTTAGAGAAATAATTGAAAAACAACATCTTGATTGAATGATTATTTTATGAAAAACCCTAAATTAGAAACTACAATAATTGTAGTTCCACAATTTCCGTACAAAACAACTTGATTGGTTGATATGAATAGAAGTTTAGGAAACTTAAAAATATTTTAAAATTTTTAAATTGCTGAGTAATTAATATATAGTATCATACACGGTCGAAAGATCAATAAAACCTCTTAATACAATTTTTACCAATTATGTTGTCTCGAATTGGAACGACAATGGTGTCTAGGACTGGATATGCTAATGGGTTAGCTAAATGGAAACATGTATTGTATTTGTAGTGGAAGTACTTCCTGTTAACATAATTTGTACGACCTGCCTGGATCTGTTTCAAGGAAAGGTGACATGCAAAGTCTCTGCATACTTTTAAACAACTAAATTGAAATAAAATGTACTAAGTGAGGATGTATAATATATAGTAATATCAAGAAAATAAATTATTTATAGGTTACATTGGATTGATGATTAATTTATTCTGATTAAATTAATTAGTACACTTAAAATACACAATGTAATAATTGATAAGACTGAATTTCCCTTGAAAGGGTTGATCATGAGAATGTAATTAAAATGATTAATTAAAATCTGAATGGGATATGCATGATCATAAGATGGCATCCATGGCCTTCCATCAAGGTGAAGGGTTCTGTCACCATGGATTGTATGGTAGAGACGTCTATGAGAAGTCATAGCTTCATTGTACAAGTGCCCATGGATCATGCTCTTTGCTTCTCGAAAGAGACATGCCGTATGCGTAGTGATTCCGGTGCTGTTCTTCATAATTGAGACACTATTGGATTTTTCATAGCGAGTTCTAGTCCATTGATGATTGATTCAATTGATAACTTGTCAACATCACCTTAGGAAAATGAAAGTTGGACTTTAAAGGCGGAAAGAGTTCCCACTTCCTTCACCCTAGTTACATTTTTTCATATTCTTGGTATGTGATGATGGTAGAAGGGAGATCCCAGATCTCTCTTAAGGTGCTTTGATTAGTATATCTAATGATTGGAAAGTTCGAAAGGGAATGGGCTTTCAAGGTAATAAAAGGCGAGGCAAATCTGAGTTAAAACAATAATAACCTTAATCAAAGTAAATATATTTATGCAAATTATCTTATTTCCGATAACCTTCACTAAACCCACTTAAATGTATACTCAATCATAACCAATGCCATGGATTAACTCCATGATCAAGATGTAATACTTGCAGTTGGACACATAATGTATGTGATTGTAATGTGCAAGTTTTGTCATAATAATGAGGAATAATAATTAATTAGACAGTAGGACAATAACCAAGGGTTTGTGTGTCTCTACTCAAGTCCTTCATGAAGCTTCATGATATCCATATTATATGAATAACATGAAGTTAGTAAATGTTGAAATTATCTCACATTGAAGTCTTTTGAGGATATGCTCGATTTGAGAGGTCATTTATCTTGAGCAATGTTTGTTTAAGCATTAAATGAGGTGCAGTGGAAGCATGGGTCCGACCCATATAAGTCGGAGAGTTAAAGAGTTGATTGTACTTCCGTGACTTCAACACCTAGCCATCTTAAGAGCTGGATGTCTGCCATTACTGCAATAGGTTGATATACTGGAATTACAACTATCAAGACTGTCTAGAATCCTTAAGGAAGGAGTCATATACTACATCAGCTTATACTGCATCTACATCTCATCAATGAAATTGACTTACTTATTGGATAAGATTAGTGTCAGATAATTGCATCTCATTCTTCTACTAACATTTGTAATCAGTTGCAGATGTCTTAGAAGACTAGAAAACTTAATCTTAAGGTTAATATTTATCCACATGGGATTTGATGCAATTATTGCAACAATCACTATTGTATAGATAGACTACTTCTTCATTGTAAAAGGATTTGGCATAGTCTCTAGGGATAGAGTGACTAATGAGTTGACCAAGTTATTTTTCTAAATGGCTTATGACTAACACATGAATATATGTTTAAAAATTAGTCATTAATGTCTCTTTAGGCTAGTGGGAGATTGTTGGACATTAGACATTAAAGTTTAAGCCATTATGCAATAAAAGTTATTGCAAATTACTCCGTACTCTGAAATAAAAAAGAACTTATTTGCATTATAGGTCCTTTCATACAATTGGGTTATGCAGCATGGACATCTTAATATCATGCACTTGTTGATCTAAATGTTAGATCATAGAGGCTGGTAAAGGGTTGAATATCTAAAGGATCAGATCGATGATTCAATCGCACCATCAAGTGACTATCAAGAAAGGATCTATAGCCTGAGAAGGAGATGGCAGTCCTTGCTTCAAAGGTTGGCATCCAACTGACATATTGTTACATGCCCTATGTACATAAATAGAGATTTAGTGATGTCAGGTGAGTTAGGTCAAAGACTTGACGTAGAGATATCGAAATAACTAAGACCTGTGTCGTATGCTGTCACAAATCCTCTGACCAGAGACATATGTACTACTATATGTCTGAGTATATACTTTAGATAGACCATTAAGTTGATGATCTAACCAAGGACTATACACTGATGAGCTGGTGTGCATATAAGGGTATACGAGTAATACGATCTCTTAAAGGGATCATACATGTTCAAAATCAAAGTCCAACATTGGTTATCTTGTTTGGGAAATGAGATAGGATATGAATCTACGCTATATGATTTTGGAAAACATATGATTGATATCAACTCCCAATGATCGAATGAGAAACTTAAAGATAAACCCAAAATGAGACAATTTAAATAAGATTAGAACTTCAGGTTTAATCATGGTCTTCTAGTATGTAGGATGTATGTGTATTAGGAATACTCGAGGGTGATGTGATCTTAATCGATTGTATACCATGGCACTTCCATTCCGAGGAATTGATGAAACATGTTTGGATTTTAATGACTCCACTCAATAGACTTGTTATCCAATCTTGGTCCAAATGTTGGACATTGATCTGAATATGAGTTGAATGCAACGAAAATATTGGATATACTGCCTGATATGATCAGACATCTCTGAGAGGTCTCCTGGATCTGATTATGAGATTAGATCTCAATATACAGGTCTCTATACATGGATTATACAATAGTCATGTCCTTATCTCCAAATATCCAAGGAGAATGCACACTATCCTTGAAAGAGTCCAAGAATAGTTTCATTATATATTCCTAAGTATTGAAGAATATAGAGAAATATTGGTAATTAAATTAAATTATCAAGAATAATGTGAATATGATTCACATTATTTGGACATGTATAGAGAAATATTTAAGATAATTAAAGTAGAACTAATTATCATAAATGAGATTAATGTAGACAAAAGTATCCGCAATAATCATGGATAATGTGGATGAGATCAACAATATCATAGAGATACTTAATTATGAATAAGATTTACAATTTCAATGTTAATATGAATTAGATTCACATTATGCAATTAAATGTATATGTGATTTACATTTAGATTTGGATGGATGAACATGATTCATAACTATCAATGGTCTATTTCTAATTATCACAAATAATTTGGAATTATTTGATTTTTTTTATTTGCAAAAGAATCCAAAAATTTTTTGGGGAATTTTGAAGAATACATCCAATTAGGAAAGAAGAGGAGAGAGATGCTTCAAGTTGGTGGGAGCCACCATGGTACATCCACTAACTATATATGTCATGTCTGTGTCTATTTTCCATCTTTATTTATGATAAGATTTCATGTAATCATGGAAATTACTTGTAATCTTGAAGACTCCATGCAATCTTGGAGATTGCATTGGTCGGAGATATTCAAAGAATCTCTTCATACTTGAAATATTAAAGATTACATGTAATCTTGAATATTACAAGTAATCTTGACTATTGGTTGTTATTAGGAGTGCATTCGGAGTGCATCTCTACCATCTAATGTACTATAAAAGGAATTTTGACTATCTCTATCTAACTTAGACAAAAGGTTTAGAAAATTGTAGTCCCTCTCTCTTTCTCTACACATACATGTCCACCCTCTCTCCTTCATGCCTATGGTCGTACCCTTATCCTAAGGTTTGGAGTCCATTACATCGTCGTGCAACCATCATGTTGTCGAATTGATTCGATCTATCTCACATGGATGTTCTACTTCTTCTATGTCATGTGCTCCTGAAGAAGGAGAAGGATTTTGTATGATGAAATCAGGAGCTTCACAACTCAAATCGTCTTCAAGGATTGCAAGATTCACACGGTTCATCCTAGCGCCAGCAAGTTCAATCTCCCTGGATTGGACTTGAAAGGGATGTCTCTTCGCTTAGAGACTATGAGATCGCAAACATGCTTCAACAGGTAACCCTTATACTTATGTGATCTTGATGGAATGGATTGGAAAAGGTTCGCAAGCTATGTGGTTCCATTGATTTTTTAAATTTCCCTCACTATTGCGACTTGTATGACACGTCTTATTTTTGTCAGATACAATCTGACTCTCACGCTTCCATGATGCGGAAGGCCAAATAGCCTACCTTCAATCATGGTAGATGAACTGAATGCTAATTGGATAAGGAATGAAATGGGGTAACTAAGTGAAAGCATTGATCAATGTTAAATCTATTCCAATCTTACTTTGAATCTGTATGACTTCTGATTTTACCGCGATTGGAGCTCCTGCCCCCACGTGCCTTGTGTATTGGTGGTCTCCACGGTCGAGGAGTTCTCCCATGTTGAGGGTTGTTGTACGCATGGTGCAGTTTCCAGTGTCACATTAGGTGGAGGAGTAGATGCCTCCAATTGATGGGCTAGCACCCTTGGGGTCCCAGGTAGAAGATTAGATGGCCGCGACCCCAATTGTGTTAATTGGGTTACATGTAATTCTCAACATAGCCCCAAGGCTCTTGTCGGGTATCACAAGATGCCGCCTTCTGAAATGCGTTCTTGATAGTCTGGCCTTTACTTTACGTCATAAGATTAATATGAGTGGCTAATGAGGGCCGATCACTCGAATTGGTTACTCATCATCGTTCTATGAGAGGAGTTCCAAGATGTCGTTAGCGAAGGAAGTGTTCTTACCGGTTCGTATCCGAAGAGGAAACGGAATATGGTCATAGGACTGACTACGTTTGAGTTGAAAATCTTATCTTATAATCCCAGATCTCACTTGATTTGTGCATACTATTGATAAATTTGTGATTCATCACTCTAATAAGCTGAAAATAGAGCTTTGTCCCGATAAATTAGGTTCATTCACTTGTTAATATCAAAAAATTAACTTTCATGCACTTCTAAATAATTTACATAAATTAACATCCATTTCTGCAAGGATCATCATATATACATTTTAGCCTAATTTCATACATTTTTTATTAATTCATGATAACTCCGGTTGACATGAAACTGACTCAATTGTATACATATCACTAACATTCATCAACGAAAAATCCTAAAAAATATAACTTGTATATATTTGAAATAAACCCAAACTCTAATTTCAAAACGAAAAGTCGCAAACATTGATCTCTCACATGCAATGTCCAATTTTACTCTATTTACTTTTTAATTAATGTGCATTCAAATATCTACAAACCAAGACCAAATTCAAACAATCGGGTTTCATTTGTGAAAAATTGGTTTTGGGACCTAACTATGCATGTTCACTGATTTTAACCTATTATTTCATGTACATATTTCACTCTTTTTTTATTTAACCTATTATTTCATGTACATATTTCACTCTTTTTTTATTTCTTTAATTTAATACATAGTTAACTAACTACATAAAAAACAAAATCTAAAAAATATAAAAATAAAGAAAAAGACTAGTTTTGACCTAAACAGATTGACTAACTCATCTGTACATGCCACACATTTTCTAATTTATTTTAACTCACAAAAATCCAAAAAATAGCATTTGAATCCATTGTATCACTTCCCATCACGTTTGATTTTTTTCATGCATAAAAAATCAAATAAAAATCATAAAGCTAAAAATGTGATATTTATACACATAAATATGAAAAAAATTCGTTTCTTGCATTCCACATTCCGTTTGCATGTGAGTCCTTCATGTACATTGTAGGGGGCATCTAGGTCCAAAATTTTCCTTTTTACAATTTTTGCATTAGATTCATTTGTTATTTTTTATGTATTTATTTCTATATCCATTACATTGGTCAAATACCTAGGTCAACAACCGCACCATGTGATGCTCACGCATTGGTCCATAGCATCCTGGTCAACATCTCGAGTCAATCAAGCCCTCCCCTAGTAAACAACCTTTGTCGTCTTGTGTCCTTCTAGGTCGTTGGATCATGCTCGATCCAACGTCCTCTATTAATCCCACCTTTCTCAGCCTCCATACACATGTAATGCATGTGAGCTCCTCCTGACCATTAGATCAAGTACTATCCAACGGTGATTGCATCTTCCTATACCTCTGCCGTCTTCCTCTACTCTGCCTACCTCTTCGGCCGAACCACCCATTTCCTTCCTCCTCTTGATGACCATCTTCAACAACCCGATCACATTATCTACCTCTCTAACCACTATATCCTAATGTCTAAAACCAACTCCGCTGGAGAACCCAAATATTCAACACAAACCACCATTATCCCTTCGTTTGAAATCCAAAAATCCCTTATCTTCTTTCCGATCTCCATCTCCCCAACGCCCATTATCCCCGCACAACTGCTAGAAACCCAACTTTATACGCCTCTAACTAACCCTATCACTGGACCTTCATCCAACCTTATCCCCTCCAACTCTGCAACCTCCTATTTAGTCCACTCTACGATCATACTCCATCATCGTCTGCCATTACTATCTTCATCTACAGAGCGAGGGAGAGATCGACATAGACGGATTGGGGTGGTGACACCACCCCAATTCTTCTCTGACGAGGACTTAATCCACTGTGTGATCTAGAGGAGTTTATCCCTTTATATGTGATAAATCTCCATTCCATCACCTTTATTCTTCCATTTTGGTCTTAAATCCCTAGTTAAATGCATCTAAATAACATTAAAGTACATAAATGTGATGCCTTATTATACTGTAAATATTATATAAAATAATATATTTAAATGCTAAAATTAAAGAATAAAGAAAAAAAGAAAAGGATGAAATACCATAGGTATTGAATGACATAAACTCCAAGACTTTGGCATCATGATGACTAGATCGACAAGGAATGAAGTAGGGGGAGATAAGGCCAATAAACATTCCAAACCCTAATTTTTATTCCCCAATAAATAGATTGTGGTATATATTTTATTCTTTATTATTTGTACCTCAAATAATATAATCCTCAAAATGAAACATGTATATAAAAATACAAAATTTATTTCACTTAAAAATAATGCACAGTGTGTCGAAACACTCAGAATAAAAGTTACAAAGGAAAATTCACAAACATATATCTTCTCCATATGAACTCACAATTCACCAAACTCACTTTATTTTTCATAAAATTAAATTATCTATTTAATGAAGGTGGGTTCAATTTGGATTAAGATGCAAAAGTTAGGTTTTGAGACCTCATTGTACAAGATACATGTATAAATTAATCATTATATTTATTCTTTATATTTTTGTTATTTTTATAATTTTGTAAATATTTTTTAAATTACATGTACATAATCAAAATAAAATGAAACATATAAAAATACATTAAAATAAACAAGTATACTAAAATACATAGATGAATTATACATGTATATATTTATATAATAAATATACATATTTATTTAAGCTAATAAATAACTTCAGAAAAGTATAATAAAAATATCTATATGTGTATTTAAATAAGTTATAAATATATAAAATAAGTGTATAGAATAATAAAATCTAAAATATAAATATACATTATATAAAGGTAAATATACCTATATTTATACATACAAAAAAATAGTAAATTAACTCAAAGAAATAAATAAAAATCATAATAAAATACTACATAAAATAATAAATATTTTCTCTATTTTGAGTTTTATTTATTTAATTAATTCATTTATTATTTTATTTTTAATTTCTCATTATGTTATTTTCTATTTTGGTGTTTAGCGGTCTGACATGTCCCAATGAGCGCACGACCTTGGCTGACATGGTGGTCAACTGGCCTGTCAGACTCGTTGACCCCTTGCCTTCCTTGATTTTCCCCCATGAATCTTTCATTTTTTTTGGCTTGATTCCTTCAGCAAAATTTCTCCTCGATCATTTCTCTTTCACGTCATGATCATTACTCGATCAATGGAACCTTGGTTAACGAGCAAACCCTAGTCAAATCCTCCATGTATGTATGTTCCTCCTTCATGCCTCCATTTCATTTTTTTATCATATTTTCACCTTTGAGATCCCCTAATTCTTGTGCTCTATTCGTTGGTGATAGCAACGAGCTCGTCGGTCCTTTTGGCGTGGAGGAAGAGGTCCTGAATGGTTGATCCAAGCTCATCGATCATCCTCACTAGAGCCCCTCCTTGGCTCCCTCCCTTACAGGTAGAGACCTTTGTTTATTGCTTATTTTTGTTCCTAGCAGTAGAGATAGTCTAGTTTAGGATTTATTTTTGTTCCATTTTACCTTTTGTTTCACTATTTTCTCAAATCGAAGTTTGTCGAAGACACAACTCCAACCATTGTTTCTGTCGTGTTCAACTGTCCTCCATCGCACCTATCGCCTCCGTCATCTTCCCCTTTGCCTTCCCTTCACCGCAATCACCTTTGATCCCTCTGATCGAGTCTCAATTAGTGACTCAGGGTCTCCTCCTCCGTTGTTTGTCGCAGACCCTCACACACTCCATCTTAGTCCATTTTAGCCCCAAACCAAGCCCAACATGCCCCTTTTTCTTGCGTGTGCCCGACATTGTAGGACATAGACTCAAAGGACCCCATCTGGGTCGAATTTTGCACAACTAGAGGCTCCGCAACTGCTTCACCTTCCTCGACCTTCCAGATCTCCATCGATGAGTTCCAGACTCGCTTGAGTTGCTCATGATGTAAATTGTACATTGCATATTATTTAATGTGAAATAAATTTTGGTGTATCTGAGGTGGAGGAGGCACAAAGCTTTGAATATATTGGATGACCCGGATTAGATATGGATTGTGTTCTTGATCAAATAATGATGGAGGCCTATGGAAGAACGACAGTAGAAGCTGTCATCGTTGAACTTCGAGCATGGGTCTCCTGCGACTCCAGCATCCCCTCCTCCTGCTAACGGCTATTGGAGCTTGCTATTGTTCCTCCGCACATGCACGTACCTTCAAATGAGGCCCAGATGGTCTCTAGGCATATCTAGTGGCCAAGTTAGCTCTAGAAACGTGAACTATAATTTTTTGATTTAAGGCTCCAGGAGGGTCACCAACATTAGACTTGCACCAAAAAGATCACTCGGCTAGAAGGAAACTCCCTCGACCAAATAATGAAGCTGTTGGGGGTTAAATGAATGAAATGGCAAAGCTCTGGCTATGGGCGAAGGAAGTGAGCTTTGATTCACCAAATCACGAAGGATCTAGGTTGATCACAGAGGAGACATCATCGAGAATGTGGAGGGGATTGAAATGGCATGAAAATCGACAAGGATTAACGGTCATATGCGAGTGATTTGTCATGGAGCTCAAGCTCAAGGTCAAAAGGGAATTTCTGAAATTAAACCTAATAAGGTTATTAGAGCTAATATTGAAGGCAAAAATTAAATGCGGAGCTTAAATATGATCTGAGAACGATAAAAAAAGGCCTCGACTTGGCCAAATGACCAAATTTGCCAAACAGTAAAAAAGGCCTCGATTTGAGTTGTGAAGCTCCTGATTTCATCATGTGAAATCCTTCTCCTTCTTCACGAGCACGTGACATCGATGAAGTAGAACATCCATGTGAGATAGATCGAATCAATTCGGCAGCATGATGGTTACACAACGATGTAGTGGGCTCCAAACCCTAGGCTAAGGGTACGACCATAAGCACGAAGGAGAGGGTGAACATGTATGTGTAGAGAAAGCGAGAGGGACGACAATTTTCTAGACCATTTGTCTAAGTTAGAGAGAGATAGGGTTGTCTTCTCTTTTATAGTACATTAGATGGTGGAGATGCACTCCTAAACCCTAATCAATAATCAAGATTACTTGTAATATTCAAGATTACATGCAATCTCCAATATTTGAAGTATGACGAGATTCTTTGAATATCTCCAACCAATGTAATCTCCAAGATTGCATAGGGTCTTCAAGATTACATGTAATCTCCATGATTACATGAAATCTTATCATAAATAAAGATGGAAAATAGGCATAGAAATGACATTTATAGTTAGTGGATGTATCATGGTGGTTCCCACCAACTTAGGTCCTCGATTCATTGTCGAAGAAAATTGGTCCCGACAACTTGTTGGGTTCGGACCCAATTGAACGTGTTGATAACCATATAAAATGTTTAAGTCCAAGTTAGCAAGTAGTGATCTCCACCACTTATGATGAACACCCAAATATTGTGAGTTTTAGATATGGAACTATGTTTGGAGGTTGAGATGTTACGACCTTCCACACTTATATTTGCAACATCATTGTTGTGACATGGCCCATCACTTATTCTTAGTGGTTGCACGCTCTGTCCAGGTAACCTTTTTCTCTTATTTTTTTTGTAGGGATGGCTGCACCTCTCGGGTAGCTCTTTCCACTATTAGAGCAACATTCTGAGCTTAAGTTTCTGGTCCGTTATAGAGGAAAATTGACTAAGACTATTTGTTGGGTTCGGATTCAATTGGACCCGTTGACAACCACCCAAAATGCTTAAGTCCAAGATGTTGAGTACTAGTCCCTATCACTTATAACACACGCCTAAACTTGATTAATTTTAGATGTGAGATTATTTTTTAGGGTTGGGATGTTACAGCCTTCAGCCTCCAAACACATGTATAGTCATTGTTCATATCATGCTTATGCTTCTTTTTGAATTCATCGGGCGCCATGCGATTGTCGAGATCCTGGCCTCGAATGTTGATATCTCCGCAAGTGGTTTTAATCTCAAGCACACCATGAACACCTAACTGAAGGATGGAGACGTCAAGCGTTCCACCACCGAGGTCAAATATGAGAATCGATTTTTCGTCGCCGCCGTCCGTGGCTGTGTTATCAAGACCATATGCCGACGCCACAGCAATGGGCTCGTCAAGAACTTGAAGGACGTTGGTACTGCAATGCAATGGTAACATCGTCCTTTGTAGCTGACGCTCTGAGTTGTTGAAGTAATAATCGAGTGATTACGATTGGATTACAACTCCAATTCGTTTGGATGGAGTGTGGCCGTCCACTGTAACAGTTGTGCAGGAGCAGACTATCAGAACTGGATGAAGCAGATGAGGAGATTGGGTAAAAGTACACAACTTCTTCGCTAAAACATAAAACGATACAAAAATTGTCGGTTTTGATAACAAGATGAGGGCTGGTACAGGAATATGGAGTGTCACCGTATTCATATAATAAGATGAAAATTGCAGAGAGATGGAGAGAGAGAAGTGTAACATTCCAGGCTTAGGTCCTCGGTCCGTTATCGAAGCATTACTGGCCCTGACAACCTCTCGAAATCAGGCCCATACGAACCCGATTAACCACCTCCAAAATGCTTAAGCCGGTTTGTTCGGTAGTAAGCCCCTCACTATTTATCCCATCCGGAATTTTTTGTGTTCCACGGTGTGGGACATTTGTTTGGGGTTTTACAGAGAGATGGCATACCGAAAATAGTATTGGCGGCTTAAGAGCTCCTTTGCCGATGAAGCGCCGGTCGGTGGTCGGATTGCCTAGCTCATTGGGCATGTTTGGTAACTGTGTTTTGTTGTGTTGGGTTGGGTTGGGTATCCTTTTATGAATAGTAGATGTTAGGATGATTGGGAGGGTTTGAGAGGGTTGGAATGATAAATATGATGCGATATGACATTGATTATGTGTTTTAATGATTATAACATGGTTTTTATGTTAACTTTTTTATTTAAACATGATTAAAAAATATTATACCAAAGAAAATGTAGGATACATATAAGGAATCCCAATCCAGGAATGAAGGGATGGAGCTAGGGGTATCCTGACAACCAAACAGACCCATTGTGTATGATATGCACACGCATATTCCTCCCGCTACAAGAAAATTAGCTTAAGGTAACGAATAGTTTAAAATTAGTTGTCATATATTCCGTAGTTAAATCTTAGTCACTTGCTTCTTTAAATTCGCAATGAATAATGATATTCGTTGTTATATTCCTCGGAAGGAATCATATAACAATGGTAATTCATTGACTTTTTCTTCTAATCGTTGCTAAATTTAGCAAGGATTAATATGAAATTAATGAATAAGTCAAGGAATAAATCTATATGAACCTTTAACAATGAATATGATATTTACTATTTATTATAAATACAAAAGATGAGTTTGATAATGAATAATATTCATTGTTATATTTTTAACATAGGGATATATGACAACAAATATTCAAACTATTTGTTGTCTTAGTTCTAAATTCTTGTTGTCCGGGGATGTACCCGGTCATGCCGTATCCGCTTCTCTTCAATCTGATTACGTGCGACTTAGTTAGGTCGTCCCTTTTACCTGTTTACGACTGCTAGTCCTCCTCCTGTGTCCCGCACATAGCAACGTGCATGCGTAAAACTTCTTATGATCCAGTCGAACCCCATCGTACGACATTTTTCATGTCATCCTCAAACACGTACATCTTTTATTCGTGGTCCTTTGTATCTATATCAACAACAACAAAGCTTTTTCCCACAATTAGGTAAGGTCGGTTACATGGATTTTCTACCTCCATTCAGATATATTTTGGGTCATTTTCGGACTTAAAATCCAAAAATTAAGATCTCTTCGGATAGTCTCATTTCAACACTTATTTTACTTCATCACCCTCTCTTAACTAGCTCAACATCTCAAATCTTGCATCTTCTACCTGATGTATGAACCGACCTCCTTTGCAAATGGCTAAACCATCTCAACACTACAACAATTAAGATCTATAGTGACGTTTTTTTGTTAAGAGCACAACGAATAAAACGTCACTAAACCATCTCGTGACGGATTCATGATTCGTTGTAAGAATCGTTGCTATATAAGCCGTTGTTAAATTTTTAGCAACGATTACTAACCGTTGAGAAATTTAAAACTGCAACGAATAAAAATTGTCATTAGATTAAAGTTAACAACGAATAAAACCGTTGCCATTTGGATATGCCAACGATTTTGTCGCTATATAAAGCTTACTATTTAACTTTTTTTTACATATAACAACGCCTTTTTTCGTAGCTATTTGCAACAATACCAAGCATTAATTTGTTAATAAAATAAAATATATGATTTAATTATCATTATATAAATTAATGTTACCATTTTCATTCCACTATCATTCACGAATCTCCAAATAAAGACCACTAATTACGAAATAATCTAAAGATAAACGCTAATCAAATGTTAACTAAACATTGTTACGAAAGAATGAAATTTATCAACACTGTTGGAAATATCATAGCTTGTTTTTCTTTCGTGTTCAATGTTTCCTTTTCTCGTCATCGAAACAAATTATAGTCAATATGGCCATCCTGCATAACATATTTAAAAACAAATATTTAGCACATGTGCATATATTTTCATTCTCTTCCATGGCTCTTGACAAGGTGCCCAACTGCGATGGCGGACAAGAGGGGCAACTTGCCAGCGAGAACAACACCAACAACCACAGATGCAAGCTGCCTCGCGTTCGCACCTGGATGGTCTTGGTTGGCACAATTAATCCCAAGTAGATCCAGAAGAGCAGCTTTTGATTAATACCAAGAACCTTCACCAACCGTCCCCACCTGAAAGTAATTAGATTATGTGAACTGAGATATCCATGTTTCGACCACGAGAAATCATGCTTTGGTAAATTCGAAAGTAAACATTATTTTGATACCTATCATGAGTCATTTCTATCTCAATCGAAACTGCAGAAAATTGATGTGGACACCAAGTGTGCTTATTCAAATACATCTGATAAGCGTATGGAATTCATTTTTTACAAAGTTCTCTAACATCTACATATGGAAAAAAATAACAATAGAAACATTACCTCAATCGAAGGCATGATTATAGAGATGGAGATCTTTCCCATCATTATCATCCTCCAGAAACATGTCATAAAGCGTTCAGTACACAAGTAATAACCCCTTCTCGTAATCTTCAAGACCTACCTAATCATAAATATCTCATTAATAGCCTTCAAACGCCTTAACCCCAAGCATTTATTACACAAGTAGTAATGGTATGGAAGCGAGGAACAGATTTGACAACATCAAATAAAAGAGGGGACCAAATTTAGCAACATAAAACAAACTACCTGGACAGTAGCTTGGCCTTCCAATCTTGTAGCTTCTTTTCCACTTTCTAAAGCAATAATCAAATTCAATCAATATGCAGGATAAAATAATTATAGGCCAAGAAAGAGAAGTGTATGAAGAGCTAATGAATTCCCACAAAAAATGTGGCAAGATTTCAAAATAACATTGTGAAAAAAGTAACAAAATAGACTTACTTGAAAACCAATTTGATGAGTGTGTGATCACCATTTGATCGTAGCAAGTTTGAATATTCTACATCCTAGTATAAAGATAATAATTCAAAAATAATCCTACATCCTAATTTAAAGATAATAATTAAATAAATCACATGCATTGAAAAAAACCTCAGAATAAAGTCATCAAATATATTGACAAAAATATGCCTTTTGAGTTGAAAGTGTCAAAATTGATGGTAATGCTTTTGTGTTGTGTTGCTTGCTTTGATCTTCTGATTACCATAAAATCTTGTGAATGTGGAGAAATTCTTTGCTTTTGCAAATTTTGTCTTCATATCGTAATGGAATTACTTGAGAGTTATCTCTGGGTTTTGTTTTGATAGCTCAATTGTTTTTCTTATCCCTCTATTTTGTGTAAATCATCTCACAAATATCCTGATACCACATTCGTTGATTTTCTCTTCAGCCTTCTGCAAAGGATCATCTGAGATTCCAGACATCCTATGCAACTATTTTTAAGGCCCAAATGCCTACTGTAAAGAAGATAAGACAATAAAAAGCTCGTATTGAAGCACCCCAATTTTACTGTGCACATGCTTTTCGCCACAGCAGTTTTTCCCCATATTCTGATATTAAATACTTTTACTAAGGGTTGAATGTTAAATTTGCTTCAAATGAACGAACATGAGTTTCCCAGTGTCTATTAATTTGAATGACAAAGAACACCAACAAGCTGCAAGAACCATTCTTCTCCTTGTAGTATCTTCATTTTAAGATAGTTCGAGAAGATGTGCTCAAATTGAAAGGAGTCATCGACTGGGCCTCGACCACGTCAACAAGAAGAGGTGAATAGGAGTTGTTTGATATTGGCTTTATTAGAATCCTAAATCAGGGATAATGAAGTCGGGTGGTAATCTCTAGAGACAACTAACACATCAAGGTAACATAACAATAAGAATCCAACTACTCTCTCAATCAGAACTGATTTGGATTTCAGAGCTCTCTCATCTTTTCCTTTTAAAATCAATTCAAATGAACATGTGTTAGCATTACTTTAGATACATGAAAAATGCACGATAAAACAAAAAATAGCTTGATCCCGTAGTAAATTCACTTCGACTTTCCAACTGAATGGCTATTATTGCTAACTTTTGCACTAAAATGCTATTGTGAACTTATATCAATACGTAGTACAAAGGACATGTTCGTCGCCATATGATTTGGCAGCAAGTACCCTTGGTTTGCCCCCTAGAGGTTGCCTATTCATATCCAGCTCAACTACACCGAGGGTTATCTTGTTGGGGGCAGACATAGATTAGCCAAGAGCAAAACAGGTATAGGTGATAATGGGACTAATCTCTGGCTTCACTACTTGGACATGGGACTAATCTCAAGATGTTTATAGTAAATAATGGCTCCTTTGTATTTTAAGCAAGAAAGGATATGAGATGTGGAACCGAACAGAAGACTCGATCATAAAGTGACATAAAATAATTTTTCATTTTAGGTAGTCCAAACTCTTTATTTTCATTCAAAAAATCGTTATATACCTATATGTCCAAAATAAAAATATATTTACAGAAAAAGTGCAATCAAAATGAGTCGTAAGTGCAATAAATATGATTATAAGATGTGAGATTCTAACCTTTACTTGTCTAGGAAGATAATTGCCATAACGCTTCTTGAGATGTATCCATTTCTCAAAATCTAGTAGGAACATTCTTCTATTGTAAGCAATAGTACCTAACCAACAACTCAAAATTCCCACAACCTGGAAGATGAAGGATATGGATAGATCCTCAAGCGCATCCCGGAAGCGTGTGCGTCGTATCAAATACGACAAGGAGCGACTAGTCGGACTAGTTGCTCGATGCAGCGGAATTTAAAAAATTTTCATGTGACGAAACCACTTGATCCAAGAACACTTCTCGGATCGTTTCGTCTAAACCACAAACAAGTATTAGGGTTACCTCTTGAAGCGTGGTTGCGATCGAGTCTCTAAACGAAGAGACCTCCTGTCTCAAGTCCGATCCGACGGAGGAGACGCTTGCGAGCGCGGGGATGAACCGCGTGCTTCTCGCAATCCATGTTGATGATCCAAGCGGCGGATCTCCTGATCTCGACACACGAGATCCGTCGTCTTCTTCACGAGCGAGGCGCACCGAAGGAGACGGAGATCCACGAGCAGACGATCGGGCAGCATAACGACGATGCTGCGGCGATGGAGAACCTCTCCATAGCATCCATGGTGGACGGCCATGAGAGGGAGAGAAAGAGAAAAGAAAGAGAGAGAGACTTGTTGTCTCACTTATGTGCCAAGAAGAGCAATGGGGTGCCTCTCCTTTTATAGGGTTTTCGGATCCATGGATCTCAATCCATGTGTCAACACAAATCCAATGGTCTACATTAATTTGTGTTTCTTTCAATGGTCATGATTTGTTGCTAAAAACACAACAACAATTAATTTAAT
The DNA here is from genome assembly GCA_037367405.1 of Ottelia alismoides. Classification (NCBI taxonomy): domain Eukaryota; kingdom Viridiplantae; phylum Streptophyta; class Magnoliopsida; order Alismatales; family Hydrocharitaceae; genus Ottelia; species Ottelia alismoides. The sequence continues at coordinate 728,688 of JAZKJV010000369.1, forward strand.
AAAAAAATCAAATATACAATAAATATAATTTGATTTTATATTAAATCAATATCCATTAGAGAAATAGGAAAGGAGGCAAGCCTCCTTCCATAAGGAGGGTGGACGGCCACCACATTCCTTATGGAATTGTGGCCGTCCCCTCTCCTCATTAGGAAGGGAGCTTCCTTTTTCCTATTACATGAGATTACATTATCTCATGATTTTCTCCAATATTTGCAACAACTTTTGTTGCAAATTATTTCACAAAAATAAATCCAATTTATTTTGTGAACATTTCAATCATGCCATTGGAAATTTGTGAATCACATTCACAACCCAAAACAAAATGTAAATTACATTTTCAATTCAATGTCCAATGTGAATCCAATTCACATTAACATTTAATTAACAAATGTAAATTACAAATAGCTCTTTCTTATATATATATTATAAATCACATTTACAATATATATGACTAATACGGATATTGTTATCCACATTATTCATATCCACGATAATTAAATCACATTTAATCATCTTGGATCTCTATTCTCTTGTTCTCAAATAACATGAATCATATTCACATTATTTACATCTTTGATAATCAAATCATATTTAATTATCTAAGACAACTCTTTATATAATATGAATCAAATTCATATTACTCACGGTAATTAAATCACATTTAATTATCCATTTTCTCAATGCTCGGATATATATATATATATCAACAATAGAATTATCCATGAACTCCTTCAAGGATAATGCGCTTTCTCCATAGATACTTGGAGATAAGGACATGGCGATTGTATTGTTCCACGTATAGTGACTTGGATATTGAGATCACATCTCAAATCCAGATCTCTAGCCTCCCATAGATGCTTGATTAAATCAAGACCGTAAATCTAATCTTCTCATTGGATCTGAATCACATTCAGATCAATGTCCAATATTTGGACTAAGATTAGGTTACTTCTCTAATGAGAGGAGTCACTAAAATCCAGACCCGTTTCATCACTCCCTAGGAATGAAAGCGTCATGGTTATACAATCGTTTATGATCACATCACCCTCAGGTATTCCCAATACATGTACATCCTGCATACTGGAAGACTCAGATTAAACCCGAAGTATTGGATCAACTTTATACTGTCTACTTCATGGTTTTATCAGTAAGTTTCTCATTCGATCATTGGGAGTCGGTATCGATCATATACTTTCCAAAAGCATATATCATACCTAGGTCTTGATCATATACTTTCCAAAAGTATATATCAAACCAACAAATTCAGTCAAGCTTCCAAAGCGAGACGACCGTGCACACGAAATTTGATTCTTCCCAATATCTCATGAGTGAGCTCATGTCTTCCGGTTCAGTAACTGAACCTGTATGATCCCTTTGAGAGATCGTATTACTCAAATGCCCTTACATGCACACCAGCGCGCTGGTGTATAGACCTTGATTAGGTCATCAACCTATTGGTCTGCCAAATGTACATACTCAGACATATATTAACACATCTGTATCCGGTCAGAGGATGTGTGCCTATATCATGACAGCATATGATATAGGACTTTGGTTATCTCAATCTCGTTAAGCCAACTCTTTGACCTAACTCATCTGACACCTTCGAATCTCTATTCCTATGCAGAGGACCTGCATCAAGAGGTCGGTCAGATATCAGCCTAACTGAGATAGGATTGCCATCTCCTACTCAGGCTAGAGATCATCTCTTAACAATCATTTGACGGTGCTTGATGAGTCCTCGATCTAACTCATTAGATATTCATCTAAGCATCAGCCTCTATGATTCAATAATTGAATCAACAGCTGTATGATCATTAAGATGGCCATGGTACATAACCCTAATTGTACTAAGGGACCTATTATGCAAATTATGTGTTCTTCATTTCAGATTAAGGAGTGAATTGTAATAACATTTATCGCATAATGGCTCGCCGTGGGCTCGCATTTCCAACAATCTCCCACTAGCCCAAAGAGCCATTAATGGGCTAATCATTTAAACCCACACTCATGTGACAATCATAGGCTATTTAGAAAATAGCTAGGTAAGCCGATCAGTCACTCTGTTCCAAGAGACTACGCCAAGTCCTTTTACGACACTTGCATATCCCCAGTAACAGTGCTCGCATCCAATGCGAATGTTGCATCTTATGCAACCAATACTCAATTTTGTCATAGTGTCCCTGACACTTTAGCTCTATTAATTATTATAACCAGTATTCCCATAATCCTTATTAGAATACCTTCATTCCCAGAGATCTCTATCTCCTAAGGAATCTAAAGTTAAGACCCTTATAGATCACTATCTACAAGTTCTTAAACTTTTGAAGATAAGACTTTGAGATCACTATCTCTAAGTTTCATCATCTTTGAAGATATTGTTATTACTGCAACTAGGTGTTTTATTTCCAGAGTAGGACTAGTAATAGATTACTACTCCCACTGCATGGCAGACATCTGGCTCTTTTGCACATATAGCATACACTCAGCTTCTCGTAACTGATGCACAAGTGCAAGCAGTTCTAGCATTCACTTCCTCAACTCTTTGAGGTGCTATTCCTTTAGATAGGTCAGTACCATATCTTAAGAGATGGAAGCCTTTCTTGGAATTTTCCATAAAATGGAAGATGAACAAGGTGTACTACTAATATGATAGTCCCAATACCCTCTTCTCTTTGCTCCTGAACAATTTCAGAATTAAGATCTAAGAGGTATCCTTGAGATCATATCTCAAGGTGTGGAACAACCAAATTATAAAACACTTATTATTATCCTTATATCATTCCAAATGATTAGGATTTTATCTACATTTAGCACGATGAACACAAAGGCACTCCCACTAAGCTTCACATGGCTCATCAAGATTCTATCTGAAATCATAACATTTATAATTTCATCAAATCTTATGTTCCAACTACAAGAAGCTTATTTGAGTCCAAAGATGGAGTTCTTTGGCTTGCACACCTTGCTTTCCTCAACCATAAAGCCTTGGGGCTACTTCATATGAATATCCTCAGAGAGGAATTCATAGAGGAATGCAATCTTGACTCACATCATGAAGATGTCATAGTCAAGTTGTGTAGCTATAGTTAGCAATATTCTGATGGGTTAAAGCAAGGTCACTGGAGAGCAAGTCTCATCGCAAGCGATGTCCTCTCTTCGGTTTGCAACTCATGGCTACGAACCCTGCTTTGAAGGTCTCTACCTTCTCATCAGGTTCCCTCTTTCTCTTGAAGATCCATTTACACCTTAATGGGTCTTACCCATATAGGTGGATCCTCGAGGGTCCATATACAACACTTGTATATGAAGTCTACATTAGACTTTTATTGCTAACATCCATCATTCCATGTCATGATCCTCAGGAGCTTCATCACATGAAGTCAGATCTTTGTCAGATTCAACTGGCACATGGAACCCATCATCAAACTTATTTGAAGGGGTATTAGTGTTTCATCTTTAATTGTCTTTTAGTTTCCGATTCTAGGAGCCTCATTATCATCTCAGGATTAAATGAGTTCCTTTACTTCATTTTCATCTTGATTCTTAAGAGAGTCATCCTCTAAGAATCATATTCTCAAAGATGAGATCTTTTAAGAATCTCAAGGTCATAAAGTAGGTATCCAATACCATCCTTTAATTTCCCAATGAAGTAGCACTCTCTGGTGCTAGATTCCAACTTAATCACATGGAACCTTTATTAAGGATATATATAATGTAGTCTCTACCACATATATATATGCTTGGGAACTAAGAGATAATTATGCTAAGATTAATCATTGATCAAATCATATTACACATGATCAATTGTATCTCCCTACAACTCTATTGAGTTAAGGTCCATTAGGAGGATTGAGATAGGAATGATATTCATATCTCCATAAGGTATTTCTTGAATTCATCTAATAGGTACAAGCTACCTTGGTTATATCAAATTCATTTCATCTTCCTTCAAATCTTGGTTCTAAACCAAAATTGTGAAATCTTTGAACATTTCAAAGGTTTCTTAGGTGAAGAGAAGAAATTTCATATCACACATAATCATCAATAGATATCACATATCCAATGTTTACTATGATATAGATGATTCACATACATCAATATGTATGAGATCACGAATACCTTGACATTTTACACCATTCCCAAGGGAGGGTGTATTGAACATATCTACTTTTGAATACAATATTCACAAGTATGTAAGATTTGAACCTTTAGACAATCTAAAGTTTCATCTCTTATTAGTCTATTGATCACATCAACAGACATATGTCCAAAATATGATGCTAGATCATTATCAAATGATCTTCATCCTCCTATTGATCTTTAATGGTTTATTTTTCAGCATTAGAGATATTAATGAACCATTCATTAATTTTCTAATCTATTAGAGCATAAGATTTTAGATCACTTATCTGAAATATCTCCATCATAACTCTTTATGATAGATTTATCACAGAATTCATGTTTATTTCCAACATTTGGAAATAAATAATGAGTGTAATCTAATATCTAGGTCATAGAGACATTCTCTAAGATTAAGGACTCCCACTGAAAATATGAAGCATATTTATCAGGTGGAAATTGTTGCAACAATTGCATCAATTCCAACTTAGATGACCATTAAACCATAAGATCGGATTTCTAATATTCCAATGCACATGCAACCAATTGCAAGTGTCATTAGAAGATTGAGATACAATTATTAGACTTTGTCTTATCAAATATGTAAGTCAATTTCAATGATTATATGTAGATTATTTTGATGCTCCATCCGAGTCCTTATCTAAGGATTCTAGATAGACTTGATAGTCATACTATCAACACATCAACTTATTGCAGTACTGGCATTCATCCAACTCTTCAGATGACATATGGAAGTCATAGATATACAGTCAACTCTTTTGACCATACTTCTTACTTGGGTCCAACCCATGCTTCCACTGCGCTCCTTTTATCTATAAGCAACCATTGCTTAAGACTAAGGCTCTCTTATGTAAGAGCATTTCAACATCTATACATGCTTCATTAAATTCATACAATATGAATATAATGAAGCTTCATGAATGACCAGAGTATAGATAGTAAAATGATGACACTCATCATCTACATCCATCTAAACTCTTAAAACATAGGTTCAGGTAGGTACTCAAACAATTTGAATACATCATCTCTTATAGAGCTACCATTCTACATGATGCAGTGAACCATATCATTCATGATAATGTCAAGAGCACATATGTATGCCAGAATATCTTCTTAAGTCTTTATAAGGATTATTTGACAATTGCGATCATCATCAACATGTTACTTCCAAAGTACATCCGATGAGATCAAGACTATAGAGACATACAATCCCTAGGGTAGTAGTCCTATTATCTATTTAATTGTCATTCCTCATTATTATGAGGAAACTTGCACATTGCCACCACATACATTATGTGTTCAACTGCAAGTACAATATCTGGATCATGAGTCCAATCCATGATATTTTACTGGTTATTATTGAGTATAACATTGAGTGGGTTTTAATGAAGGATTATCTGAAATAAGAAATTTGCATAAATATATATATATATTACTTTGATTTAGGAATTTTTATATCAAAGTTGTCTTGTCTTGTCAACACTGAAAGTTCATTCCCTTAATCACTTTCAATGTAAGAGATATACTTACCATTATATCTCAACAAGATCTGGGATCTCCTTCCTTATCTTTGTTACATCCCAATAATATGAGAATCTGCAACTCGGATAAAAAGAAGCGGGAACACATTCCGCCTTGCAAGTCCAACTTGCATTCCCAATTCGGTCTTTAACACCCGGGCCCACCACCCCTAAGGCGATGTTGACCCGTCATTAATTGAACCAACCGTCAATAGGAATAGTACTCGCTATACGCAATCCAATATCGCCCCAATAATATGAGGATCTGATATTGGGGTCACTACGTACACGACCTTACTCTTTCAAGAAGCAAAGAGCCCGATCCAGATGCGCTTGCATACAGGAGCTGTCACTTCGGACAGGCGTCTCCTACATACAATCTCTGGCGACGGAACCCTTCGCCTTGACGGGAGACCATGGATGTCACAGTGTGATCCTCCATCTCTTATTCAAATTTAATTAATTACTATGAATCACATTCATATAATTAATTCTTCCAAGGGAATTAATAACTCTAATCATATTAGAGTATTTTAATTGGACATAATCAATTTAATCATATTAAATTAATTATCAATCCAATTCAATCAATCAAACTTGAATGTCTTACTTGAATATATATGGTATTATTCTCAAAGTACGTATTAATTCGTATATTAATAATTAAGAGAAATACATCTTAATCCCTCGGACATTATCCTGGCCCTACCCGCTGTCATGGCCAGTACCGACGAGAGTGGGACGGACCACATACGTTGCAACCCGTAACCCCAATGCTCTCCGACTAGGCACCATATCCGCATCGGGAAAGGATAATGCCAAATTGATTAATTTGTACTTGAGATGATCATCGGTTCTTCAACCGAAATTGTACCATATAGTAGAAATCAAAACATTTTTTATTATAAGGAAATTTGCTACTCAAATTCCCAAATCCTATTCAAGCATCAAGTTTGAAAGATTGTGGTTTCCAATTATGATTTAAATCACATCTTAATCAATTAATTGGTTGGGGCCAAGTAAATTAGGCAAATAATCATGTTCCAATATGTCACAAATATTTTTCAAGATTATTTCACGAAATTAACAATTAATTTCACTAATTGACAATCACATGGTTCTAGATTATGAATGTAATTTCAGCAGTGACCCCTACTTACTAAAATTAGCATATCTCAATCATATTAAATCCAAATTAGACAAAATCAATTTTCATAGATTGTTAATTTGATTTAGGACAGAACCCAAGTGTGTTTCACGCATTTCGAGGCAAGTCTAAATAGTAATTAACATTTTAATTACGTTCAGATCTACAATTCCCGCAACAGTGCATACATGTTCAATAGAACAACCATATCTTGAGCATACGAAATCCGATTTACGCAAACTCAGATCCTATGGTTTCCTTATTTAATGGGTAACTAAATCCAAGTATTAAATTCGTGTTTAAACAATTTAAACAGTGCCGAATTTATTTACTAAACAGATCTACGAAATCAAATGCGATGAAAACTTTCGCGATCTTAACGAACCCAAGTCGTCCTCGGTTTTTCGAATCATATTCGAAACCGTCGACCTAAGGCTCTGATACCACTTGAAGGATATGGTTAGATCCTCAAGCGCATCACGGAAGCGTGTGCGTCGTATCAAATACGACAAGGAGCGACTAGTCGGACTAGTTGCTCGATGCAGCGGAATTTAAAAAATTTTCATGTGACGAAATCACATGATCCAAGAACACTTCTCGGATCGTTTCGTCTAAACCACAAACAAGTATTAGGGTTACCGCTTGAAGCATGGTTGCGATCGAGTCTCTAAACGAAGAGACCTCCTGTCTCAAGTCCGATCCGATGGAGGAGACGCTTGCGAGCGCGGGGATGAACCGCGTGCTTCTCGCAATCCATGTTGATGATCCAAGCGGCGGATCTCCTGATCTCGACATACGAGATCCGTCGTCTTCTTCACGAGCGAGGCGCACCGAAGGAGACGGAGATCCACGAGCAGACGATCGGGCAGCATAACGACGATGTTGCGGCGATGGAGAACCTCTCCATAGCATCCATGGTGGACGGCCATGAGAGGGAGAGAAAGAGAAAAGAAAGAGAGAGAGACTTGTTGTCTTACTTATGTGCCAAGAAGAGCAATGGGGTGCCTCTCCTTTATAGGGTTTTCGGATCCATGGATCTCAATCCATGTGTCAACACAAATCCAATGGTCTACATTAATTTGTGTTTCTTTCAATGGTCATGATTTGTTGCTAAAAACACAACAACAATTAATTTAATAAAAAAATCAAATATACAATAAATATAATTTGATTTTATATTAAATCAATATCCATTAGAGAAATAGGAAAGGAGGCAAGCCTCCTTCCATAAGGAGGGTGGACGGCCACCACATTCCTTACGGAATTGTGGTCGTCCCCTCTCCTCATTATGAAGGGAGCTTCCTTTTTCCTATTACATGAGATTACATTATCTCATGATTTTCTCCAATATTTGCAACAACTTTTGTTGCAAATTATTTCACAAAAATAAATCCAATTTATTTTGTGAACATTTCAATCATGCCATTGGAAATTTGTGAATCACATTCACAACCCAAAACAAAATGTAAATTACATTTTCAATTCAATGTCCAATGTGAATCCAATTCACATTAACATTTAATTAACAAATGTAAATTACAAATAGCTCTCTCTTATATATATTATAAATCACATTTTTAGTATATATGACTAATACGGATATTGCTATCGACATTATTCATATCCACGATAATTAAATCACATTTAATCATCTTGGATCTCTATTCTCTTGTTCTCAAATAACATGAATCATATTCACATTATTTACATCTTTGATAATCAAATCATATTTAATTATCTAAGACAACTCTTTATATAATATGAATCAAATTCATATTACTCATGATAATTAAATCACATTTAATTATCCATTTTCTCAATGCTCGGATATATATATCAACAATAGAATTATCCATGAACTCCTTCAAGGATAATGCGCTTTCTCCGCCGATACTTGGAGATAAGGACAGGGCGATTGTATTGTTCCACGTATAGTGACTTGGATATTGAGATCACATCTCAAATCCAGATCTCTGGCCTCCCATAGATGCTTGATTAAATCAAGACCGTAAATCTAATCTTCTCATTGGATTTGAATCACATTCAGATCAATGTCCAATATTTGGACTAAGATTAGGTTACTTCTCTAATGAGAGGAGTCACTAAAATCCAGACCCGTTTCATCACTCCCTAGGAATGGAAGCGTCATGGTTATACAATCGTTTATGATCACATCACCCTCAGGTATTCCCAATACCTGTACATCCTGCATACTGGAAGACTCAGATTAAACTCGAAGTATTGGATCAACTTTATACTATCTACTTCATGGTTTTATCAGTAAGTTTCTCATTCGATCATTGGGAGTCGGTATCGATCACATACTTTCCAAAAGCATATATCATACCTAGGTCTTGATCATATACTTTCCAAAAGTATATATCAAACCAACAAATTCAGTCGAGCTTCCAAAGCGAGACGACCGTACGCACGGAATTTGATTCTTCCCAATATCTCATGAGTGAGCTCATGTCTTCTGGTTCAGTAACTGAACCTGTATGATCCCTTTGAGAGATCGTATTACTCATATGCCCTTACATGCACACCAGCGCACCGGTGTATAGACCTTGATTAGGTCATCAACCTATTGGTCTGCCAAATGTACATACTCAGACATATAATAACACATCTGTCTCCGGTCAGAGGACGTGTGCCTATATCATGACAGCATATGATATAGGACTTTGGTTATCTCGATCTCGTTAAGCCAACTCTTTGACCTAACTCATCTGACACCTCCGAATCTCTATTCCTATGCAGAGGACCTGCATCAAGAGGTCGGTCAGATATCAGCCTAACTGAGATAGGATTGTCATCTCCTACTCAGGCTAGAGATCATCTCTTAACAATCATTTGACGGTGCTTGATGAGTCCTCGATCTAACTCATTAGATATTCATCTAAGCACCAGCCTCTATGATTCAATAATTGAATCAACAGCTGTATGATCATTAAGATGGCCATGGTACATAACCCTAATTGTACTAAGGGACCTATTATGCAAATTATGTATTCTTCATTTCAGATTAAGGAGTGAATTGCAATAACATTTATCGCATAATGGCTCGCCGTGGGCTCGCATTTCCAACAGAAGAAACCATATATCTCTAAAACAAGTAACACCTCTTCTCAATCTTATGTTACCTTGGAAGAAGAGTTGTTCAATAGCTCTCTTCCCTACCTGGAATTGTCATCCAACAAAAATGCATCACTAACGGTTGTGTTGATGTCCTCTGTCATTAGCATTCTCATGCTGGAAAGAACCTGTGAATTAATGGATACAATGCGTACATTAATTTTTGACTCGTTAAAAATATTGATGCTATGACAATTATGTAAAATGAGGCAGAGTACCTCAAAGCACCCAAAAGTTACATAATTTTGCACTAAGGAAGTAGAGAATAATAATAAATAAATCAATACAAGTTTGTCGAGTTCTTACTGATGTAGAAATACTCATAATATTATATTTGTCATCCCAGTACTGTGTGCATATTCTATAAAGTTGTTGCACGTTAAGAACCTGCAGATACCATTGTAGTTGAATTAGCACTCTACAAGAGTTAAAGTTGAACATGCGAGAGACTGTTTTGAATTGAGGCGACAGTAAATGTTATGACATACTGGCCATAGATCGTTAATTTTCTCATCATAATAAATCTTAAACTTCTAAAATATCACCTGCATATCAAAAAATATTAATTAGGTTATAATGAAATGACACTCTTTTTCATATTTATATGTTAACAATCATCTGCATCTCTCTTGCTCTTGGACTTCCTACCATGATACCGTCTATAAATTATAAAAGCAGATAGTATGTCTACAAACTCGAAAGAAGTGAGCAAGCACTGTGAAGGAAAACCTTCAGTTTTCCTCTCTTACTGTTGTTTAGACATGACATGTGATATACCAATATTTAAGCAAATATGAAGTTAGTGATGGATGATGGGAGATATACATGAAGATTGAAAGACATAATGCTTAAGCTAGGACAATGAATTGTCCATTCATATGCTCGAACACGACTTTTCTATGTGTGGTGGTGTAATTACCTAGCATCAATATTTTCACTTTTTGCAATATTCTCCTATTTCGAGGAGTCTACTTGATATGTTTATCCATATGATTTGATGGCACAAGCATTCTCATGTAAACATCTTGTATGCTAAATTTCTAGTTGCCTTGTGAAAAAACTATAACTTCCTATAAAATTACACATTAAAGATGTATTTTTATGTCTTGATAAGGTTGGGTTTTTATGCCAATTACTACATGAATCTCATATTCAGGCTATGTCCCAACACTTTGCAGGAAAATAATATGATGAAGAAAGATTGTATTATGCAATGAGATAATGTACATTTGCACAGGCAAAGATGCATACCAAGAGTCCTTACGGCTTCTCTAGCATGCTTAAGTTCATTCCAAGACATTCCTGCATACTGTGATGACATGATAATTTCAACTATTTAGTATGGATTATTATACAATCGCAATAATTCTAATTAGATTACATTGCGTACCTCTGGTGGTTGCTTTAGCACACCAAAGCTCTAGTTCGGCTAGGCCGACCTTCACATATTCTCCATTGCGGAAGGAGGAATAATGACGTGCAGAAGGATACCAGAAAAGGGGGGTAACATATTTTAGTTATGCCAGCTTCACATATCCATTGTTTTAAGTTTAAAAATTTTCAATCAAATGAGGGGAAGATAAAATATACAATTGAAGTATCATCTCTCATTTCCCCCCATCTCGGACCACAGCTTAACCGATCCCCAATTTGACACTGTCAACAATATTTAAAACTTTCTTACTTCGGTTTTGGCATACAATTTGGTTGAACTGAATCCGGTATATATCGTTCAATGGAAAATGTTGGAGTTTGTGACTTTGGGGTGTAGAAACATGAAGGTATTGCAGGCACCATTGCAAGTTTATGTCAGTGGGAGCAACGAAGGAGAATCTGAATAATGTGGATGGATCCATAATTTTCAACAATGGACAGAATATACTTAAACTTTAAACAATAAAAACAATAAAGCCAGCAAGTATATCAGAAAAACAATAAATTCAGATCATACACTATCTGAAGGGACTAGATCTATTTCCTTTTGAAAATTACATTACAACTGTCAACAGAATAGTCTACATGCAATTGCAGAAGCCGTGAGTTTCAAGAATCAATCCAATTCTGATCTAATTTTAATCATGGATTTTTAAGTGTGGGATCAAAATGCTTCTTCTGATCAGATACTCAAATAGATAGAAAAATCACAGTACTAAATCAATCAACATCATTCAATTGATACTACATGTCAAGTGAATGGAGATCCCAAGTAAAGATGAAGGGATGAATCCGAGCCCAGATCTGTGGTGGATATGGGATGCAAAGATTGCGTGAAGGAGAGAAGAAGCGTCATGCATGATCGATCGCATTTGTGTAGGAGTGTAAGGTGATGTTGAATATGTTACAAATCCTGCAACTAAGTTACGTAGGAACTTTTGGAATCCAAGAAGCTATGAAATATGAGTGTTGATTTGGTCGCATCGGAAAGAATTTAAGACCAGTCACTAAGTTATCCAGAGAGATGTGGAATATAAGAAGCTATGAAATGCAATGATTGTTTATTAAACAATATTAAAACAGTAATTGAACTAGCAAAATAGAGCATTGGTATGGGAAAAAGCTAGTCTATACCGATTGCTCCTCACATAGTAATTGAATCCTTATTCTAAATAGGAAGGTGTCATATACACACATTATGCATTTATGACAAATTGTAGACACTTTGATAACTTTTACCATATGATTGAATTATAGTAGGCCAAGGAGTTAATAACACTTCATTTTTCTTCATTACCACTGAAGTAGATATATGTTAGGTAAATCATATTTATATAAGCATCAGAAACTATTTATTTTAATAGTAATATTTGAGAAATATTAATCATATTGTTGACTATGTGAAGAATGGCAGAATACAGCTAGATGTTCATGCACCAACTTCATTAAAGGGCAAGTAACCATCATAATAGAATAAGTTGCTCATAAGAATCCTTCATATAGCTAGGAACCATCATAATACATAACTATTAACTCCAAGGTGAAGGAGTCTCCTAATTTTGGGCCTCGAGATAGCAAAGGTAGCTTCTCTTAAAAAAGATGCAAATGTGTTTCCAGATTAACTGCAAATAATTATTTTCTCTCCTTCCTAATTGAGATTGCAAATGAGTATTAGTCATCGAGACCAACATATTCAACTGTAGAGCTTGTGACAGAGAGAGAGAGAGAGAACATGCAGAACCTCTTACACGGAGATTTTTTGTTTCCTTAGACAAACACTTAAACACCATCATATATGAACACCTAACCACAATACCATATAATCTAGTATCTCCTTTCTAATCAAAGGTAGATCCATCAAAAGTCATCAAATCACCTTTACAAAGCAAGAAAAAGGAAAACTAAGATCAACAAAAATCCTAGATTAGGGAGGAACATGTGCCCTCTTGCTTCTTCGCAGATTCGAATATCACCACGACTTCAATGATAGAGCACGTATCGATCCCAACCCTACATCATAAACTCTATCTCATACTAAAAAAACTCCAGGTAGATCCACCAAAAACGATCAGATAGCCTTCAAAAATAGAGATTTAAGAAAAACTACGATCAATAAAAACCCTAAAACGTACCTCATTCTCACTTCTTCATGGATTCGAACATTACCATGACCTCCATGATTGAGGCGATCTCGATCATAACTAAATCACAAACCCTAAATCCTACACCGTTCTCTCGACTCCTGCGATGATGTGGGTACCTCTGAACTCTTCCTTGAGGATTCGAACTCTTGGCTTGAGAGGACCTCCGATCTCTTCCTATAAATCCATGTGAGATTTATTGAAGAGGAGATGAGAGGGAGGAAGGGAGTACCGTGAAGAAAAGATGCAGAGGCCCGGAGGGCTGCAGGGGGCGGCATGGGGATGAGGTAACAAACGGGTGGATCTTGATAAGGAGAGGTGTTTCCCTTTTGGAAATAAAATACTTATTTTTGGATATGTTTGATAAATAATTAGTTAATATAAAAAATAATTTATTATTATCTATATAATTTTTTTATCATACCATTAGTACGTTTATGGAGAAAATAATAAAATGCATGCGGACTCCTAGTAAAAAAATATGAATGAAAATTTTACCAACGCTTATTCGTTGTTATAATAAAATAGCGACGAATTTAAAAAATCGTCACTATTTCTAATATAAATAGAAACAAATATATATAAACGTCGTTATATTTATAAGTTTGTAAATTTAACGACAGATTTGGTTAATCGTTGTTATCTAATCGTCACCATAGCAATTATTTATTGTAGTGCAAGTGGTTTTCTCTCAGCTTATCCTTATCAGAGTTACACCACCTCTCCTTCTGATTGTATTATTCCGAATTCCATCTTTTCGTATATGACCACACATCCACCTTAGTATTTTCATTTCTACCACTATTGTTCTCTGCACATGTGTATACTTCACAAGCTAACATTCCGATCCAAAGAGCATAGCACGTCTCACAACTATTTTGTAATATTTTTTAAATTTTTGAAGAGATTTTCTTACCACAAAGAACAGTAAAGACTCATCTCCGCTTTAGCCAACATGCATTTATTATATAAATAACATCTCTATCAAATTCATCATCTCATTGCAAAATAAATAAATTGTAGTCCTCTATAGCTATATATTGTGTAAAATCAAGGAGAGAAAACATGAAAGTTATACGAATATATAATAAGCGCCAACTTTTTCTCAAGGCCCAAAATGTCAATTTCGGTCACCATTTCAATAATCGATCGAAACGAAATTTCGGTCGAATTTCGACCAAAATTGCAGTCATTTCAGATATTTTTTGTATTACCCCCACCCCCTATTTCGATCATTCAGGTCATTTCGATCGAATTTCGGTAAACTATTGAAACCAAAATTTGATCGAATTTAGCCGAATTTCATTGAAATTTGAGGCCAATGTCGTTTCTTTTTCATGTAGATGGTTCGGAGTTGTTCAAGGGAGTTTGACAAAAGTGAAATCCTCCCAAATCCATTTTTCTACGATTTCAATTTTTTTGTCTTAGTTTTTAAATCTAAGTTTCCTTTGTTCTGTGATTATTTATAGGTGTTCAGAGGCTTATCTCATTCGCTTGTGACAGGAGCAGAAATGAGAATCCATGCATGTGATGTGACATGCAGGAATAAAGCAACAGAAGCATCAAACTCCAGCTTTGCAAAAGGATCGTCTATTGTAGCATTCCTGTTGCAACGCAGGGAGTGCATCAGATGCAGGATAAACAACCTGGATCAGGGGTCGACTATTCCCGATCCCCTCATCCTAGTCCAAGATTCACCAACGACCATGAAAGAAGATGTGTTCTTGAGCTCCTCAGCGCAATATTATTTTATTGTTCTCTAAAGGACTTCTAGTTTATTTTCTGTATTGAATTTTAAATGCATTGCTTTATCTTTTATTGAATTTTTATTCTATACAAATTGTGAATTAATCCACAATTAAATTTAAATTATAAATTAGTTATAAATTAGTTGCTATTAGTTATTTTTAAATCATACAAATTTATTTGTTGCAAATAGCTAGATGCCTCCATTTTTTTACCCTTGCAACGTTCGAATGAATTAAAAGACATCTCTAATAAAAGTTCCCTAGAAATGTGTTTTATTCCATGTTCTTCATTTATTTTGACACGTAATATGCTAATAGCATTTGATTTGAAAATGAAGGTGAAACACAATGAAATTGAGTCGGTATTCACATGATTGTGCAAGTAAACATGATAGATCATAGATCCATCACCGACAATAAGTCCAAGCCCAATGGTCACTCCCAGATTTTGGGTCCCAACTCGTGATATCATCTTACTCAAGATTTTTAGGTCCACTCTATGATGATCTACAATATTTGAAGGAAACTAGGGTGTCCATGTATCATCAAACCATGCCTCACCCACCCGCATCCAACGATCCACAACCTATGTAAACAAAGCGAGGAAAGTGTTCACATCAAGCCCCGTGATTAGATCAATCCTCTAGCAAGAAATAGAAGGCATCCCTGATTCCAAGACAAAGTTGCAAAGATGTGAGATTTGAAGAAGAATTGAGACAACACCCTTTCGAAAGTTCGGGGGCAACGATGCCTAGTTTGATCTCCAACTGAGGGTCCCTGAACCCCCATAGATCTTCCACAACAACAAAAAAAGAGGTTTGAATCACTGCTAAGCACCACCAACTTCGGGCCTTGCTCATTATATCCATGTCAAGGACATCCTAGCCACCATCTTCATCATAAAGCAAAACTATGTTCCACCCAATTAAGGGTACACCTTGGGATTCCCCTGAGGTAGATCAAAAGAATCATTGTATAAAGATCCAGAAATGTCTATTGATCCCTACAGGGATAATTAGTATGGATGAAAGAAAAAAGATCATAGTGGTAAACAACGTAGACTTCAGTGTTGTTAGGATTAGAGTCATATTAGGATTAGAATCCTAATGAGGTGGTACGTTTAATCCTAATAATTGTTGAGTTGTATTATATTTATAATCATATTAGGAATATGAGTACTAGGTTGTAAATGGGCTATATATAGAGTTGGGTGGATGCATTGCCTCAACACACCACCATAAGAACAATGTAACCCCTAGAGAAAGGGGAGAGAAAGAAAAGAAAGAGATGAGAGAGAGAGAGGGAATGGAGAGAGTTGTACTCGTTCTAATTCATAGTGATCTTTCTTTTCTGATGGTCACTAGAGATGATCGACCATCATTATATCTATTTGTTCTTTCTTTCACGTACTTCCGTAGCGGTGGTCCATTCCACATTCGCTGGATTGTGCATCTATTTTTATATCCAGGAGTTCATCCCTAGCAACTAGTATCAAAGTGGGGTTCAATGTTGTTGAAGGGATATGATGTGACGGATTAGAGAGAGGGTCGACGTCAATGAGATAATGTGATGCAATAGATGCACAATCTTCAAAAGCTGTGATATGGTGGTCTCTTGGAGAAATCGACCAGAGGCATCGAAGAATTTCTGTTAGTGACAGCTGGAAATAGATCGTGCAAGGTGGCACACTGAGGGCATCCAATGATGGGTGCATCACCTAGAGGCAGTGACTTCCTTCTAATGAGGTTTGCATATGATGAGGATGACCCAATGGAGACCCAAGACGATGAAGAGACCGCGATGGAGTTCAACTCAAGGGGGAGATTGTTAGGATTATGCTAATATTAGGATTGGAAATCCTAATGGGATTGGACTCCTAATCCTAGTAGTAGTTGAGTTGTATTCTATTTATGGTCATATTAGGAATATGATTATGGGGTTGTAACTGGGCTATATATAGAGCTGTGTGGAGGCATTGCCTCAAAACCACCATAAGAATAATGTAACCCCTAGAGAGAGGGAGAGAGGGAGAGAAGAAAGAGATGAGAGAGTGAGGGAACGGAAAGAGTTGTACTCGTTCTGATTTATATTGATCTTTCTTCTCCGGTGGTCGCAAAAGGTGACTGACCACCGCTATATTTGATTGTTATTTTCTTCACGTGATTTCATGTTGGTTGTCAATTGCGCATCCGTACCATATAAGGATGTCCATATCGGAGGGTTCATCTATACCATACCCGTCACGGTGGTCGAGGGGGTTCATCAGGTATCCGAACAGCTACGATACCGGTAGTTTGTATCCCCAACAATTGGTATCAGAGCAGATTGGTACCACTTCGTGTCCCAACAACTAGTATTAGAGCATATTGGTACCACTTTGTGTCCCAACAAGTAGAATCAGACGTCCCCACAGGAAAAGCACGAGGCATGCCATATTGCAAGCCTTCGCTCGATCCACACCATGACATATCACCAATCAACCTATCGTATAAGCTACTAACATAATTGATTGGATGGGCACTAGGACGGGATCATATAGACCCCACGTGCCACCTCCTCTTTCACTCTCAAGCCAAAGGGTCAGAAACAAATTTGTCATCTCTGAGCTTGAGGCTCGAGATCTCGCCAAAAGGCCAAGCACTGTAATAATCCCTTTTGCATCCCTAATGCCTCCATTCACAAAGAGAATCATATCATCGGCGTATTGAAGGATTGAAAGGGACATGTTGCACAATTGACACCCCGAAATAAGTCCACGTCAATCGCTCAAGAAATTATCCAAGCTAACACCTCAACCACTAGAATGAAGAGGAGAGAATCCAGAGAACAACCTTACCCGCTACATGGTTAGAAAAAATCACGCTCCTGAAGGCCATTCACTAGCACCAAACAAGAGGTCATAGTCATACATCTCTTCATCCAAGAAATCATGACAGGAAAGAGATGCCCAAATGATTATCCAGTTGATGTAGTCGTCGGCCTGGTAGAAGTCAACCTTCTTTTAGTCATCTTCCACTTCCAATCCGCAACAATCTCGGATGCAATAATCACACAATCCATCGTAAGCCGACCAGGAATGAAAGTTTTCTGCAACTCGAAGGTCAGATCCCATTACCTCACAAAGGCGTTTAGCTAAAACCTTAGTCACAATGAGGTAGATGTCATTCGACATGGCAACGAGACAAATGCCCTCAACTCCTCTAACCACATTCCAGAGCAAAAATGAAAGATAGCGGTTAACATAAGTTCTAGTGACTTTTTCACATTTATTTTGGATTACCTTCAGTAATATCAAGAATAGACCATTTCCTCCTGATTTTATTTCTAGCGAAGTAAATTACAAAAAAGTTCGATACCCATGCAATGGGAGAGATCAAACATACGCAGCAGCTGCAAGTTATTAACACCGTCTTGATCAGCAAATTATTAACAGCTCCTTCGCTTGAAATAACATATAATACAAAACACATCATGAACACTCAAATTGTCATCGGAATATTGTTTTCAAGGCGTCTACACCGTCCTCATCAGTGCAGCTTTCCTCTCCATGTCCTGAAGCTCGTACATCTTGGCCTCCCCAATCATGTGATCGACCTCATCTGTACTCAGGGTGAGCTTGTCTCTGGTTATGGTGATGCCTTTCTTCACGGTGTTGTCCTTATTTATCACTGTTACGGTCAGGATGCCATTCCCGTCGATGGTGAAGGTGCACATGAATTTGATCTCACCAGCAGACGCTGGCCTTATACCGCTCATCACAAATTCTCCGAGAAGGTTGTTGTCGTCGCTCATCATCCTCTCACCCTCCAGGACTCGAAATCTCGCTACTGTTTGATCGTCACACGCTGTGGAGAAGACGTGTTCCCTCGTGCAGGGTATGCGGGCGTCCCTTGGAATCACGACGCTCATTACGCGGCCCTCACGTCCCAAGCCAAGCGAAAGGGGTGTGAAGTCTTATAGGACAAGCCCGGATGCCTCCCTCCCCTTTTTATCGCCGTTCAATATCGCTGCTTGAATGGAAGCACCATATGCCACTACTTCCTCTGGATCGATAGACGTGTGGAGTTCTTTGCCATTGAAGAAGCTCCGTAACATCTCCTGAACTTTCGGGATTCGAGTAGACCCACCCACAAGGACCACTTCATCTACACAGTTCTTCTCCACATGGGCGTCCCGTAGGCATTGTTCCACACATCCCATGCACCTTTCGAACAAGTCAATGTTGAGGCCCTCAAATCTTGGTCGATCAAAGGGAAACCTGAAGTCTTGGCCATTATAGAAGCTCTCTATATCGATGGTAGTGACTGCTTCAGTAGATAGTCTCTGTTTTGCCATCTCGCAAGCGTCTTCCAACCTCCTCATGCATCTAGAGTTATAACGTACATTAATCCCGTACTTCTCTTGGAAGATCCTGAGGACGTGAACGATCATGCGGTTGTTGAAATCCTGGCCTCCGAGGTGGGTTCCGCCGGTGGCTTTCACTCGAAACACACCTTGGCCATCCAACTCAAGAATGGAAACATCGAGTGTTTTGCCACCAAGGTCAAATACGAGAATCGATTTTGGCGTATTGTTATCAAGATCATAAGCCAAGGCCGCGGCAGTGGGGTCGTCGAGAATTTGAAGGACGTCGATATCAGCAATGGCAGCGGCATCCTTTGTAGCCTGACGCTGTGAGTGGTTGAAGTAAGCCGGAACTGTGATCACCGCCTTTCGAACAGGACGACCAACGAAGAGGGAGGCTATCTCCATCATTTTGAGGAGAATAGCAGATGCGATCTCTTCAGCAATGAAATGTTTTTCTTGGTTCATATGATCGACGACAATGGTAAGCTTGTCCGCTTTCCCAGCTATGACTTTAAAGGGCCAAAGCTTCCGACCACTCTGCACGCTCTCTTCGCTGAACTTCCTACCGATCAGTTTCCTAATATCTTCAACGAAAAAAATTGTAAATCTGAGTGAAATTCAAGCACCGAACGTAAAAATACAACGCAAAATTTCAATTTTTTTAGAAAACCATTCGAAGTTTAAAGAAATGTAAGGGTGCGGTGCAATGGCTACTTATTCTACCATGACTCCATGAGGGAGCTTTCCCGCATTTGATTTCCCAAGGATCCCCTGCCCCAGTCTTGTCGAGACCACCGCCCAGTGGCCCACCACCCGACCTCCCCCGCCCCACCGCCAGACCCCAGCGCCCTCCCCCACCCCCAGCGCCCCACTGCCCAGTACACCCAGCGCTCGACCTCCCCTGCCCCCAGCTCCTCACCGCTAGCCACCCGACCTCCCCCGCCCCGGCGCCCCACCGCCTCGGACGGTGGCCAGCCAACAGCCCCACCCCGACCGCTAGCGAATTGCAGTCAGCCAATAGCCCTGCCTCGGACAGCCCCCTACCCCCGACCCCCCTGCACCCCCGTCCCCATGCGCCCGCACCCCCGCCTCCTACCTGCCTGTGACCTGACTGCGCCAGTGCTTTGAGGCCGACAGTGCGTCCCCACGCACCCCCTCCGTCAGGACACAGTGCTTTGAGGACTGTGCTTTGAGGTCAACGGTGCTTTGAAAGCGACATTGCTTTGAGGACGAGCCTGCCGGGGCTTTGAGGACGACAGTGCCCTGAAGTTCTATGCTTGGAGATTAATATTAGCTCTCTACATATGCACTCCATTCAACCACCCGTTACCTCCTTTATGGCTTCCTGTAAGGGGTCCTATACTGTGTCCATTTTGGGACTTTCATTGTTGTTACGGATGGAAGAAAGGCCAGCAAAAGATTTGCATGTTTGATCTCTCATCTCAAAAGAGTATACCTCTCTACTGAAAAGTGTTCGTGCTTTGTTGGAGGAAGCTCTTCAAAAAGATCATAACTTATTTCTTGCGTCGGACGAGACCTTGAGGATACTTGATCATTAGTTATGTGGGAAGTATACGAAGATACAAGCGATTGAAAGTCGTCTTGTTGGCATCATCAAGCCTCTCAAGTTGATTCTTGAGATATCTACTGCTAGGGAGGGTTTGGTTCTTGATGGTGGGCTTCTCGATCAGATTTTTAAAGTGCATATCTTGACAGTAAAGAGCATCCCTCTTAATTGATGCATTGCTTTCTCTCAAGCTTTAAGACATCTCTTTATAAAGTGATCACTGAGCCAAGCTTCGTTTCTGCTTGGGTTATGTAGTTGCTTATTCCACGTACTTTACAGTCGTTTCATTCTCAAAACAGGCGTGATTGTAGGTCTGGCAACAAAAGTCAATACAACAACGTCCTATCCTCAACTCACTCTCTACCTGGGGAGAAGCTGGTGGTATTGCTAAATTTGTGGATCAGGTATTGAACGCTCATGTGCTTGTGGGTTTGGACCATGAAAGTAGTTGCTCTAAGGATGGAGCGACGAATTTAAATACCAGCACCAGACAATGCCTTCGTAAAGTTGCTAATGGCCATTTTACAACGGCGGTTAAAGTTTTGTCCCCATCTAGTGTAGCACCTTTCAATGGAGATACCTTTAGAGATTTGGAGGCGAAACACTCCTGCAATCCACCTCCGTACTTATCGGATTTTCCTCTTTCTAAAGCTCCCCTTGTTGCAGAAGTTGATATCATTCTTAGGTGTATCAAGTCCTTCCCTAAAAGGACCTCATGTGGTAGAGACGATTTGAGGGTCCAACACCTTTTAGATATTATGTGTGGAGAGGGGTTTATCGTGGTCATGGACCTTTTACATACCATTACCTGTGTGGTTAATTTATGGTTGGGAGGGAAGTGTCCCCTATCCCTATCAGAATTATAGCATCTGCACTGCTTACACTATTGCTTAAGCAATACAACAACATTAGTCCCATTGCAGTTGAGACTATTTGGAGACAGCTAGTATCTAAAGTCGCTATGGCAGGAGTTAGCGAAGATATGATCAAATACCTTAATGACTTACAGTTCGGAGTGGGTGTCTCTACAGAACTGAGGCTATTCTAGACAGTGTCGACAGAGTGTTGCATGCTCGTCATAATAATGGTTCTCTCTCCATGCTTACAGTGGATTTTTCGAATGCCTTCAATATGGTAGATAGGTTCGTCTTATTACGTCAGGTGAGAACAAGGTGCCCATCTATTTCTTTGTGGGCGGAGTTCTTGTATGGACAGACAACAAGGTTGTACCTTGGAGACAGACATATCAGGTCTTCCGCTGGAGTGCAACAAGGGGATCCTCTAGGATCGTTCCTCTTTTCTCTTGTACTACTCCCACTTATCCATTATATAAGGGACAACTACAAACTACTTCATGCATGGTATCTTGATGATGGTACAGTTATTGGAGATACAAATGAGGTGGCCAAGGTTCTGAGTATCATCCAGCAGCGTGGGCCAGACTTAGGCCTAGTTTTAAATACTCATAAAACATAACTCTTTTGGCCTACATGTGATGGCAAGAAACTTCGCAAAGGATTGTTCCCATCGGTACTAGGCCGACTAGTCGGTCCGACTAGTCGAGTCGGGGGGGGGGGGGGTAGCCGACTCGACTAGGCCTAGTCGGCCATTAGTCGGTCAGCCCGACTAGTCGGTCTAATCGGTCGATTACTCGGCTGACTTTTACAACAAGCTTTTATACTTTTTATTTTTTTGCTTTTTTTAAAGCAAACTTATTCTAAATATGCTTAATGTTATATTTAAAGTCATTTACTTCTTTTGTTTCATTATGTAAGTATAGACAATATACAAATCTATGTTAATGCATAAGCAAACTTATTCTAATATGCAATAATGTTATATTTTAAGTCAATTACTTCTTTTATTTCATTATGAAAGTATAGAAAATGTACAAATCTATGTAAAAAATGATTTATATATTTAAAATATTTTAAAAAATCAAAACCAACTAATGACCAACTAAATCCGATTAGTCGCTCGACTGCAGACTAATCCTCAGTCAGTTACCCCTTCGACCGAATACCGACTACCATTTTCTGCAACCTTGAAAAATAGATTGTCAATTAACAGAATCAACGAAGAGACGACTCTCAAGAAATGCAGTATCAGCAATTTAGTGAAGAAATTTGTACTTGGAAAATGGCAATGCCTACTTTAGTGCAAGCAAAACAATTGAAAGATACAGCTATTCAAGAATCTACTGACTTTAAGCAACAACAAAAGCGGACTTTGGTGGCTCTCCTTGATACAACGACATATTCTTATCATGGTCCATCCTTTGGAAAGTGCCAAACAACAAAATATAAACGAGGCTAAATTGATGGCCTCATCTCCCGGTTACAGTGGAGGTGTTGGCTCCTTGAAGATGAAGCTATTGGTTATTATCCAATCTCAAAGTAGGATGGGGTTATTGGACAATTATCCCTTTGGGGTCCTATTCCAAATAGGGTTAGGAGATTTATAGGTGGAGGGAGATCATACAAGTAAGGCGCCATGCATGGTTTTGGAGTCCCAACTCAAGCATCTCTCCCTCTTCTCTCTTAGTTCTCTCTCCCCAAACAAGGAGAAAAGTAGCATACGCAAGGCGTGAGGAGCAAGTTCACGCAAGGCACGAAGAGTTAGCCTATATAGGCATGAAGAGAAGTCGTATACGCAAGAAGCACCTACGCTGAATGCGCAAGGAACAACCAACGGGGAGCTTCGTTCTTGGAGAGGGATAGCTCGTGACGAGGAGAAGCATCGGTATCGTATTCTTCAAGTACAAGGTGACAGTTATCTGATTTTATTCTTGTAGCTGATCCTCGATTTTGTTGGACAACAAAACTAGAAGACATTGTGACCTCTCATTTTTTTGGCCTAGTGGATTTCGTTGCAAGTCGTTGTGCATCGAGGGTTTTCCCCCGCTCTTACATCGAGGAGGGTTTCCCATGTAAAATTTCTCGTCTCTCGGTGGTTACTTGATTATTGTGCTACGATTATTTTGCTTGATTTTTGTATTGGGAATGTTCCGCTGCTAGTCATCCTTTGCATAACAGGTTAAAGGAACCCCCCGATTTCCCAACAAGTGATATCAAAGCTCGTGTTGTCGAGATGGGGAAGAATGACGAAGGCACACTGATCAAGCTGTCGAGCACGAATTGACAAAAATAGAAAGCCAAGATAGAGGACATCTTGTATTGTAAGGACCTCCATTATCCAGTGGAAGGAGAAACAGCCAAGCCCGAGGGCATGTCCGCAAGTGATTGGACGAAACTGAACAGGAAAGCAGTCGGCACCATCCGGAAGTGAATGGACTTATCGGTATTCCACCATGTCGCATAAGATACAGATGCAAAGAAACTGTGAGAGAAACGGGCAATGCTTTATGAGTAGAAGACGACTACTAACAAGACGTTCTTGATTCGGAAGTTGGTGAATCTGAAATACATGGACGAGAAGAAGGTTGATGAGCACTTGAATGAGTTCCAGAGTCTCATAAATCAACTAAGTACCATGAAGATAACGCTAGTGATGAATTGCAGATGCTTCTTCTACTGGGTTCCTGTTGAATCTCCGATTCAAACTCTTTAGTATTTTATTTTAGCTCTTTTCCTTTGCAAAACATCATGTAAATTCTTATAAATACAATAACTTAGCAAATTGCATGCCCGAGCTAAGATTGCATATTTTGCATGAATTTTTAGCAAAAATAAAAGAATAAAGGAAAAGAAAAAGAACGATGCATTTAGAATAAATACAGAGTGATCCAAACCCTAAGAGAAGGTCAAGCCTTGACATAATCGCAAAATAAAATAAGTAGAGAGAGATAGGGCTCACTATGTGATGTAGATATTACCTATATTTATACATCTTTATTTTTAAACAAAATAAAAATTAAATTATTATTGTCACTCCATTGTGTATATTTCTAGAAATAATATAAAAATACAAGAAAAAACAGAAAATTAAATTAAAAATAAAAATAAAACCCTCCATGCATTGTACAAAAGACATGTATATAAATATATATTACATACTCTATTTATTATATACCCTTATTAATTTATAAAAAATAAAAAAATTAATTTATATCTCTAAAATTATATTATAAATAAATAAAATATAAAATAAGAGTATTTATGTAAAAATAAATTAATAAAAATACTTGTACATAATACATAGGTATACTATAAATGTATATAATACTATATACTACATATACATCAATTTATTTTTCATAAAAATAATTAAAAATCATAGAAAATAGTTTGAAAAATAATAAACATTTTTTATTTTATAGACTTTTCATTTTGAATTCATTTATTATTTTTTATTGAATTTATAAGTAATTTGTATATTCCTATTTTCTGATTGGTCTAGAGACTTTGTTGACCTCGGTCAATGCCTTCTCCCAGGTCGTGTCGGGTCGCCGGCTTCTCCCCGGAGCCTTTTCTCCCAATTCTCACACCCGACTCTGATCACCACTTGCCTCGATTCTTGAACTCGTGATTCCTCAGACCTCTGTGATCCACACGGATCCCTCGGATGATCCGAATCTCCCCAGGGTTCTGTGCTCTGCATTGATCTGTCTGAACCATCACTTGGCATATAAAATCTCGTCTCCACCTCCTCTGAGCAGCGACTTATCCATCACGCTCCATTCTTTCCCTAGCCACCTTCAGTGAAGTGATAGCCACTCAAGGCACCGCTTAGGATCCTTAGGGAGTTTCCTAAAGGCTTATAGCTCGATGTGGCAGGAGTCCTCTGCCACTGCAACCTCTCTCTCCCACCGCAGCGGATCCAGGACATCACCTCGACGTTCATTTTCACTTGGAGTTCATACGTTAGCTTGTAGCTTCAGGTATCCACTTTAGACTTCACAGTTCACCGTCTATTCGAATCTTCCTTTCTTTCTCCGCCGCTCGCATTTGAGCTCCGACCATCTGGCTCGAACTCCACACCCAACCTTATCCGTACAGATCGACTTCTTGATGTACACCTCATCCTCCCTCGCAGTTTGATCATCCTAATGCTCATCCATCCGAGTGAGATTAGGCTTAGGCTTTCCTCCTCCATCCTCGCCAGAATTCTAAAGCTCTGCTCCCCCTTGCTTCCCATGTTTTGCGCCCAATAAGCATCGTCGGAGCTTCGCCTCCGAGCAGCTTTCCCTTTGCAGGTGTTGGTTGTGCAGGAGACCCCATTTGGCCCACCGGCAGCTCAGGTGGACTGCCACGTTCATCTGACCATCTCCATCGGACACCTCCACCAGATGCGGGACCTCTCACGACACTGCCGGACCTTCCTGATCTTTCATCGGGCCGGTGGATCATCTCCCATGCTCGATCGAAGTTCACCCAGGAGGAGTTCTTATAGACCTCCTCCCCACTGTTGGATCAACCCCCACATGCCAGATCCCATCTCAGTCCCCGACAGCAGCAGCCTTTCGACCGTTGGATCTAACCCGTTGGAGCATCTGACATGCACGTATCCGACATTCCCTGGCCGTCAGATATGCGCCACTTGGGAGATCAGGGTAGTATGCTAGAGTCTCCTCTGAGTGTGCTCCACGTGTCATGCAAAGGGTATATTTACCTTTTCCCCTCATTTATTTCTGCATTTAGTTTTAGTCTAGTAAATAAAAGTTGTAATTGAGACACTTTACACTTCATACCTCTTAATTTCTGAGATTTGCACTTTCGTCCTCCCTATTTGAACTCGTGTGCATCTACACGTGGTATCTAGGTTATTTACATTACATGCCCTAAACTTTGTTATTGTTATGGAATGAATGTTTATTTATAGTATTTGCATTTATATCCTTGTGAGACTAGTTCATGTGATGCGTGCGTATTTGCTTAAATATTTTGCAACTTAGGCCTTATACTTGTCAATTTTGTTATTGTTTGGCCCAGAAGTTTACTTTAATTGCATTTAGGTTCTTGTAAATTATGTTTAATTGCATCTTATATTTTGGACTTAATAATACCATTTTAATTCGAAAAATCATCTAAAAATTACCACCAACTCCTGTTAATGTGTAATATTTAGTTTGATTTTATTGGATTAATTTATTTGCATTTATTATTTTACAAAAATAAAAATCCTCTAAAAAGTGTTCTGTATATCTTTAAAAATCCACAAAAGTTCAAAAAAATTCCTAAAAAATTCTATAAAATTCATATTAGTGTATCTTGGTGTGTTTTGTTTATAGTATTATTTTTGTTTGAAAATTTATTATAAAAACCCTAAAAATTGCAAATGTCCTAAAATCATATAAAATTCAAGAAAAATCAAAATAATCCCATTTCAGTTCCTGTTAGTAGGTCTTTATGTCTATTTCGTTATAAAATTGCTCCCCAGGATTCTAGAGAATTTTATATTTAAATTGCAATTTAGTCCTGTTTGTGAACTGTTTCCCCTTTTAGTCATTGCTTGATTTTTATAAAATTATAAAAATATTTGTAAAATCCCATAAAATAATCAAAAACATTTTAAAACCTCAAAAACTCAAATATTTTTATATTAGTTTTCTGAGCAATTTTATCAATAAAGAAAATTCAAAAAGACTTGTGTGTTGCTTTTTTTCTTACTTGTTGATTTTGCTTCTTTATTAAAAATAAAAAATTTGCAAAATTAAAAACCACTAAAAATATTGCTTTATTTCACTTCTGAATTTTGACTACTTCGTACATTTTTATGTTCCTTGTGTTCGACCTTGTTTGCTATACCAGGTAAAATAATAGCGAAACCGCTTACATTGTGCTTGTTTGTTTGATTTGATTGAGTGGTTTAACTTCTTCATGATTTACCAAATTGATTGATTAGGGACAATGGCATTGATTATTCTCCACCTTAGTCGATCTTGATTTTTATGTCATCAAAATGACGTCATTATCGGGGAGCACGACTTAGTAGTCATTTTTCTCTGTTCGCCTATTTTTGTATTTATTTGATAAAATCGTTTCTGACATCTTCTTTGTTTCACTTTTCGTGCAAGGAATCGCCCGAGGGACGCTTCAATTTTCTGTTGGAGGAGACATCACCTGAGGAGGAGCAGAAGAGCAGGAGGACTTAGTTTCATTAGATATATAGTTTATTTTTAGGAGATTATTATTATGGTAATAATTGTGGACTTGGACTCCATTTTGGACACAGACATTTTGAGGTATGTTTCATCGAGTGCCGATGTGCTCGGGGGACCTCACCGTTGTTTTCTCGAGTTTTGATTTCATCGCTTTACTTTCTATTTGATTCTCACAGATTTGGTCCCTAGATTTAGGATTTTTGTTAATTGTGATGTAATTAGGTAAAGCTCAACATTTAATTGCTTGCTTGTTTCTATAGATCGCAATTGGACCTAGCTAAAAATAAATTAAAAAAATTAGGCTAATTGAAATTGAGACTACTGCTATGAGGAGTCTCATACAGCGCTAGCAGGACCCGTTGTGTCAGGCATCGGGTGACTCCCAAGATCGGACTCCGGACTCAATTCGATTAGTTATTTATTGCTCTTCATGATCAATAGAAGTTTCTCATCTAAGACCAATTTCCTCGTGCATCATATAGTTAGTTTACTTTCAGTCTTTAAATTTATGTGTGAATCACCCTGCATATTGAGTGTTGGAGACATGTATGTATTTCTATCTCTGCATGCATCATTGTGTTTAATCGTGCATCGATTTTTTCGACTTCCTCCGCCAGTTTTGGGCTGAAAATAACCAAAGAAATCGATTCGTTAGGCGTTATTTTTATCTTAAAAATACCTAAGAAAGTGAAAGCAATATAATTAGGACTGCTAATGTAAACTTGACCCTAAATTCACGTCATTTAAAAACCTTTGTTTTAGGGAGAGTCAACCCCTCATTGGTTGATTTATTTGCAGCGAGAGGGTGATCCGCACCCTAGGCTAGAGCCACACCTGAACTTCGTTCAGACTATTGATCTTGTGGTTGGTTGTTCTCAAGTGAGGACTTCTCCGGGTAGCCGGTAAGCGGTCCAGGACTTCCTTAGCAAAGTGGATAGATCGGGTAACCGGTAAACGGTCCGCAATCCATACTGGATGGGAAAAACTAACTGTGGGATTGATCCAGTCTCATAGGAGCATCGGGTTCCTAAAAGCTCGCTTAATCACTCTTATAGA
This sequence comes from Ottelia alismoides, assembly GCA_037367405.1. Classification (NCBI taxonomy): domain Eukaryota; kingdom Viridiplantae; phylum Streptophyta; class Magnoliopsida; order Alismatales; family Hydrocharitaceae; genus Ottelia; species Ottelia alismoides. The sequence continues at coordinate 757,992 of JAZKJV010000369.1, forward strand.
TTGATTGATCACCTAAATAAAAATTGACAAGATTGACGACCAAACCTTTACAATCATCAGCTCAAGAGTTATGTAGGTGAATTGGGGGTTTGACTTCTTATCTTGTTTGCATTCCTAATCTCATCCTCATTAACCCCCATATCACGATGATGGGCAAGAGGTCCCTTAGGCTACCTCTAGTAGCACCGCTTTCAAGCACTCCTCTCCATTCATCTAGGGCAGTTTCGGAGAGCCTAGAACTGCTCTTCGAACCCAAGTTTGCTACCATCATGTTCCCCCTCAACCACCCTTCTTCTAGTTCTGAGGTGCCAGAGCAGAGGCCGGCACATTTATTTGTACATTTGACGGCACCTGAGTTAGGGTATTTTGCCTTTGTAGAGACCAGAGAGATGGCCAGCAGTGAGGGACGCATCGATGAGCAGCCCCAGGGTTTGACATATGTTCTTGATCAGGATGCCATAAACAACACACTTCTAGCCTCCCTGGAGACCATGCAGAGTCATATTCGAGACTAGTGAGCATTCATGGCAGAGGTGCGCCAAGAGTTGGCACAGATGCGAGCAAGCAAATGAAAGCCACAAAGACCAGCCGGTGGAGATATACCAACAGATGGAGGAGGAGAAGACGAGTGACCAGAGGATCCACATGAGCCATCCAGACCCGCACAGACGATGAGGCAGTTGCACAACCTTGGTGCAACCCTAACTCATCGCTGGATCCAACCTCTAGAGATTTTGGGCGACATCTAGCTTCGCCCCCCAAACGATTCAACTTCTGCCCAAGTTCCATGGGCTAGCCACCAATGAACCACATCTGCACCTCCAGGAGTTCGAGATGATTTGTAGTATAGTCCATGACAGATTTGTGGGCGAGGACATCATCAAGATGATGGCCTTCCCTTTATCCCTAGTCGATAGGGAAGCCTACTGGCTGAAACATTTGGAGAGATACGTCACTATTTGGGAGCAGCTCCGAATCGAGTACTTGAACAAGTACTGCCCACTCGGTCGGATCAACTCAGCTAGAACTTTGATCAACAACTTCACTATGATCCCAAGCGAGCAGTTCCACGAGGTTTGGAATCGATTCTGAGAGCTCATCGAGCGGTGTCCACACCATGAGATATCAAAGCCCAATCTAGTCCAGAGTTTCTTTTGTGGTTGACACCGAAGCTGCAGAAGCTTGTCAATGCCTCATGTGGGGGTCCTATTTCGTCAAGGATGAGGACCAAGTCTGGGCCATCTACGACGAGATGGCAGAACCGGCACATTTATTTGTACATTTGACGGCACCTGAGTTAGGGTCTTTTGCCTTTGTAGAGACCTGAGAGATCGCCAACAGTGAGGAACGCATCGATGAGCAGCCTCAGGGTTTGACATATGTTCTGGATCAGGACGCCATTAACAACACACTTCTAGCCTCCCTAAGACCATGTAGAGACAGATTCGAGACCAGGGAGCATTCATGATAGATGTGCGCCAAGAGTTGGTACAGATGCGAGCAGACAGATGAAAGCCACAGAGACCAGCCAGTGGAGATATACCAACAGCTGGAGGAGGAGGAGACGGGCGACCAGAGGATCCACATGAGCCATCCAGACCCGCACAGATGATAAGGCAGTTACACAACCTTGGTGCAACCCTAACTCATCGCTAGATCTAGCTTCCAGAGATTTTGGGCGACATCGAGCTTCGCCCCCAGACGATTCAACTTCTGCCCAAGTTCCATGGGCTAGCCACCAATGAACTGCATCTGCACCTCCGGGAGTTCGAGATGATTTGTAGTATAGTCCATGACAGATTTGTGGACGAGGAAACCATCAAGATGATGTCCTTCCCTTTCTCCCTAGTCGATAGAGCAACCTATTGGCTGAAACATTTGGAGAGATACATCACTATTTGGGAGCAGCTCCGGATCGAGTACTTGAACAAGTACTATCCACTCGATCGGATTAACGCAGCTAGAACTTTGATCAACAACTTCACTATGCTCCCAAACGAGCAGTTCCACGAGGTTTGGAATCGATTCCGAGAGCTCATCGACCGTTGTCCACACCATGAGATATCAAAGCCCAATCTAGTCCAGAGTTTCTTTTGTGATTGACACCGAAGCTACAGAAGCTTGTCAATGCCTCATGTGGGGGGTCCTATTTCGTCAAGGACGAGGACCAAGTCTGGGCCATCTACGAGGAGATGGCAGAAAACTACACGGTGATGTCCCAGACTTAGGTCTACACATAGGGGAAGCCCCTCCCATAGGTCGTGTCCTATCAGAGGATAGCATGGGTAGATGAAAGTCCTTCTACTTTGTTAGCAACAGCATCACAGGCAGAGTCATCTGCAACTGACATGGGGATTATCAACGAGAAGCTGAACCGCATCAAGATTATTGAGAAGAAGCAGTGCCAGGGCCTCACCCAGATAGATCAGTTGGCACAGACTCTTAGTGACCTGAAGACTTAGATCATGTGTCTCCAAGAGGCACATACGACTCCATAGCCCTGTCTCAGGTCACGGGATGATCACAACAACAACACTTCTTCCCAGCCATCTGCCAAGTACCGCCAGGTTCACCACATTAATGCAGAGCCGGTTCAGCCATTGCAGCACTACTCTCATCCACCTCCATGGCGGTGTATCAGTCGGATCATCCCCTGACAGTTCTTCCCCCTTCTCCTTACGACCAGGAGCCGTTGATGGAAGTCAACGGGATTTGGTACGTTCGGCAGCAACCCGAGATCTGTCGTGATCATCCCGGATTCAGGTGGTATACCGGAGGAACCTCATCCCAACAACAACCTCCAACTCAGGGTGGTCAGAGCAGTCAGTAGCAGCAGCAACCCCTATACTCCCAGCCATCCCATCAGTGCCAGCAAGGTCCTTGTCCCTACCATCAGGGAGGCAGCAGCAGCCTCAACCGTATTCTCAGCCTCCCCCTCACTACTACGAGCAGAGCCAACCTCATTTCTAGAGAGGCAACTCATCTGATTCTCATAGACTCATCTATGAGAATCCATCCCTTGACGATCTCGCCCTCCTACTATCAGATCAGCAGGCATCCTTTCGGTGGGAGATGGACGAGATCCGAAAGGAGATGAAGGATATCATCAAGGGCAAGGCTGCCATACGCGCTCGGATTGAGACTAACCCAAATAATCTGAAGAAAATTCTGAGTAGGTACAGTTCACAGAGATCACCACTCCTAGTGATTCCTTGGGTGATATTTCTTCCTACATATTTGATGTTGATTTTGTGATACTTAGGAGTGGTAAGATGCCAGTCAGCGATGCCTCATCTGAGCAACGACCACATGAAGATCTAGGATCGCCAGACGAGGAGGATAGCGATGTTGATGCTGCTCATGATGTTGATTATGGTGGTGCTGACGCCACAAAGGGCGTTGATCCATCCGACAGTACTGAGGTCACCGTATCTCCAGATGCAGTCAGTGGTACTAATGCCACCATTTCACTAGATGCTGAGCCATAGTGTGGTGTTGATGTCGCGAAGACAGACACCGTGGGTGGTGCTGATGCCACCATTTTTCATTAACTTGTGTTGCCACATCATGTATCTCGGGACGATTCCAGAAAAATACAAAAAATAGAAAAATGGAAAAGACCAAAAATATGAATAAAGAAAAGGTTTATGTATCTTCTTCGAGTTCATATGTGTTGCATAATTTATTAGTATGGACTCTATTCCTTCACAGACACAAAAGCCTATTCCCGACCCTCTATTTGAGGAGGGTCCAGCTATCCCCTTCCCCCAGGCACTCCACTTGCTAAAGGGGAATAAAAAAGAAAATCCAAAAAAGACACAACAGCTAGAGTTCAGCCAGTAGATGATCGACAAATTTCAGATTCAGCAGACTCTACAAGAGGCACTTTAGCATATCCCTCTTTTCCAAAAGAACTTGAGAGAGAAGACCACCATCCACATGAAGAGAAGGAATCATAATGTAGAGATCCATGTGCTCACTCGTGCCACTTACTTCACCATCCAGAACCTATTGCCAACCAAGAGGCCAGATGCAGGACCACCATATGTCAAATGCCATATACATGAGCAACAATTTGATCGGACTCTATTAGATAACGACTTTTCTATCAACCTTCTTCTGATCGCCTTACTCGACTGACTCGAGTTTGTCCCTCTTCGATAGATTAGATAGTCCTTTAGTTTCCTGATAGATCTGTCAAGAGATCGAAGGGATTGTTGAAGGATGTGGTCACAATTCAGGGTCTTAAATTCCCTGTGGACTTTGTTGTACTAGACATGTAAATCCCTTAGTGTATGACATATACCCTTATCATAATAGGATGTCCATTCTTGGCCACAACCAAGGCAGTGCCCGATCATGATAGCGGGAAGGTATAATTTCTTATCGAGGGTGAAAGTGTACACATAGAGATGCTCGGTGGGACCAGAGCGAGAGATTCAACCTGCTCTGAGCAGTCCAGCAATGCAGAGCAGATGACAGATGCAGACTGAGACGTCCACCAAGAATGTGATTTTGTGATCACAAATGATGAAGCAGTTTGGTCCGACCCCTTTTCACGACCTCTTGTCGCACCTTTAGACACGACATATTTACATATTCCAACATATGAGAGTTCGGAGAGCACACTATTATCAGAGGACACATTGGAGGCTGACGATCGAGCTATGGAGAGTGAAGCAGAGTATATTTCACGTGATTCAAATTCAGATCCCTCGAATTCAGACATTGATTGGGATGATTTTGGTGCGTTTTTACCCTGTCTGATTCCCATAGAGCCAACATCTAGGGTGGAGATTGAGCTAGCACCGATTACAAACACACCAGCAAGATCGTCTTTGCTAGATGTTCGCATACAGTGAGAGTTCTCCCATGCAGATTTGGTTGCCTTCACGCAGACATTTCAGAAGCTAGATTTGCCAGCTCCCAATTGCCCAGAGTTGAAAGCCTTGCCACAATCGATGAAGTATAGATTCCTTGCGAGTGAGCCAGAGATGTACCCTGTCATTATCTCAACAGATATGACTGGAGAGCAAGAATCTCATTTGATGGAGGTTCTTGAAAGGAACCACAATGCGGTTGGATGGAGCGTAGCTGATATCTAGGGGATTAGTCCGACCTTGTGCTCCCACTATATTTATCTCAAAGAGGACGCCAAGCCATCGCATGAGTTCTAGAGACGGTTGAAACCGAATATTCGAGAGGTGGTTATGAAAGAGATATCAAAATGGTGGAGCGTCGATTTTATCTACCCCATCTCGGATTCCAAGTGGATTAGTCCATTACATGTGGCGCCCAAGAAGATTGGCATCACTATAGTTGTTAGTAAATTTGGAGAGGAGATCGCTACCCGGGTACCCACTTCTTGGAGGGTCTGTGTGGACAGCAGATGATTGAATCAGGCCACCTAGAAGGACCATTTCCCATTGCCATTCATTTATTAGATTATCGAGAGGCTAGATTTCTTGAGGGTACTCCGCTATAATTAGGTGGCCATAACGCCTGAAGACCAGGAGAAAACGACATTCACCTGTCCATTTGGGACATATGCTTTCAGACGGATGCCCTTTGGTCTGTGTAATGCCCCAACTACATTCCAAAGGTGCATGTTGTCCATCTTTTCGAACATGGTGGGTGATTGCTTTGAGGTCTTCATGAATGATTCCTTAGTCTATGGCGACAATTTTGATGCTTGTCTTGACTTCCTAGACCACGTACTTCAGTGTTCGTATTAAGGTCCATCTTTTCTTATCTTGGGAGAAGAGTCACTTTATGGTGACTCAGGGGACGATGCTTGGCCATATCATCTCCAACAAGGGCATGGAGGTCGATCCGGCCAAGGTGGATATCATCAGGAAACTCAATCGCCATGCAATTTGCAACAATTGCGATCTTTTCTGGGCATGTTGATTTCTGTTGACGGTTCATTCAGATTTCGGTCATATTACCTGACCGCTTACTGATCTGCCGACGAAAGACACCGATTTCATTGTAGATGATAAGTGTCTAGCATCATTTGAGACTCTCAAGGGATTAGTTGTTGAGGCTCTTGTCCTTCAGCAGCTTGATTGGTCTTTTCCATTCGAGATCATGAAGAATGCTTCTGATTTTTGCCATAGGGGTTGTTCTAGGACAGAGGAGGGATGGACTGCCTTATGCCATTCACTATGCTATTCGGACTTTGAATGACGCCTAATAGAACTACACTGTCACAGAGAAGGAGATGCTAGTCGTAGTCTTTGCCTTGGATAAATTTAGATCTTATATTCTTGGATCCAGAGTGACAATTTTTACAGATCACACTGCCATCAGGTACCTCATAACAAAGAAGGATGCCAAAGCAAGATTATCCAAATGGATCCTTCTACTCTAGGAGTTTGATATTAGGATTAAGGATTAGCTTGGAGTCAAGAATGTGGTGGCGGACCACCTCTCCTGATTAGAGAACCTTGAGGATTCAAAACATATTACACCTATCACAGAGATCTTCCCAGATGAGGAAATTCTTGCTATTGCCTCGCTTTCATGGTATGGAGACATTGTGAACTATCTTATCGCCAAGAAAGTTCCATAGGGTTGGACCAGACAGTGACTAAGACTTTCCTTGTGAAGGCCAAATCATATCATTAGGAGGATCCCATCCTTTATCATGAAGGAGTGGATAACGTATGGCATCGGTGCATTCCTCAGGAGGAGCACCATAGCGTCCTCACACACTAAAACAGGCTTGAAGCATGAGGACATCATTCTGGGAGGAGGAAAACGTAGAAAGTGCTCCAATCCAGCCTATGGTGGCCTACCCTCTTCAAGGATTCTGATGAATTCGTGAAAAGGTGTATTGACTGTTAGAGGATGTGCACTTCTGGACAGCGTGACATGATGTCAATGTAGCCCATTTACTTCTTTGAGGTTTTTGATGCATGGGGCATAGATTTCATGTGCCCATTCCCTAAGAGTCAGGTATTCGAGTACATTCTTCTTGATATGGATTAGGTGATTCATTGGGTTGATGCCATACCTTCCCGAACCGCAAATGCTAAGACTGTTTGCTGATTTTTAGGAAAAATATCATTTCACGGTTCGGGGTGCCTAGAGTTTTGATATCTGACGGGGGCCTCACTTTATTAACAACAAGGTAAGGGCCCTTGCTAACGAGTTCAACATTGACCATCGAGTTGCCACTCCATATCACTCTCAGACCAATGGTCTTGCTGAAGTATCGAACAAGGAGATCAAGACTATATTACAGAAGGTCGTCCACCCATACCAAACGGATTGGTCACAGCTTTTGGACTCGATCTTGTGGGCCTATAGGACTTCCTTCAAGACACCTTTGGGTACCTCTCCCTTTCGTCTCATTTATGGCAAGCCATGCCATTTACCTGTGGAGATAAAGCATAAGTCATTATAAACAGTCATTAAGTTATTATTGGATCCAAAGAGTATAGGAGATCAGAGGAAGGCAGAGTTAGCAGCCCTGTATCTCGAGTAGCCTATAGTATAAGGAGATAGTGAAGATGTGGCATGATTCTCATATCAACCATAAGTAGTTCGAGTCAAACTAGAGAGTAGGGTTATTCGATGCCAGGCTGAGATTATTTCCAGGGAAGTTGTAGAGTAAATGGAAGGGACCATACTTTGTCTGAAAGGTGCACGACAATGGTAGCATTGATATATCCGAGATGTCATCTGATTTCACCTTTCGAGTTAACGTTCAATGCCTGAAGCCATATCTAGATCATGATCTGTTGATCCTAATCCCTATTCATTTTGCATGAGATGTGGTCTTTGACTCACATCATTTGCATCCCATGCCTGATTATCACTTTTTCTTGTAGTTGTATAGATCCAGTTGTCCATATCATTCATTCTTTAGTCTAACACCCCATCTCCATCATGTGATTATGCTATCCTTAGGTGTACTTTACCCTAAGTATAGGGGGGTGTCTGACTTGTGAGTATTCTTTTGATTCTTTTTACCTCTATTTTGTTTCCTATACATAGAGATATTTTACCCTAAGTATAGGGGAGGTAGACTATGTACATTCTAATCCTCGGTTTTCCCCTTGTGTACAGACTTCTATACTTAGGATTACTTGATCCTAAGTATAGAGGGATCACTGACTTCTATTCATTATATTCTTTTATTCATCATTTTTGTATGGTCTTTCTTTTCACTTCCCAATACACAACATGAGTTATGTCTTCTTCATCGCTCTCTGATCACTCTGAGGACATCGTTCGAGCTAAGTATAGGAGGTGTCCTATATATTTTATATATACTTTACCCATAACTCGTACTTTGAGTGAGTGTGTTAATAAATAAAATGGCTAAAAAATCACATCTAAAAATGGCTAAAATTTTAAAATTTTCTTGTACATAAAATTCTTTCTTGCACAAACATGTTAATAAATAGTCTATTTGTAAAAACTATTTTTATACAATGTTTGTAAAAATATTTTGATGGTAAAACATTTGTAAATACTTTTGTATCAAAATTATGTATATAGTAGGAAATTTTTGAAAAATACTTGAAAAATAAAAGTTCGCAAAAAAATGTGTAAATATTTGTAAATACTTTGCAAAACTTTCATTTCTTTCTAGCATTAAAGCATTCTCATAATTTTTTTCATGTTTTGAAAATTGCATCAAAAAGAGTTTTGTACATATTTTGTTGTATATTCTTCTGGAGCATAGTTGACATTTAAACTAGTCTGGAATTAAATTGAAAAATGGAGCTTGGTGAAGATCTTAATCCACCTAACTCTTAAAGGAACCTTATAGGATTTGGGGTTAAGACTTTTCAGGTCCATTAGTGACTTAATTCATTGAATCCACTAGTCGATGTTCACATGTCATCTTGATGAGCAAAGTATAACACTTAACAACGCACGCATTACTCTCACAGACAATGGTTTTACTTGGACCAGCACCTTACACCATGGATGAGGTGGTGAGGAGGCAAAATCCTTTGGCTTGGGGTAGCATACGAGAGTAGTACTTCTAGGTGGAACGTCTCGTCTTCCTTTCGAGAGGGATGTGCACCTCAACTTAGTCTAGCAGTGCTGAGGTCTAAAGACAGGAGTTGTGGGTTGCAATAATGCTTCAAAAGAGGGATATTCTGCTAGCTCAAGAAGAAAAATTCCTTATGTATATGTTGCACCATGTAGATATGTTGTACACATGCACATCAAAAAATGTGCAAAATCAAGAAAAACTCCAAAAAATGGGTAGGCCTGATTGAAAATAAAATGTATGTCAGAGTGTATATAGTCAAATAAAGCAAAGCTTAAGTATTACACCTTCTCATCTCATGAAGCTTGCAGCGGGAGACTTGGCTACACTGGTTAGGCTCCCAGGGATACGTGGCTACACTGGCCACGGTCCATTCTCTTCTTCCCCCTCTTCTTGAGCTGGTTGCACTTGAACTTAGAAGGGAATACCCTGCTCCTCGAGGAAAAAGTTGTTGGACTAGGGAATTAGAGTTACCTTGTTGAGAGAGGTTGTTTCTTTGTCATTTCTGAGGTGGGGAGCTACATATCACTTACACAGTACAAGGAAGATGCATAGTCATTAGAGTTTGCGTATGTAGACTTGTTCTGATCTGGATTGTTGAGGAGTCTTAACTATAGAATGGTGGAACTTAGAGGTTGTTGAGTCTTAAACCTATATCCCAATAAGATTCTAACAAACTAATAACCCAAAGGTTTGATTGAGTTCCATACTTCAATTTAATGAAGACACGTTTAATAATCAACCTTGATTCTTTTTCTTTTCTTTCTCTTTTTACTTCTTTTTCAAATAAGCGTTTGTTAAGGGACTAGCAAAGGTAAAGTATAGGGGGTGGTGAATATCTGATTCTCACTCTTTACTCTTTTATTTTAGCTTTTTTCCTTGGCAAAACATTATGTAAATTCTTGTAAATACAATAACTTAGCAAATTGCATGCATGAGTTAAGATTACATATTTCGCATGCTTTTTGGCAAAAATAAAAGAATAAAGGAAAAGAAAAAGTAATGTTGTATTTACAATAAATACAGAGTAACCCAAACCCTAAGAAAAAGGTCAAGCCTTGACCTGATAGTAAAATAAAATAAGTAGAGAGAGATAGGGCTCACTATGTATTGTATATATTACATATATTTGTACATCTTTATTTTTAAACAAAATAAAAATTAAATTATAATTTTTACTCCAAGTATAAATTTCTAGAAATAATATAAAAATAGAAGAAAATCAGAAAAATTAAATAAAAATAAAAATAAAACCCTCTATGCATTGTATAAAATACATGTATACATATTACACCCTCTATTTATTGTATACCCTTATTAATTTATAAATAAAATAAAAATTAATTTATACCTCTAAAATTATGTTGTAAACAAATAAAATATAAAATAAGAGTATTTGTGTAAAAATAAAAAATACTTGTACATAATACATAGGTATAGTATACCTGTATATAATACTATATACTATATATACATCAATTCTTTTTTATAAAAATAATTAAAAATCACAGAAATAGTTTTAAAAATAATAAAAAATTATTTTACATACTTTTCATTTTGAATTTATTTGTTATTTTTTTATTGAATTTATAAGTAATTTGTATATTTCTATTTTCTGATTGGTCCAGGGACTTTGTTGACCCCAGTCAACGCCTTCTCCCAAGTCGGGTCGAGTCGTTGCCTTCTCGTCGGAGCCTTTTCTCCCAATTTTAACACCTGACTCCGATCACCACTTGCCTCAATTCTTGAACTCATGATTCCTTTGACCTGTGTGATCCTCGTCGATCCCTTGGATGATCTGAATCTCCTTAGGGTTCTGTGCTCCGCATCGATCTTTCTCTACCCTCACTCGGCGTATAAAATCTCGCCTCCACCTCCTCTGAGCAGCAGTTCGTCCCTCACGCACCATTCTTTCCCTAGCCACCTTCAATGAAGTGACAACCACTCAAGGCACTGCTTAGGATCCTTAGGGAGTTGCTTGGAGGCTTATAGCTCGATGTGCCCGGAGTCCACCACCGCGTGCAGCCTCTCTCGCCCACCGTAGTAGATCGAGGCCATCACCCTGACATTCATCTTCTCCTGGAGCTCGTGCGTCAACTGGTAGCTTCAAGTATCCACTTTAGCATTCACATATCACCATCCATTCGAATCTTCCTATCTTGCTCCGCCGCCCGCTTTTGAGCTCCGACCATCAGGTTGGAACTCCACCAGCCAACCTTATCCACACAGATCGACTTATCGACACACACCTTATCCTCCCTCGCAGTCTGATCATCCTAATGCTCATCCATCCATTTGAGATTAGGCTTGGGTTTTCCTCCTCCATCCTCATCGGAATCCCAAAGCTCCGCTCCCCTCGCTTCCCCTGTTTTGCGCCCAATAAGCATCGCCGGAGCTTCGCCTCCGAGCAGTGTTCCCTTTGCAGGTGCTGGTTACGCAAGAGACCCCATTTGGCCTACCGGTAGCTCAGGCGGAGCTGCTCCAGGTCCCCCTTCACTGCCATGTTCATCCGATCGTCACCATCTCCATTGGACACCTCCACCAGACGCGAGAACCTCCCACGACACTGTCGAACCTTCCTGATCTTTCATCGGGCCGGTGGATCATCTCCCCTGCTCGATCGAAGTTCGCCCAAGAGGAGTTCTTGCAGACCTCCTCCTCACCGTTGGATCAATCCCCACCTGCCAGATCCCATCTCAGCTGCCGACAACAGTAGTTGGTCGACCGTTAGATCTGACCTGCTGGAGCATCTGACACGCACGTAGCCGATATTCCCTGACCGTTAGATTTGCACCACCCGGGAGATCAGGGTTGTATGCCAGAGTCCCCTCCGAGCGTGCCCCACGTGCCTTGCAAAGGGTATATTTCCCTTTTCTCCTAGTTTATTTATGCATTTAGTTTTAGTTCAGTAAATAAAAATTGTAATTGAGACACTTGATAGTTCGAACCTCTTAATTTTTGAGATTTGCACTTTAGTCCTCCCTATTTCAACTCACGTGCATCTACACGTGGTATCTGGGTTATTTGCATTACATATCATGAACTTTGTTATTATTATGGAATGAATGTTTATTTATAGTATTTGCATTTATACCCCTGTCAGACTGGTTCACGTGACGTGTGCGTGTTTGCTTGAATTTTTTGCAACTTAGGCCTTATACTTGTCAACTGTGTTATTGTTTGGCCCAGAAGTTTACTTTAATTGCATTTAGGTCCCTGCAAACTATGCATAATTGCATCTTGTATTTTGGACTTAATAAATACTGTTTTAATTCAAAAAATCATCTAAAAATTACCACCAACTCCTATTTATGTGTAATAATTAGTGTTATTTTATTGGATTTATTTTTTGCATTTATTATTTTCTAAAATTCAAAATCCTCTAAAAATGGTCTTTCTATCTTTAAAAATCCACAAAATTTTGAAAAATTGCCTAAAATATTGTACAAAAAATCATGTTAGCATATCTTAGTATGTTTTATTTATAGTATCATTTTGTTTGGGAATTCCTTATAAAAACCCTAAAAATTGCAAAAGATCTAAAAACTTATAAAAATCATATAAATTCTAGAAAATCAAGAAATCTCATTTCAGTTCCTGATAGTAGGTCTTTATGTCTATTTCGTCATAAAATTGCTTCCAAGGATTCTAGGGCATTTTAGTTATATTTAAATTGCAATTTAATCCTGACTGTGAACTATTTCCTCTTTTAGTCATTGTTTGATTTTTATAAAATTATAAAAATATTTGCAAAACCCTTGAAAATTAAGAAAAACTTTTTAAAACCTTAAAAACTCAAAAATATTTTTACATTAATTTTCTGAGTATTTTTAGAAATCAAGAAAAATTCAAAAATACTTGTGTGTTACCTTGTTTTCTTAGTCGTTGATTTTGCTTCTTTATTAAAAATACAAAAAATGCAAAATTAAAAATCGCTAAAAATATTGCTCTATTTTTCTGAATTTTGACTACTTAGTACATTTCCGTGCTCCTTGTGTTCGACCCTGGTTGCTATACCAGGTAAAATAAATAGCGCAACTGCTTACATTGTGCTTGCTTGTTTGATTTGATTGAGTGGATTAAATTCTTCTTGATTGACCAAATTGATTGATTAGGGACAATGACATTGATTATTCTCCACCTTAGTTGATCTTAATTTTTGTGTCATCAATTCCCTGTTAGACAGTTGGAAAGCTCCAGTGATTACTGTGAGCAACTCTGCCATGGATGGCAAGCTTACCATACCAATGGTCAAGAGCAGTCTTCTGAAAGAAGAAATCAGACGATGACCATCAGGAGAGTCCTCTTCTTCACATGTGTACGCAGTTGAGAGAAGAGGCAATCCCAACAATAGGGGAAAATCACAAGAGAGACATAAACCCAAGGAGAAGTCCAAGGATAAAGGAAAGTGCCATCATTGCAACAAGCCCAATCACTGGAAGAGAGACTGTAGAGTCTGGAAAAGAGAGCAAGCAAAAGCTAAAAATAATTAGAAGAAAGATGCAGATGAGAACATTGATGTAGCAGTAACTGATGGCGATGAGGATCAATTGGTTCTCACTATTCAAGAACAATGCCTACATGCAGGGGATGACTCCAAGTGGGTTGTTGACATGACCGCTCCCTACCATACTCCACACAGGTAGTTCTTCACTTCTTATACAGAGAGAGATTTTGGGAGAGTCAAGATGGAGAACAACAATTACTCCATGATCGTTACCACAGGAACCATCTCAGTTCAAGCTGATATTGGATTGCAATGACTCTGCAGGATGTCCGCCACGTTTCAGACTTGTAGCTTGGCCTCATATCCAGTTTTCAACTAGATAGGGAAGGCTATCATCTCAAGTTTTGCAACATTAGGAGTAAGATCGGTAAGGGCTCTCTTATCATGGCTAGAGGCAGGTTGTGTTGCATGCTCTACAAGATTCAGGTGAAGTTCATGGATGGTAGCCTACATGCTAGCGAGGCTGATATGTCATATCTCTGGCATTGTCAAATCGAACACATGAGCTAAAATGTCTTACAACTTTTGAGCAGGAAGGAGTTGATTCCATGCCACACTGACATCACACTATCATCTTGTGATTCATGAGAGGTAGGAAAGAACAGGTGTGCACCTTTCTAGGTCAGATCAAAGGTGAAGGAAGACCTTCTACAGTTGATTCATTTTGATATGTGTGATCCCATGGACATAGCATCTTTGGGATGAAACAAGTATTTTCTGGCCTTCATTGATGATGCATCAAGGAAGATATGGGTTTATATGGTGCGGATGAAGGATCATGTCTCTGATTGCTTCAGGAAATTTCATGCCATGGTGGAGCGCGAAACAAGCAAAGTGTTTAACTATCTGTGCAAGGACAATGAAGGGGAGTACACTACTCATAGCTTCCAGAGCTACTGTGCAGAGCACGTGATCAAGCATGAAATTACAGAGCCCGGAACACCCCAACACAATGGTGTTTTTGAACGGATGAACAGAACTGTTGTAGATAGAGTTTGTTGCATGCTGAAGACAGCGAAGCTGCCAAGACTTTTTGGGCTAAAGCGGTTCGGGTCGCCTGCTACTTGATTAATCGATCAACATCTGTTCTCTTGAATTTTCAGGTCCTTGAGCGCATTTAGTCTGGGAAAGACCCCTCATATGCTCACATAAGGCTGTTTGGATGCAAAGCTTATGCATTTATACCAAAGGAAAAGAGGAAGAAGCTTGATGACAAGGCAGTTCTTTGCATTTTTTGTTGGCTATGGAGATCAGGAATTTAGATACTGACTTTGGGATCCAAGGAAGAATACCATCACTAGGAATAGAAATGTGATTTTCTATGAGAATCCGACTTTGGTTGAGTATGATGGTTATGATGTTGACTCAGATGGGATTGCTATGTGTGGTGACATAGATGAGGACTCAGATTCTTCTCCAGTTCCAGGTACAAAAGGAGAAGATGCACAACCAGAACAACATGAGCCAGATGCAAACCCCGTTGCTGTAGGTCCAGGGGATCCTGGACATGGTGAGCAACCTCATCAATAAGTAGATGCAACAGAACCTCAAGTCAGGAGGGAGGGCACATCAGCCATCATCTCTCTATCCCACTTCCAGTACGTGATGTTGACTAATCATGATGGGCCATGCAATTTTGAGGAGGCACAAGAGCATAAGGAGAGAGATCATTAGCAAATTGCAATAAATGAATAAATGCAATCTCTAAAGAAAAATCATACCTATGATCTTGTTGAGCTTCCTACGGGCAAGAGAGCGCTGAAGAACAAGTAGGTCTACAAACTGAAGACAGATGATGGTGGAAAGCAACTGAAGTACAAGATCAGATTGGTTGTGAAGGGATTCAACCAGAAAGAGGGTGTGGACTATGTTGTGATATTCTCACCAGTTGTGAAGATGAATTCTGTGAGAATGGTGCTAAGCCTTGTTGCAAGTCTAGACCTTGAGCTAGAGCAGATGAACGTAAAGATGGATTTTCTTCACAGTGACCTGAAGGAGGAGATTTACATGGATCAACCACATGTATACCAAGAGAAAGGGAAAGAGCACATGATTTGCAGACTAAGGAAGAGTCTCTATGGCTTGAAGCAAGCCCTCAGATAGTGGTACTTGAAGTTTGATGCTTTCATAACGAAGCAGAACTTCAAGAGGACTACAACAGATCCATGTGTGTATGTTCAACGTCTTCTCAATGGCAATTTATTATCCTATTAATCTATGTGGATGACATACTGATAGTTGGTCACTATCCCGGGTTGATTGCAAAGCTCAAAATGGAATTCTCTAGGAAATTTGAGATGAAGGATTTGGGCAAGGCAAGCAACATGCTTGGGATGCAGATCACTCATGACAGGAAGAATCATAGGTTGTGGTTGTCACAAAAGAAGTATGTTGAATGCATTCTGGAGCGGTTCAACATGAAGAATGTGAAGCTTGTCAGCACGCCCCTTGTCGCTCATTTCAAATTGGTGAAAGAGACATGTCCATCTACTTCGGAGGAGAAAGCTGAGATGGCCAAGATTTCTTACCATTCCGCAGTTGACAGCCTTATGTAAGCCATGGTTTGCACCAGATATGACATGGCTCATGTTGTAGGCATAGTAAGCATATTCATGTTGAATCCAAGAAAGGATCACTGGGAAGTTGTGAAGTGGATTCTAAGATACTTGAGAGGGACCTCAAGTATGTGTCTGATGTTTGGGAGGTCAGATTCTAAACTCTATAGAGTGGATACATTTTCACTTTTGCAAGAGGAGCGATTTCATGGTAGTCCAAGTTGCATAAATGCATTGCACTCTCAACAACTGAAGCCAAGTACATTGCAGCAGCAGAAGCAAGGAAAGAAGTGCTTCGGTCACAACAATTTCTTGGTGAACTTGGATGCGAAGATAGTGAGCTGATTGTCTTCTCTGACAACGGAAAACGCCATTGATTTGAGCAAGAGTATGATGCATCATCTCGCACAAAGCATATAGATGTGTGATCCCATTAGCTGAGAGATGTTATTGACAAGAAGCATCTCATTTTGAAGAAGGTCCACACAGATGAAAATCCATTAGATATGCTGACGGAGGTCGTGACTTGTGACAAGCTGTAACTCTGTAGAGAGATGAATGATGTTATCTCTCAATGATCATCTTATTGGTGGCACATCCACATTGGGACCGGGGGGGAAGGTTGTTGGTTATTATCTAGTCCCAAAATAGGAGGGGGTTGTTGGACAAGTATCCCTTTGGGGTCCTATTTCAAATAGGATTAGGAGAGTTATAGGTGGAGGGAGATGATATAAATAAGGTCCCATGATTGCTTTGGAGATCATCTCAACTCAAGCATCTCTCCCTCTCTTCTCTCTTAGTTCTCTCTCCCCAGACAAGGAGAGAAGTAGCCCACGCAAGGCGTGTGGAGCATTTTCACGCAAGACACGAAGAGTTAGTCTGTAAGGGTACGAAGAGAAGTCGCATCCGCGAGGAGCATCTACACCGGAGGTGCGAGGAGCAGTCGCCAAGGAGGTCTGTTCTTAAGGAGGGACAACTCGTGATGAGAAGAAGCATCGGTATCGTGTTCTGCAAGTACAATGTGACACTTAATCTGATTTTATTCTTGTAACTGAGCCTTAGTTTTGTTGGACAACAAAACTGAGAAGACATTCTGCCCTCTCATTTTTCTGGCCTAGTGGATTTTGTTGCGGGTCATTGTGTCCCATGGATTTTTCTCCTCTCTCAAATCGAGGAGGGTTTTCCCATGTAAAATTTTTCGTCTCTCTGTGGTGTTCGGTTATTGTGCTACAATTATTTTACTTAGTTCCTGTATTGTGACCGTTTCGCTGCTAATCATTCTTTATAGGGCTGGTTAAGGGAACCCCGTGATTTCCCATCAGAAACAACCAACTGCAACTCATGTAATTCCAAAGAAGCTTCAGCAACTGGACGTGCAGCAACAATCTTCCATTTTAAAAAGTACTGCCAACAGTATGGTTGTTGCTTTTCCTTCTGAACAGAAGCAGCATCAACTCAATGAGAAACAACGGGAGGCTAAGGTTCAATATGAAGTAGTTGAATTTTCAAGCAATGTAGGATGGACCACAATTTAAAGGAAGAAATTTGTTGCTACTTCAACAAGAGCAAGATTAAAATGTAATAGAGATATCAACAATTGAAGATTGAAGAAGATTATTGAGCCTATTGAATATAGAATCATCCGTTCTAAAAATTCTCCTGCAGTTCACCTACTAGTTCATAAAGAAAGTCAACTAAAAGGCATGGCAACTCAATCAAGAATGAGATATCAATAGCACATAGTAGAGAAAGATTGATTCAAGAAGAGAAGAGTCTTGTTTTATCTAAGATCTTCAACCTTCATTTAGAACATTTTTTTTTCAAGGCCTAAGAGCCATAGCTTATATATAGTTGACTTTTCATTCAATGCCATGTTGGCCATATTAAGTTCAACTTTCCATGCTTTAAGGCCATGTTGGCCATGTCTAGTTGTAAATGCTATATACCTCACACCATGAACATGTAAAATCTTTTGAAATCCATGAAAGAGGTAACCCGAGCTGCACAATATCGGACATATAAGTAGAAAAACCTACGCCTCAGTGATTCGGTTGCATGAACTTAAATGTGGTCAAAAAGATCAAGTGCTCATTGTTTGGGTTGTAGTTCAAACTATAGCAGGGATATTGTACTCCTCTCTTTTTTACAAAAATAATTTCAAAAATCCAACCACAAGGATCGAATCTATGAATTTTGTTGTACATACCTATATATCTATTCGGCATTTCTATCTACTTTATCCTCATGATAAAGATCCACTTCTTTTTTTAATATTTTGAATGTGTTTGACCATGAAGATAAAATGGCTAGAAATGCTGGATATGGATGAAATTTGATATATAGTTATGTAGAAATAATTCATAGAGTCGATCCATGTGGGTGAATTTTTTAAAACATTAACCCTACGAAGTGAGCAGAAAAGGGAGGAGGAAAGATGCCATGGCAGACCGTTAGAAAAAAAACCAAAGGAGTACATCATCCATGATGCAGTTTCCGTCATCAATCTCGACTCTGTCCCCTCCTGGCCCTCTCCACCTCTACTACATTTTCTCCCCATGCCCTCTCCACATGGGGTCCTCCTCAACCATGTGCCCTTGTTCTAGGCAAGTATGTTATTATCATATAAAACCCGATATGCAATAAGCAGTAATTTTCCAAACTAATACGAATCAATATAAATACATTCCAGATTAACAGAAGAACAATCATATATTTCCTATTCATATTCCAATGACCAAGATAAACATTGAAATACAATGTATTAGGGTGAGATCCAAGAAAACTAACGCAATAAACGAATTGCGTCAAACATACAGTGAAATGGGTTAGAACAGAGATCACCTAAGCGTCCACTAGAATGGACTTTCCTTTAAAAAAATATATATAGCCTCCCACAATATGATTGTTAGATAATTGATAGCTATTTATATATATTATTTTTTGACAGGAGAAGTATATGATGGAAGAATAGGAATAGTTGGGGAAACCTTATTCCTCGTTTTAACTCCACGACCAAAAATTGACCGACTATGGAGGGAGAGTCTCAAACAAACAACCCCTTAGAGTGTTATGCAAATGAAACTGGAATATGAGTATACTTTAGAACTCTCTTTCTCAAAGTTAAGGTTTTTTTTTGCTGCTTTATTTTTTATGATTGGAATCCATTAGATTTCTGAAATCGAAGTAAGGTTAGTATAAACTAAGGATTACACCAAATAAATGTGGAGAATGAATTAGCATCTTTTCCGCTGTAGGATCAAATATCGGAGAAATGAACGCGAATATGGATGCATGATCAATGACCACCACTAAAGATTTCTAATTCTAATGCACTTCGGATCTTAATAATAAGGATGCACACAAATAACAAATACGTGAAATTCGGGGATCTATAGACATGAACTTGTCAGTGATGAAGTATGAGAAGATTACAGGAGGTTGTCATTTACATCGATGCATTCGATTAATCCACTGTAACTGTTGTGGTGCAAAACCTCACTATCTGGATTGGATCCAACGGCTAAGATGCGATTGGGTAAAAGTGCGCAACTTCGTGAGCAAAACATAAAAAATACGAGAGTTACAGGTTTTGAAAATTAAGAAAACAGAAAAATTATATCAAAACTGCAGGGAAAAAGATGGACGGCAAATAGCACGAACCGAAAATAGTGTTGGCGGGATAAAAAGCAGCCAGCCGTAGAGCTCCTTCGCCGACAAGGCGATCGTCGTCGGTGAAGGCAACATAGGAAGGGGTTGTGCGATGGCCTTGCTCGTTGGCTATGATCTGCACCTTCTCCCTCCACCACATCGCCACGCACGAGTATGTTGCTCCCCAATAGATTCCCACGGCAGGCGCTTCTTCCCCGGCCATTAGCAAGCCACCGGTGAAGTGATCCTCCCTCGAAGATTGTTGGAGATCTTAGAACTCAAAGTATGGATGGGGGAGAAGACGAGTCAACTCCGGCTCAAACGGGCATCCGCCCAACTCCCCAGATCCATATCCGTTTCTCTTTAATCGGATTGCGCGTGACCCGGTTAGGTCGCCCTCTCCACCCGTTTACGACTGGTAGTCTATCTCCCATGTCCTGCACATCCCCACTTATTCGTGGTCCTCTATCTAAATAATTACACAAAATCGACGAGACAGGGAGGATTATATGAATTTATGACGAGTGCCGACCTTTTTTTCCTTCTTGCAGATGGTTCAGAGGAGTCCCGTGGAGTTTGACAGAAGAGAAATCCCCCGTTTTTTTCTACGATTTCGAGTGTTTCTTGTTTTAGTCTTTTAATCTGATATTTCTTTGTTCCATGATTATTTTCGTCGAACTCGGAGGCTTATCTCAGTCGCTTGTGAGTTGTGTGAGGAGGGGAAGGTGAGAATGATCCGTGTAGGTGACCGGCCGGAACTCGGAAGAGAGCAACGGAAGCTTCGAGCTCCGAGCTTCACCGATGGCCATGAAAGAAGGTGTGTTCCTGAGTTCTCCTCAGAGGTTCATCTGCGCAATATTATCTTTTATTTTTTTATTAGGACTTCTAGTTTAAATTATATTTTTATTCTCTATTAGGACTTCTAGTTTAAATTCTATAATTAATTTTAAGTGCATTTTTTTGTTGAAATTTTATTCTATGCAAATTTCGACTTAATCCACACATTTATTTAAATTGTAAACTAGTCGTTACTAGTTACTTTTTAAATCGTTCATCTTTATGTATTGCAAATCGGTTCGTCCAATTTTTACCTTGCGAAAATTAACTGAATTAAATTTACCCTTGTGAAAATTAACCGAAGTTTTAAACTTCAAATATTCTTTAGGAAAATCTTAAATTTAGGATTTTCACCGCGATTTCAATCAGGTTGCTCTAATCACGCAAATATAAAGTCTTCACGATGAGATATCACGGAAAGAAGATACTATGCACAGCTTCATAGTATCCAACTTATTATATAGTATCACCTATTACGTCGTATACTTATATAGTATCACCTATTATATCATATCATCCAATATATGTTATTCGCCTGTTATTATATAGAATATACCATTCTACCACATATTTTTATTTATTTTATTTATTTTCAAAATTAAAAATCAAATAAAAAATTTAAAATAATTTTAAAATCCTGAAAAATATTATAGTGCATATAATTATATGGGTTTGGGGAGCTTAAACCTAGGTATAGGTAACTTTCCTACACCCACCCTTTTTCTCTCTCAAATTTTTTAATCCTTGCGTGATTTAGATCACAATATATCATCGTCGTGACATTCAAATTTGAACTTATTTTAAGACTTCTAAATTATCCTTCAAGACAGTCAAATTTTAACGGTCTCAGATTTGTTGAATCGACCCTTCCGATGGGCATGCTAGGAATGTATGTTTTACTTGAATTTTGAAACACATATTCTACTTAATATTTTAAGTAAATCTCCTAAAAATTCATTTTCAGAAAAAATATGAGAGAAAAATAGTGGGGTAGGAAACTCACATACACCCCGGTTTAGGATCCCCAATACCTTATTACGCTACTAGTATAAAGTATCACATTTTCAAAACCTCTTCATCTTTTCAAATATATATATATATATATGTATATAACTAAACATCAAATAAATTTATAAAAATCAAAGAAAATAAATTATATAAAATATAAAAAAGAGAACAAAAGCTGTAAAATTAATCATTTTCATTTAATCCATCATTAAAGTTAACAATCTATCTGATACTAAGTCCTCCAAGTGGTATCTTTGAGTTTGATATTCAACTATATACGGATTAAAAAATATACAAATTTAACTGTTTGAATCGATTTTTAGGCCACGACAATATATACACAGTTCTTATCAAATCTGAAAATCCAACTATATCATTAGGCTAAATAGATAATGCTTGTAATGAAATAGGATACAATACAAAAATCTAAAATTGTTAGGCTACATAATAGAATTTTCAGTTTAAATTTTATTTGTATTCTCTATTGGGACTTCTAGTTTATATTCTATAATTAATTTTAAGTGCATTTTTTGTTGAAATTTTATTCTATGCAAATTTCGACTTAATCCACACATTTATTTAAATTGTAAACTAGTCGTTACTTGTTACTTTTTTAATCGTTCATCTTTATGTATTGCAGATCGGGTTCCTCCAATTTTTACCCTTGCGAAAATTAACTGAATTAAATTTACCCTTGTGAAAATTAACTGAATTTTTAAACTTCAAATATTCTTTAGGAAAATTTTAAATTTAGGATTTTTCACCGCGATTTCAATTTGGGTGCTCTAATCACGCAAATATAAAGTTGAGAAATCACGGAAAGAAGATCTCGATGGACAACAAACCCCCATCGGTTGGAGGAGGGTAATGCACAGCTTCATAGTATCCAACCTATTATATAGTATCACCTATTACGTCGTATACTTATACAGTATCACCTATTATATGCATGGTATCACCCAATATATGTTATTCACCTGTTATTATATAGAATATACCATTTTACCACGTATTTTTATTTATTTTATTTATTTTCAAAATTAAAAATCAAATAAAAAATAAAATAATTTTAAAATCCTGAACAATATTATAGTACATATAATTATATGGGTTTGGGGAGCTTAAACCTAGTTATAGGTAACTTTCCTACATCCACCCCTTTTCTCTCTCAAATTTTTTATTTTTTTGAAATGAATTCTAATGTGATTTAGATCACAATATATCAGCGTCGTGACATTCAAATTTCAACTTATTTTAAGACTTCTAAATTATCCAACAAGAGAGTCAAATTTTGAGACCAAAGTTAACAATCTATCTGATCCTAAGTCCTCCAAGTGGTATCTTTGAATTTGATATTCAACTATATACCGGATTAAAAAATATACAAATTTAACCGGTTGAATCGATTTTCAGGCACTACAACAAAATAGCCTTCTGGTGACTAAAACTGAATTGACGAATTGATGACTTGTAGTGACAAAAAAGGCTAATGTGACAAATATTTCGTCACCACAACTCCCATCTACACAAACGACGTCACTACAGCCTATGGTGACTACGATACGGTAACAATGTTTATTTTGACAGCTATTTCGTCACCACAGTCATAAAGGCAGGAGAGTTGTGACGAAATTGATTAGTCATCACAACTTTAAAAGACCTGCAACAATTATTCAAATGTGCATATTTTTCCTGGGAGAAATCCATACAAATCAAAATTAATATATATATTATTGTATATATTAATATGCAATATTGTATATATTAATATACAATATTCTATATACAATCATGTCAATATACATTAATGCATACGCCAATTTTTCGAATATATTAATAAAGGGATTTTTACCCGGCAGACCCTATAATCTTTTGCAATTACCTCTACGACCTTCGAAACATCGATATTCCTCTGAGGACCCCGTAAACTTGTTAACCTTTATCCTACAACCCCTGTGGTTAATCCCCATCCCTCTAACCGTTAAAACCAACCAGATTCCGTTATCTTCTTTTATACTATACCCAATTTATTTATCAAATTTACTAAAACTGCCATTCTCTTCCACCCTCCACCTCCAGCTCCCCTTCCCTCCCATCGGTGATCAGGCTGCTGCTCGAAGCCGCAGCCGCCGCTCGAAGCTCCTCCCCGATCACCAGGCTCCTGCTCGAAGCACACCCCACCGATCGAAGCTCGTCCGCCCGTGCCCACCACCTTCCCCTCCCCCGCTCGACCCCCTTCCCCTCCCACCTCCCCCTGCAACCCACACCCCGCGACGTCCCACCGCCTCCACCGCAAGCCCCCCACCCCTGGGTCCCGCCCGCCTCCACTGCAAAGCCCCCTCCCGGTCCCCATCCCGCTACTGCAACCCCCCCCCCCCCTCCGGTCCCCATCCCGCTGCTGCAAACCCCCTGGCAGCGGTAGCCCCCCCCCCCCCCCCCCCCCCCCGATTGATGCAAAGCGTCCCCGGGGTCCCCATCTCACTGCTGCAAAGCCTCCGATCCTCCACTGCAAAGCCAGTCCCGACGATTAGCGGAAAGCCCCTCCCTCCACCACCATCCCGCTGCAGCGGAAGCCCCCATGTTCCCCATCCCGATTGCTGCAAAGCGGCCCGAGGTCTCCATCCCGCTGCCCCGTCGACCACCGATCAGCGGAAGCCCTCCCATCCCCATCCCACTGCAAAGACCCCGTGGCCTCACCCTGCAGAACCCCCTCCTCCCACCCGGCACCCGTCGGCGCCGCCTCCCCCTGCAAGCCCCCCCCCCCCCGGTCTGTTCCCGCTGACTCCCTGTCGCAAGCCGCAAGCCCTGCTCCTCTCCAGCAGGCCGACTGGCTCCGACCCCCGCCCCATCCTGCCGTGCAATGGGAGGGGAAGGTCGCAGAGAAGGGAGGATTTTTTTTATTTTTATTTCTTGATTAATTCCAGTCGTTCCATCATAGATTGGTTAGATTAACTCGTTTCTAACTCTAGGAAAGTAACTCTAGATGTGCCAATTTAACGGTAGGGTTTGTGGGGTAAGACGGAGCAAGTTTAAAGGGGTCCTCGGAGGAATATCGATGTTTCGAAGGTCGTAGAGGTAATTGCAAAAGATTATAGGGTCTGCCGGGTAAAAATCCCATTAATAAATATGTCAATCTAATTCTCGATACTTAATTTCTACAACACTACACCCCAACACATATATGGATGTGCCTTCGTTTCCTCCCATCCAACTGGATCTTCGAACTCGATCAGAGCTTCGGATTGGTTCCTACTCCCTCGACCAGCTCGAATGACCAAGCACTGAGAGTAGAACTCTATTGGCTTAACTAGCAAGTTTAAAACCAGAGACATGAATCAAAAGACAACATGGATACCGTCGAACAAGTATGTATATTCTTGTTTGCATTTGGACATGCGCAGCCGAACCGAGTGCTCCAAGAATGGTTCCAGCACTCTGCATCCACTATATCATGGTACATACATAGGGTTCTTAAAAAGATTCTGCAGTTGGAAGATCTGCTAATTCATCTTCGTACGACAGAAACCCCACATCGTATGTCGTCGGATCCTCGTTATGCTCCTTACTTCCAGGTATAGTCGTTGTGCCCCGATGATATCATTTATTATCCTTTGTTTATGTGGCTAATATAAATTCCTTATCTATAGGGTGTTATCGGTGCTATCGATGGGACGCACATTAAGGCAACTGTCTCAGCAGATATAGAGGATGCCTACCGTAACAGGAAGCAGGTCATCTCACAGAATGTCATGGCGGCGGCGTTTGATTATCTGTTTACTTACATCCTTACTGATTTGGAAGGATCCGTCTCAGATATGTCTGTATTGCGGGACGCAATTGACCGGAGAGGCTTCATCGTACCGGAGGGATGCATATATCTTGTGGACTGCGGGTATACGAACACGGACTCATTTTTGACGCCATATCTCGTCATCACGTACCATCTACAGGAGTGGAGGGTTCTAGACAAAGCTGAGCGGTACATCTCCCACAAACACTTGTTTAATCATAGGCACTCGAAGCTGCGCAGTGACGTAGAGAGGACCTTTGGAGTATGGAAGAAGAGGTTTCGGTGTCCCTCTTGTATGCCTACATACGCATTCGAGACGTAAAGGGACGTAGTTACGGCCACTGCAATAATTCATAATTTCATAAAATTGTATGGTTCAGACAAGTGCTTTGACCGGGTTGAAAAGTATTTAGTGACAGAACCTCCAGAATTAGAAGTTGAACTTGACGTTGAGGTTAAAGTCACGCGTACGGAGATGCGAATGGGTGAGCAACATCGAGATCGCATCGCACATGCGATGTACAACGATAGGCTGCGACGTCTGCAACAACATGATCAAACTGCAAGTGGCTGTATAATTATCCTAACCCAGCATTTTAACTATGTTATGAACTTGCTACGTTTCTATTCACCCGTGTTGGACATTGCTACATTTTAACTATGTATTTTGGACATTGCTACGTTTCTATTTACCCATGTTCTTCTGATTCTGTACTTAATTCCAATGGAAACATTTATTTTCATATCCGAACATCTATTTTATTTTCGAAGGCAAACAATTACTCCGAAAGTATACGTACACAGTTACAAGACCTTGTAAATTTTAATCGTAAATGAAAAATAGTTCCCTAATGTTTTGTTTAACGAAATACAAAACGTACACGATAGGAATTCGTCAAATAGGTAGCACAAATATTTAACGGTGACAATAGATTGGATGAACAATGCTAACTACGCATTTAAAAGTAAGTTCGATATAAATTAGGCGGTAAATATGGCAATGAATGGCAATGCAATTATCGCGAGCACATAATCTTTGTTCATATTACCATGAATAACAAGGGTACAAGTTGCAAAAGTTAAAATATTTAAAAAGGCAATAATCCACCAACAATCCCACTAACTACAAACAATCAAATTCCAATCATTACCCCAAACCCAATAAAAGTCGCATCACAAGCAAACCCTTTCAACAGTAAAGCCCTCTTTCCAAACACAAAAACTGAAAATCAGGTTACCCCTCAGGTTAGCAACTCTTGGGGTGGGTTAACCTCCCCCAGTTTACCCGCGAAACAAACGCTACCTAAGGGTGGGTTTTGTACGTGGGTTTAGGTGGGTTAAACTGGTAGCAAGTAACCCATTTTTGGGTTTTGGTGTTTGGATAGATGATTAAATTGGGGGTGGTGTTAGAAGTGGGTTTATTGTGATATGATTATATTGAAGTTTGAAAAAGTGAGTAGTTATTGTGATGTAATTGTATTGAAGTTTGAAAAAGTGAGTAGTTATTGTGATGTGATTGTATTGAAGTTTGAAAAAATGAGTAAAAGTGGATTAGTTGAAAAATTGGGGGTGGCTAGATGTTTGAGGAGGGTGAGCTTGTCCATCTAGGGGAGGAGCTGGTGGAAGAAGGCATAGGGAGAGACAAAATTGAAGTAAAGGGCATCCCCGTCAGTCGTTGCCCCAAGCTCATTCACCCTGCAAGTTTAGGAGCGAAGGATGTTCTTGGGAGGGCAAACCCTTCCTCACCGCCCTCCCTCCTTCATCCTCCCTCCTCCGCCTCAAGGTCTTAGCCCCAAAATCCCCCACACACCCTCCCCCATCATCGCCCTTTGCTTCATATTGAGAGAGAAGATAGTGAGGGATGATGGTAGCTACAAGAGAAGAAGACTGGCAAAGATCATGAGAGCTTGGGATGGAGGGAGTTCGTCGGCATCCGTCCTGCCTGATTAATTTATTCGATCAGGTAAATGAAACCCACAGCAAAAGTATCAAGATCCGAATTGACTCTTCGGAGCCGGAGCCAGAGCAGAGCGCGCGCGCGCGTGTGTGGTCCTCCATTCCTCCTCTCTACTATTGCTACAAGAGTTTGGGGTGTGGACTCATATATAAGTCCACCAAAAATTTAGATCTCTAAGGTATGGTACTAAACTTCCACCCAAACTCAACCATGTTTCAAATTTGGGAATTCCCAACGTTCCCTCCAAACCATTTGGTTTCCCAATTGAAACCAAATTAATGCCAATTATGATTACATAGATTTTCCAATTAAAACCTAAACACAATTTTTAATACAACAGTAATTCCCACCACTTATAATTCACTCTCACACTTTTTGAGTTTTGAAATTGGGACTATGTTTGAAGGGTATGGATGTTCACTTGTATTGTTTGTTTTTATAGGTTTTGATGTAAATCCTTTGAAGACCCTCGGATAAGATAAATTCTTTACCTATCATGACTGCTGGTTCTACCATTCTTTCATGTAAATCCTTTTGATGTAAAACCTAGTTCCGAGTTTATGTACATTTTTTTATTACTACGGTAAAATGGATCTATAATGACGAATTTTCAAGAAGGCATCACTAAAACTCATTTGTTTGAGTGTATGATGAGATTACATTTGTAATTTTTCCATAAAAGAGAAATAAAAAGAATCTGAACAATTGCTACAACAATTAACAATTAAATCGTATAAAAAGACACACGTAGATATATATTTTTATATGCGTAGATAAGATAGAAAATGTGACCAATTCATAATTAAGTTATTTTTCTTAAATTGAGCTATGTAAAATCATCCTTAATTGCAACGGATCTTTATATAATAGTTTTCTTGATAATTTAATTGAGTTGGAAGTTAGGAAATTGGAAGAGACGGGATAAACGGAGGATATGCAAGATAAATAATATGGTTAAAGAGGTGTATAACGCTGTCATAAAATTGACCTAAACTAATAAATTTTTTGAATGTTCGTTGTCATATATTCCAATGTTAAAGATGTACAAGTAAAATATTATCCGTTGCTAAATTATCTTTTGTCCTAGTAATCGGCAATGAATAAGGTATTCTATGTTAAAGTTCATATAATGACGGTGCTCCTGTTGACTTATTCGTTATAATTTATATTAATCATTGCTAAGTTTAACAATAATTAGAAGAAAATATCAACGAATAACCATTGTTCAAAGATCTGTTGCAAGAAATATAACAACAAATACAATATTCATTACGAATTTAAAGAATAACTCAACAAGCAACATTCATTATTATGTAAATAACTAACAAAGAATATTAAATTATTCATTGGCTTGCATAAATTTTGTTATACCTTAATGATTTAAGGAGATTGTTTTCTCTTTCCATTTTTCTCCTTTTTATTAAATTTCACCTCTCCTACAACCACTTCACTCCATCCCAACGTCCTCTCTTCTCCCTTCCTCGCTCTTTCTTCCATTTAATGTCATCGCTACCTTACATACAAAATATTATTCAACGTTTCTATGGTCCACTTAATAAACAACCAGACGTGGAGGAGGAGTCTATAAAGAAGGTGCAACGAGGAGGGGGCGGTGGGTGGAGGCGAGGAGATGGAGGTGGCAGAGGAGGAAGCAAGAGATGAGGAAGGTCTTGGATGGGAGGGGGTGGTGCAGCCCCCGCATCATCCTCCAGGCCAAGGAGGCAGTTGATGGAGGAGCTATCATAGTTGACGAAGAGGTCTCAAAGGAGAGAGAGCTCAAGAGGGAGAGAGAAACTTGGAAGAACAGAAAGAGCAGGAGATCGTGTGCAGAGAGAGAGAGAGTAAGAGGGAGAAGAGGTGATGGGAGCTTGAGAAGTCTCACGACAGTGTTCCACATGCCATTGCAAGGAAATGTGTAATGTTCAGAGCGTAGGTCACCAATCCGTTATCGAGGAAAATTAGCTTTGACAATTTGTTGAGCTCAGGCACAATTGAACTCGTTGACAATCACTTGAAATGCTTCAGCCCAGGTTGTCAACTAGTGATCCCTAACACTTATAACCCACTCTCACACTTTTGTGAGTTTTAAATATGGGACTATCTTTGGAGGTATATGTGTTACAACAATTGTAACACCCATACCCCGAAAATCGTCCTACATCTAAAAAACTCACGAAGTGTGGGTGTGATTTATAAAAGATGGGGATTACTACTTGACAACTTGGTCTTAAGCATTTTGAGTGGTTGCCAACGAGTTCAATTGGGCATGAGCTTAACAAGTTGTCAATGCTAGTTTTCTTCGATAACGGACCTGTGACCTAAGTCCGGAACGTTACAAACGGTATCAGAGCGGGTTCCTCTGATAGTGGAAAGAACTACCAGAAGGGACTTAAGACGGGAGCATGCGGCTGCCACTGTCATTGGGAATAAGTGACGGGTCATGTCGCAACGATGATGTTGCGAATATAAGTGGACGAGGTGGTAACACCCATACCTCCAAAAATAATCTCATATCTAAAAAACTCACGAAGTGTGGGTGTAGTTTATAAGTGGTGGGGATTACCACTTGACAAATTGACTTAAACATTTTGTGTGGCTACCAACATAAACAACATAAAAAAAAGAAAGGTTTTTAAGCAAGCGTAGGAGCAATTTGCGTGGTATCAATGCTAGAACTTCTTAGATACATATTTATTTCGATTGTAATAAAATATTCCCAGATAATGTGCCAATGCTTGGTTGAAAATTCTATTATGTAGCCTAACAATATTAGATTTTGTATTGTATCCTATTTCATTACGAGCATTATCTATTTAACCTAATGATATAGTTGGATTTTCAGATTTGATAAGAACTGTGTATATATTGTCGTGGCCTAAAAATCGATTCAAACAGTTAAATTTGTATATTTTTTAATCCGGTATATAGTTGAATATCAAACTCAAAGATACCACTTGGAGGACTTAGTATCAGATAGATTGTTAACTTTAATGACGGATTAAGTGAAAATGATTAATTTTACAGCTTTTGTTCTCTTTTTTATATTTTTATATAATTTATTTTCTTTGATTTTTATAAATTTATTTGATGTTTAGTTATATACATATATATATATATATTTGAAAAGATGAAGAGGTTTTGAAAATGTGATACTTTATACTAGTAGCGTAATAAGGTATTGGGGATCCTAAACCGGGGTGTATGTGAGTTTCCTACCCCACTATTTTTCTCTCATATTTTTTCTGAAAATGAATTTTTAGGAGATTTACTTAAAATATTAAGTAGAATATGTGTTTCAAAATTCAAGTAAAACATACATTCCTAGCATGCCCATCGGAAGGGTCGATTCAACAAATCTGAGACCGTTAAAATTTGACTGTCTTGAAGGATAATTTAGAAGTCTTAAAATAAGTTCAAATTTGAATGTCACGACGATGATATATTGTGATCTAAATCACGCAAGGATTAAAAAATTTGAGAGAGAAAAAGGGTGGGTGTAGGAAAGTTACCTATACCTAGGTTTAAGCTCCCCAAACCCATATAATTATATGCACTATAATATTTTTCAGGATTTTAAAATTATTTTAAATTTTTTATTTGATTTTTAATTTTGAAAATAAATAAAATAAATAAAAATATGTGGTAGAATGGTATATTCTATATAATAACAGGCGAATAACATATATTGGATGATATGATATAATAGGTGATACTATATAAGTATACGACGTAATAGGTGATACTATATAATAAGTTGGATACTATGAAGCTGTGCATAGTATCTTCTTTCCGTGATATCTCATCGTGAAGACTTTATATTTGCGTGATTAGAGCAACCTGATTGAAATCGCGGTGAAAATCCTAAATTTAAGATTTTCCTAAAGAATATTTGAAGTTTAAAACTTCGGTTAATTTTCACAAGGGTAAATTTAATTCAGTTAATTTTCGCAAGGTAAAAATTGGACGAACCGATTTGCAATACATAAAGATGAACGATTTAAAAAGTAACTAGTAACGACTAGTTTACAATTTAAATAAATGTGTGGATTAAGTCGAAATTTGCATAGAATAAAATTTCAACAAAAAAATGCACTTAAAATTAATTATAGAATTTAAACTAGAAGTCCTAATAGAGAATAAAAATATAATTTAAACTAGAAGTCCTAATAAAAAAATAAAAGATAATATTGCGCAGATGAACCTCTGAGGAGAACTCAGGAACACACCTTCTTTCATGGCCATCGGTGAAGCTCGGAGCTCGAAGCTTCCGTTGCTCTCTTCCGAGTTCCGGCCGGTCACCTACACGGATCATTCTCACCTTCCCCTCCTCACACAACTCACAAGCGACTGAGATAAGCCTCCGAGTTCGACGAAAATAATCATGGAACAAAGAAATATCAGATTAAAAGACTAAAACAAGAAACACTCGAAATCGTAGAAAAAAACGGGGGATTTCTCTTCTGTCAAACTCCACGGGACTCCTCTGAACCATCTGCAAGAAGGAAAAAAAGGTCGGCACTCGTCATAAATTCATATAATCCTCCCTGTCTCGTCGATTTTGTGTAATTATTTAGATAGAGGACCACGAATAAGTGGGGATGTGCAGGACATGGGAGATAGACTACCAGTCGTAAACGGGTGGAGAGGGCGACCTAACCGGGTCACGCGCAATCCGATTAAAGAGAAACGGATATGGATCTGGGGAGTTGGGCGGATGCCCGTTTGAGCCGGAGTTGACTCGTCTTCTCCCCCATCCATACTTTGAGTTCTAAGATCTCCAACAATCTTCGAGGGAGGATCACTTCACCGGTGGCTTGCTAATGGCCGGGGAAGAAGCGCCTGCCGTGGGAATCTATTTGGGAGCAACATACTCGTGCGTGGCGATGTGGTGGAGGGAGAAGGTGCAGATCATAGTCAACGAGCAAGGCAATCGCACCACCCCTTCCTATGTTGCCTTCACCACCCACGATCGCCTTATCGGTGAAGAAGCTCTCATGGAGGTTGCTATTAATCCCGCCAACACTATTTTCGGTTCGTGCTATTTGCCATCCATCTTTTTCCCTGCAGTTTTGATACAATTATTCTGTTTTCTTAATTTTCAAAACATGTAACTCGTATTTTTTATGTTTTGCTGACGAAGTTGCGCACTTTTACCCAATCGCATCTTAGCCGTTGGATCCAATTCAGACACCAGTGGGCGACGTTTGTAAACGTCGGAGTTGATCACATCAAACGGCATCATAGTATAACTCGACGTTTATTAATGTCGATTAGGATATGTCGTCTCAGTCTCGTCGTTGTTGGATAATCCGACGAATCAAATAACGGCGAGTTTCTTGGTCATTAAACCGACGTTTATAAACGTCGAGGAAGGGTTCCATCCAGTCGTTTAATCACGCCGTTAAAACTTTTGGTCGACATTCAAACGTTGACCTTGGATCATCAAAGTCAACATTCAAATGTCGTCTTACATATCCAATGACAACATTTCAACGCGACCTTGGTTAAATAATACCTATTCTCACCTGTTTTAATGTTTTGTTGGTAATAAATTTATACTTTCTCTTGGTTGGCATTGTCTCAATTTTGCATATTGATTTTGAAGTCAATTTTGATATAGGACATCTAAACAGAAAATGGAACGGTGGAATTTGATTTCAGAACCTTTTTTATTTTTCTTTGATAAGTTCATGACCTCATTACTTCATAATACAAGATATAAGATGTTATAATTAAAAAAGACACAAATATATATACAGGGGTTGATGGGGTTGCCCCCTGGGGGCAGCCAACATGGTTGCCCCGCCCCATTTTGGGGCAAATTTTTTTATTTTTTGAAAAATATCGTCATGTATATTCATCCCTATATCCCTCCTACATGTCATTCGAATTCGTCAGAAACAGATACTCCTACGATCTCCATCCAGACAGAGTCGATTTAAAAAAATCCAGCACCGTTAAAAAAAGGACGCTTGGATGGAGGCAGTAGAAGTCTCTGTTTCTGACGAAATTCGAATGACATATAGGAGGGATATAGGGATGAATATACATGGTGATATTTTTCCAAAAAAATAAAAAAAATTTTGCAAAAAATTGGTTGGGGGTAGCCATGTTGACTACCCCTAGGGGGCAACCCCATTTTTCCTATATATATATATACATATACATATATATATATATATATATATATATATATGAGTAAAATGGGGCTGCCCCCAGGGGTAGCTAACTTAGCTACCCCGCTCCATTTTCTTCAAATTTTTATTTTTTTTTGAAATTTTTTTTCGTGAATATTCATCACTATATCCCTATATTATGTAAAAAAAATTTCGTGTGAAACAGAGACTCCTACGGCCTCCATCCAGACAGTCATTTTTTAACGGTAACAGGATTTTTTAAATCGACCCCGTTTGGATGGAGGTCGTAGGAGTTTCTGTTTCGCATGAAATTTGAATGACATATTATATGGATTTAATAATGAATTTACACGGTTTTGGATTTCAAAAAAATAAAAAAAATGTGAAAAAGGGGCGGGGGAGCTAAGTTAGCTCCCCCTACTAGGGGGCGTACACATTTTACCCATATATATATATATATGTGTGTGTGTGTGTGTGTATATATATATATATGTATGTATATATATATATATATGAGGATGGGGAGCTTGCACCAAGGTGCATGTAATTTTTCATGCACCAGAGCTTATATCTTCCACATTTTTTATTTTTTTGAAAAATTCCACCATGTAGATTCATCTATATATCCCTCTAATATACCATTCGAATTTCGTCAGAAATAGAGACTCTTATGACCTCCATCTAGAACAGGTCGATTATAGCAATTCTAAGACCGTTAAAATTACCTGTTCCAGATGGTGCTCCATCTAGAACATGTCGATTACAGCAATTCTAAGACCATTAAAATTACCTGTTCCAGATGGAGGTCATAGGAGTCTCTGTCTCTGACGAAATTCGAATGACATATTGGAGGGATATACAGATAAATATACATGATGGTATTTTTCAAAAAAGTAAAAAAAATGTAGAAAATATAAGGCCCGATGCATGAAAAATTACATGCACATTGGTGCAAGCTCCCCATCCTATATATATATATATAGGGGGTCCTTCTAATGAGGTGGGTCTTTCCTGAAATTCAGAAAACCACTATCAAATTTGTAAATTACGTAACAATTTTGTAAATTTAAACTACATATTGTAAAATACTGACGATTATACAATTATGTAAAATATATCATCCATATTGTAACAAACTTTTAATGTCAAATATAGTAATATTTTCATAAATTTTTCATGATATACATATTATATTAATATTTAATATTAAATTTATGGAGTTTGAATGTGTAAAATAAATAGAATAAATGCTTAAATTGACGTGGCTTTCCATGCATCTAGGAAAGGTGCACCTCATTTGAAATATTTCCTATATAGGGGGCCCTTCTATATATATATATATATAGAGAGAGAGAGAGAGAGAGAGAGGATAATGGGGCTGCCCCCTAGGGGGAGCTAACTTAGCTCCCCCCGCCCTATTTTCTTCAAATTTTTTTATTTTTTTTGAAATTTTTTTCGTGAATATTCATCACTATATCCCTATATTATGTCATAAAAATTTCGTGTGAAACAGAGACTCCTACGGCCTCCATCCAGACAGTCATTTTTTTAACGGTAACAGGATTTTTTAAATCGACCCCGTTTGGATGGAGGTCGTACGAGTTTCTGTTTCGCATGAAATTTGAATGACATAATATAGGGATTTAATAATGAATTTACACGGTTTTAGATTTCCAAAAAATAAAAAAATTTTGTGAAAAAAGTGCGGGGGGAGCTAAGTTAGCTCCCCCTAGGGGGCATACACATTTTACCCATATATATATCGGGTAAAATGTGTATGCCCCTAGGGGGACTAAGCTCCCCCTGCCCTTTTTTCACAAAATTTTTTGATTTTTTTTTGAAATCTAAAACCGTGTAAATTCATTATTAAATCCCTATATTATGTCATTCAAATTTCATTCGAAACAGAGACTCGTACGACCTCCATCCAAACGGGGTTGATTTAAAAAATCATGTTACCGTTAAAAAAATGACTGTCTGGATGGAGGCCGTAGGAATCTCTGTTTCACACGAAATTTTTATGAGATAATATAGGGATCTAGTGATGAATATTCACGGAAAAAATTTTCAAAAAAAATAAAAAAAATTGAAGAAAATAGGGCGGGGGGAGCTAAGTTAGCTCCCCCTAAGGGGCAGCCCCATTTTCCTCATATATATATATATATATATATATATATATATATATATAGGGGGCCCTTCTAATGAGGTGGGTCTTTCCTGAAATTCAGAAAGCCACTATCAAATTTGTAAATTGTGTAACAATTTTGTAAATTTGAACTACATATTGTAAAATACTGACGATTATACAGTTATGTAAAATATATCATCCATATTGTAACAAACTTTTAATGTCAAATATAGTAATAATTTCATAAATTTTTCATGATATACATATTATATTAATATTTAATATTAAATTAATGGAGTTAGAATGTGTAAAATAAATAGAATAAATGCTTAAATTGACGTGGCTTTCCATGCATCCAGGAAAGGTGCACCTCATTTGAAATATTTCCTATATGTATATATCAAATCCTTAAATTAAAAAACTACAGTTGTCTGCTTATACATAAAAAAATAAGTTGTCAGCAACCACGATGATGCCGACGCTCACTGTTGACCACCCCACGAAAATCATCCCCCCATACCAATTGTCAAATGCCTAATCGATCAACAGCTGGCGATTTTGTGTGCTGACTCCCGGCAATACTTCAGGTGTCACAGGTGCCGGCACTAATGTTTCAACATCTGCAAACTTGAACTGATCGATTGGTTGGAGCAGCTTGTCAAGTAACGTTGTAGATTGCGAGCGGTTACTGATTGATTATCGTCCATGTCAATGGCGCGATAGATCTGGTAGAAAAAGAACTCAATCAAGAGTTTACTTACCATATAATATTGAATGAATGGTACCTGACAGAATATTAGAACAATGACGTTGTTCTCCATCACACCGTCGGCGTCAACCACTCCACAGCCGTCCATGATGACACTGATATCCACACAACAGCAGAGAGATGAGAGATCTATTGCTGTTTTGGAGAAGAAGTGATATAAATGGGGATTTTAAAGACAATGAAATGTCTAAGGGTTTAGGGGAAATTCAAAGGTAGTCGGGAAACCTTTCCCCACCATGAAGAACACCACCACAGAGGTTTACCGTCTCCTTTGTCAACATCACTTCATGGCAGTCCTTGTTGGCTGCCTTTTGGCTATAGATCTCCCCCGCGTCGCTCGTCCTCAAAGTCCATAAGCCCTGGGTCGTGGTCCACAGCCCTAAGTTCTACTATCGATCTTATCTGATAAGAACCCAAGGTGGCTTACCTCTGTTATGATTGCAGAGCCTCCACCGACATTCTTTCACAATATGACCCCCTCCGCATGGAGGCATAATTTGGAGTGAGAGGTGGAGTTACGGTGTCGAATGGAGTGAATGAAGGGGGATAAGGGACGGACACGAGTGGGTTTATAGTTGAAAAAAGAGGGAGATGAACAGACGCTGGATCCAGGAAAGGTTGGAATCAAACCCAACATTTATTAAGAAAATGTTGGTATTTAATTCCATGTATCGAAATTGAGCATTAAACATCGATCATATTGTAAATTCGACGACATTAGTATTAAGGTCGGCTTTGTTTTGACTAAGGTCGCCGTTCGTGGTGATGGAACGTCCACTTAGATTAAATTTCTTGTAGTGAGATAGTGAGGTCCTGCACCACAACTTTTACAGTGGATTAGTCGAATCGTAATTATTGATAATCCATTACTAGATGCATTGATGTAAATGGCAACCTTCTGTAATGTTCTCATACATAAGTTCATGTCTATAGATTCCTGAACTTCACATATTTGTTATTTGTGTGCATCCTTATTATTAAGATCTGGAGAGCATTAGAATTAGAAATCTTTAGTGGTTGTGATTGATCATGCATCCATATTCGCGTTCATTTCTCCGATATTTGATACTACAACAGAAAAGATACCACGGATTTACCAAGTATGGAGGGGTTGTTTGTTTGAGACTCTCCCTCCAAACTTGGTCAATGTTTTAGTCGTGGAGTTAAAACGAGGAATAAGGTTTCTCCAACTATTCCTATTCTTCCATCATATACCTCTCCTGTCAAAAAACAATATATAAAAATAGCTATCAATTATCCAACAATCGTATTGTGGGTGGTGATATCTTGTTTTAAAGGAAAGTCCATTCTAATGGACGCTTGAGTGATCTCTGTTCTAGCCCATTTCAATGTATGTTTGCCGCAATTCGTTTATTGCTTTAGTTTTCTTGGATCTCACCCTAATACATTGTATTTCAGTGTTTATCTTTATATTTGGAATATGAATAGGAAATATATGATCGTTCT
Organism: Ottelia alismoides; assembly: GCA_037367405.1. Classification (NCBI taxonomy): domain Eukaryota; kingdom Viridiplantae; phylum Streptophyta; class Magnoliopsida; order Alismatales; family Hydrocharitaceae; genus Ottelia; species Ottelia alismoides. The sequence goes on from JAZKJV010000369.1 coordinate 795,811, forward strand.
TCTGTTAATCTGTAGGGTATTTATATTGATTCGTATTAATTTGGAAAATTACTGTTTAATGCATATATCGTGTTTTATCTGATAATAACAGACTTGCCTAGAATAAGGGCACGTGGTTGAGGAGGATCCCATGTGGAGACGGCACGAACGAGGGGACAGAGTTGAGATCAGCGACAGAAAGGGTATGAGGAGGTAGAGGATGCAAGTTTGGAATCCGTCGTCCCCCTTCAACTCACACATTATAGAGAATGTTTCAGTGCCCTGACACAATCTCGGGTAATTACAAGAGTGCAAGCGTAATTGTCAAAAAATAATACGAACATGAGTGTTACTGGAAACTACATGAACGTAAATTCCAAAGTATTATACAGACGGATACACATAGACCAGAATTGCTCCCCAGACCGGAGCAAATCCTCAGTTGTAGTTCAAACTGCATCATGGATGATGTACTCCTTTGTTTTTTTTCTAACGATTCGCCATGGCATCTTTCCTCCTCCCTTTTCTGCTCACTCGTAGGTTTAATGCTTTCAAAAATTCAACATGGATCGAATCTATGAATTATGTTCTACATAACTATATATCAAATTTTCATCCATATACAGCATTCTAGCCATTTTTATCTTCATGGTCAAATACATTTAAAAAATATTTAGAAAAATAAGTGGATCTTTGATCATGAGGATGAAGTAGCTAGAAATGCCAGATATAGATGAAGTTTGATAGTTATGTAGAACAAAATTCATAGGTTCGATCATTGTAGCTGTATTTTTGAAAATATTTTTTGCAAAAAATAAGAGGAGTACAACATCCCTGCTATAGTTTGAATTAAAACCCAGACAAGGAGCATTTGGTTTTTTTGATCACATTTAAAGTTCATTCAACCGAATCAGTGAGGCATAGATTTTTTTTACTTATATACCCGATATTGTGCGGCTCGAGGTTACCTCTTTCATGGATTTCAAAAGATTTTACATGAAATTCATGGCATAAGGTATATAGCATTTACAACTAGACATGACCAACATGGCCTTAAAGCATGGAAAGTTGAACTTAGTATGACCAACATGGCATTGAAAGAAAAGCCAACTATATATAAGCTATGGCACTTAGGCCTTGAAAAAGAAAATGTTCTAAATGAAGGTTGAAGATCTTCTGGATAAAACAAGTCTCTTCTCTTCTTCAATCAATCTTTCTTCACTATGTGCCATTGATTTCTCATTCTTTATTGAGTTGCCATGCCTTTTAGCTGACTTTCTTTATAAACTGGTAGGTGAACTGCAGAAGAATTTTCAAAACGAATGATTTTATATTTGATAGGCTCAATATCTTCTTCAAGTTTTATTGTTGAGATCTCTATTACATTTTAGTCTTGCTCTTGTTGAAGTAGCAAAAATTTTCTTCCTATAAACTATGGTCCATCTTACATTGCTTGAAGATTCATCTACTTCAGATTGAACCTTAGCCTCCAGTTGTTTCTCATTGAATTGATGCTGCTTCAGTTCAGAAGGAAAAGCAACAACCATTGACAACATCTATTGCTGACAGTAGTCTTTAAAATGGAAGATTTTTGCTGCACGCCCAATTGCTGAAGCTTCTTTGAAATTACACGAGTTGCAATTGGCTATTTCTGATGGGAAATCGCGGGGATCCCTTAACCTGTCTTGCAAAGAATGACTAGCAGTGAAACGTTCTCAACATTGGAACCAAGCAAAATAATTGTCACACAATAATTAAGAAACCATAGAGAGACGAGAAATTTTACGTGGGAAAACCCTCCTCGATGTGAGAGAGGGGAAAATCCATAGGGCACCACGACCCACACCAAAATCCACTAGGACGGAAAAATGAGAGGGCACAATGTGTTCTCAATTTTGTTGTCCAACAAAACTGAGGTTCGGTTACAAGAACAAAATCAGATTACTATCACCTTATACTTGGAGAACACGATACTGATGCTTCTCCTATTCATGAGCTATCCCTCCTTAAGAATGGATCTCCATGGCATCTGCTCCTCGCTCCTCCGATGCAAACGCTCCTCGCTTCTCTCCATGCCTCTACAGGCTAACTCTTCCCACCTTGCGCGAACTTGTCCTCACGTATTGCATGGGCTACTTCTCTCCTTGCTTGGGGAGAGAGAACTAAGAGAGAAGAGGGTGAGAGATGCTTGAGTTTGGATGATGTCCAAAGCCATGCTGAGACCTTATTTATATCATCTCCCTCTACCTATAAATCTCCTAATCATATTTGTAATAGGACCCCAAAGGGATAAATGACCAACAACCCTCTCCTATTTTGGGACTGGATAATAACCAATAACCTCCCCCTTCGATCCCAATGTGGAGGTGTCACCTACAAGACGATCACTGAGAGATGGCACCTCTCAACTCTCTACAGAGCTGTAGCTTGTCATGAGTCACGACCTTCGTCGGCATAGACGATGGATTTTCATCTATGTGGACCTTCAAAATGAGATGCGTCTTGTCAATAGCATCTCTCAGCCAATGATATCGCACATATATATGCTTTGTGCGAGCATGGTGCATCGTATTCTTGCTCAAATCAATGGCGCTCTAGATGTCACCGAAGACAATCAATTCGTTGTCTTTGCATCCGAGTTCATCGAGAAATCGTTGTAAACACAACACTTCTTTCTCTGCTTCTTCTGCTGCAATGTACTCGGCTTCAGTCATAGAGAGTGCAACGCGTTTATGCAACTTGGCTGCCACGAAATCACCCCCCCACAAAAGTGAAAATGTATCCAGAAGTCAATTTCCTCTTATCCACATCTCCTACCATGCCAGCATATGTGTATCCACAGAGTTTGGGATCTAACCTCCCAAACGTCAGACACATATTTGAGGTCCCTCTCAAGTATCTCATAATCCACTTCATAGATTCCCAGTGATCCTTCCCTGGGTTCGATATGAATCTGCTCACTATGCCCACAGCATGAGCAATGTCGGGTCTGGTGCAAACCATGACATACATAAGGCTGCCAATTGTAGACTGGTAAGGAATCTTGGTCATCTCAGTTTTCTACTCAGAAGTAGATGGACATGTCTCTTTTTGCAACTTGAAATGAGCGGCAAGGGGTATGTTGATAGGCTTCACATTATTCATGTTGAACCGCTCCAAAACACGTTTAACATACTTCTCTTTTGTCAACCAAAAGTTGTGCTTCTTCATGTCGTGAGTGATCAACATCCCAAGAATGTTGCTTGCCTTTCCCAAATCCTTCATCTCAAATTCCTTGGAGAGTTCCATTTTGAGCTTTGCAATCAACTCAGGATCGTGGCCAACTATCAGCATGTCATCCACATAGATCGATAGGATAATGAACCTTCCGTTGGGAAGATATCAAAAGTACACACATGGATCTACTGTAGTCCTATTGAAATTCTGCTTCGTCATGAAAGCATCAAACTTCAAGTACCACTTTCTAGGGGCTTGCTTCAAGCCATAGAGGCTCTTCCTCAGACTGCAAACCATGTGCTCTTTCCCTTTCTCCCGGTATCCCTGTGGATACACTATGTAGATCTCTTCCTTCAGGTTGCCTTGAAGAAAAGATGTATTCACATCCATCTGCTCTAGCTCAAGGTCTACGCTTGTAACAAGTCCTAGCACCACTCTCACAGAATTCATCTTCACAACTGGTGAGAAGATCTCATCATACTCCATGCCTTCTTTCTGGTTGAATTTCTTCACAACCAATCTGGCCCTGTACTTCAGTTGCTTGCCACCATCATCTATCTTCAGTTTGTAGACCTACTTGTTCTTCAATGCTCTCTTTCTTGTAGGAAGCTCAACAAGATCATAGGTATGATTTTTCTTCAGAGACTGCATCTCTTTATTCATTGCAATTTGCCAATGATCTCTCTCCTTATGCTTTTGTGCCTCCTCAAAAGTGCATGGATCATCATGCTCAGTCAGCATCACGTATTAGGAAGTGGGATATCAAGATGATGGTTGATGTGTCCTCTCAAATCTCCTGACTTGAGGCTCTGCTGCATCTGTTTCTTGATGAGGTTGCTCCCCCTGCCCACGATCACCTAGACCTGTAGCAACAGGGTATGCATCTGGCTCATGTTGTTCTGGCTATGCATCTTATCCATTTGTATCTGGTAATAAAGAAGGATCTGAGTCCTCATCATTGTCATCATGCATTTCAATCTATTCAAGTCAACATCACCATTATTGCCCTCAACCAAAGTCCGGTTCTCATAAATCACATTTCTATTTCTGGTGCTGGTCTTTTTCCTTAGATCCCAAAGTCGGTATTCGAACTCCTGATCTTCATAGCCAATAAAAAATGCAGGGCACTACCTTTGTCATCAAACTTCTTCCTCTTTTCCTTTTGTATAAATGCATAAGCTTTGCATTCAAACACCCTCATGTGAGTATATGAAGGATCTTTACTAGACCAAATGCACTCAGGACCTGAAAATTCAAGGGAACAGATGGAGATCGATTAATCAAGTAGTAGGAGGTCCAAACCACCTCATCCCAGAAAGTCTTTGGTAGCTTCACTGTCTTCAGCATGCAACGAACTCTCTCCACAATGATCTTATTCATCCGTTCAACAATACGATTGTGATGGGGTGTGTCAGGCTCTGTTATTTCATGCATGATTCCGTGCTCTACACAATAGCTCTTGAAGATATGAGAGGTTTACTCCCCTCCATTGTTCGTGGTAGACAATTCAACACTTTGCTTGTCTCATGCTCCACCATGGCATGAAATTTCTCGAAGAAATCAAAGACTTGATCCTTCGTCCTCATCATATAAACCCACACCTTCCTTGATGTATCATCAATGAAGGTCAGAAAATACTTGTTTCCTCCTAAAGATGTTATCCATGGGATCGCACACATTAGAATGAATTAACTGTAGAAGGTCTTTCTTCACCTTTGATCTGACCTTGCAAGGTGCACACTTGTTCTTTCCAACCTCATATGAATTGCTAGATGATAGTATGATGTCAGTGTGGCATGGAGCCAACTCCTTCCTACTCAGAAGCTGTAAGCCCTTTTGGCTCATGTGCCCGATTCGACGATGCCAGAGATCTGATGTGTTAGCCACACTAGCATATAGGCTGCCATCCATGACCTTCACCCGAGTCTTGTAGAGCACGCAACACAACCTTCCTCTGGCCATGATAAGAGAGTCCTTATGAATCTTACACATGTTGTTTCCAAACATCAAATGATAGCCATCCCTATCAAGTTGAGAATCAGATATGAGGCTAAGCCGTAAGTCAGGAACATTCCTAACATCTTACATAGTCATTGCACATCCAATATCAGTCTGAACTGAGATGGTACACGTGCCAATGTTCTTGGAGAAACTGTTGTTCCCCATCTTGACTATCTCAAAATCTCCCTCTATATAGGAAATAAAGAACTCCCTGTGTGAAGTCACGTGGTAGGAGGCAACCATGTCAACGTCCCACTCGGAGTCATCCCCTGCATGTAGAAATTATTCCTGAATAGTGAGAACCAACTAATCATTATCGTCATCGGCTACAACTGCAGTAATGTTCTCATATTCATATTTATTATAATTCTTTTTGGCATCTGATTGCTCTCTTTTCTAAATCTATAGTCTTTTCCAATGATCGGGTTTGTAGCAATGATGGTACTTTCCTTTGTCCTTGGACTTCTTCTTGGGTTTATGTCTCTCTTGTGATCTTCCCCTATTGTTGGACCTGTCTCTTCTCTAAACTTCATACACATATAAAGAATATGACTCTTTGATGATCGTCGTCTGATTTCTTCATTCAGAAGTCTGCTCTTGAACATAGGTATGGTCAGCTTGACGTCCATAACGAAGCTGCTCACAGTAATCACTAGGGTTTTCCAACTATCTGGCAGGGCCCAATAGAAGAAGCACCTGCAATTCATCATCTAGTACCATGTTCATGTTACTCAATTGATTAATGAGACTCTGTAACTAATTCAAATGCTCAACAACCTTCATCTCATCCTTGTACTTCAGATTCATCAACTTCCAAATAAAGAATGCCTTGTTGGTGGCCGTCTTCTGCTCACAGAGCTCTGCTTATTTCTCCTACAATTTCGTTGCATCTGTCTCTTCTATGATATGGTGGAATACGAATAAGTCCAGCCACTTTCAGATGGTGTTGATTGCTTTCTTGTTCAGCTTTGTCTAATCACCTGCGGACATGCCATCAGTCTTGGTTGTTTCTCCTTCCACCGGATCATAGAGGTCCTTGTAATACAATATATCCTCCATCCTGGCCTTCCATATTTGTCAATTCGTACTCGTCAGCTTGATCATTGTGTCTTTGTCATCCTTCCTCGTCTCGACAACACGAGCTATGATACCACTTGTTGGAAAATCGCAGGTTCCCTTAACTTGTCTTGCAAAGAATGACTAGCAGTGGAACGTTCCCAACACAAGAACCAAGAAAAATAATCGTAGCACAATAATCAAGCAACCATGGAGAGACACGAAATTTTGCGTGAGAAAACCCTCCTCGATTTGAGAGGAGAAAAACCCACAGGGCACACTGACCCGCAACAAAATCCACTAGACCAGAAAAATGAGAGGGCACAATGTCTTCTCAGTTTTGTTGCGCAACAAAACCAAGGCTCAGTTACAACAATAAAATCAGATAACTGTCACCTTGTGTAACGACCCGGATCTATGTGATCGTAGAAGCATAATAAAATGACAAGCCACGTCGGATAAGAGAGTTACTCATGGATATCAAATCCATGGTTTAGAAGATGGTAATAAAACTAGCAAAATGAATCACTTGAGATACAAAAAATAAAATAAATCATTCACTGATTAGCCTAACATAATAAAGGATAAATGTCACATCCCCTAATAGACCTCAGTAACAAAAGAGAAATAACTGGAATTGAATAACTCATAATGTTTCTTGGGTACATCTAAACAAATAAGACAACAAAAAGGAAAACTAGCATTACCAAGAGAATATCCAATCTTCTGACAACCACTCAACCGCTTCAATACGCTACTCCTCCAAGGAACCTACAGTAGGGCAAACCACATGAGTGAAAAAATGCTCGTAAATTAAAAAATTTAGCATGCTTTAAGAAAGAAACAAAGTTCAAGGATGACTTGATAAAAATTCATAAAGATGATGATATAGTTATACCCGTAAACTTATAAGGATTTCATACATTCTCAATATGATGCTCTATGATGAATCTCGTATTCATCGTGCTAAAAATCACTAATTAAACCCTTGGCTTAAATAATTCAATAAAATTCACTAACAATTCATTCATTTTATCTTTTATTATATTGCATATATTTAACCTGTAATTATAGTATTTAATTACCTTGTAATTATTTTATTATTAAAAATCTATAAAAATTGTGTTAAGCAATTGTATATAATTTTTCCAACCTTTAAAAAGACTAAAAATGCATAAAATATCAAAAGCACAAAATCGGTGGTTTCAGCCCCTTAAAAATACCCCCAAAAATGCTTTGTGTACAAATGACCTCTTTTGACTTTTTGTCCATCATCGTAAAATCAACTAAAAATACATGCATCATTGTGCTTACTTTTTAGCCTCCGCTTGTATGAACCTTGGAATTAAGAATTGTTCACACATACCCATTGATCAAAATTCGTGAGATAAATTAAAGTAGCTCGTGTCCCTGTGTTCGACCTTGGTAGACTTGTCAAGTATAAATTTTCCACAACATTCAAAGGATTGTTTTTTGATTGATCGAAATCTGTCTCATATACTACGATAGTTTTAAATAATTAAAAAGGTGTATTTCACATTCATCACTCTACTGTTGCACCACACATTTAAACTCATTCTTATCATAGATTTGGTCTTATATTATCTAATGCTTGCACTAGCGGCATTCCAATACAATTACAATCATTCACTTGTATCAAATTCGTGATGACATTAGTTAAGTCAATATATGGAATTTCCACTAGGTTCTACTGAACTTTACACCCTCGGAAAGTGTTGCCTTTAGGCCAATGCATCCATTTCGGACCCGATAAGGGGATTCTAGAGGTGTCCCCCCACCAAGAGTTGTAGCACTTAGTTCATGTTTACCACTATTGTGCCATTGTTATTATAATAACAATGAATTTCCTTCATTAGCTGCTAATCACTTTCCTTACCAATGTACATTTAATTCTTTAATTCCCAAACCATCACGAGAATGGATTTCATTGGACTAAATTCGTGGAATCAAAATTCATATACTTTTTAACCACAATCATTTCTGTAATATCAGATATATCCATCCGATATATAACAATAATAACCAGTACTGCTCTAATTCCATTTCTATCATTGCATCTTACCCTATTATATAATCAGACTTCAATGACTCGCATCATGTAGTGACTATGGATATCGGCTCCTCCCTATGCGAATGTACAGTGATTATCATGTGCATAACTATTGTATTTACATTAATATGTCTATAAATCACTTTTAGTTTTTTATGCGATGTGGACTGTGAGATTTATTATGCGTCTAAATTATAACAATATTGTCATAATAGGTTCCCAAAATTATATTCAATTTGGAATGTGTTACATATACACAAGTTATAACAAATAGCACTTTCTATGGTATGCACATTCTTAGGTTTCAGGCAAGAAGAATACAACGATTTCATGTGAATAAATATGAGATGCCCTTCAAGGTCATTGATCATAAGCGACGATATGTATGGATCAAACGAAGAATAAACAAACAAGTGATTTTCATATCAAACAAAGGCGGAGTGACTAAGAAAAGCAATCAATCCAAGATGTGCAAGTACCAGCGTGTGTTGATTCACTATTATTGGAGCCGAAATAAATCAAATAATCGTGGAATACTGAATGTCAATGGATTGTTGTAAAAACTTATATAGGTTGAAAAGAACCCATACCGTATCTGAGAGGAAAAAAAAGAATCCACTCTGTATTTGGCTTCACGCTATGATTCCTCCACTAGTCTCCCAAGTTCCCCCTTACACAATCCAGGACTGCGATGCACCGAGAATGAACTCTCCCCTCGAGCTTCATCTCGTTGTGATTGGCGTTATGTAGGATGCAATAGAGGTAATCTATCACACAAATGGTGGTTGGGTTCTCCTTCTCCCTAACTCCTATTTCTCTCTCTCTCTCTCTCTCATGTATTCCAAAATTAGCAAATCACGTTGATATTAAGGTTGAATATGTAGTGTTATTTTTTTCTAAGTCAATAAGTGATTATACTATTTTTATATTAATTTTAGTGGTTGTTACACCTTGTACTTGCAGAACACGATACCGATGCTTCTCCTCATCACGAGTTGTCCCTCCTCAAGAACAGACCTCCCTGGCGGCTGCTCATCGTGCCTCCGGCGCAAACGCTCCTCGCGGTTGTGACTTCTCTTCGTGCCGTTACAAGCTAACTCTTTGTGCCTCGTGCGAACTTGCTCCTCACGCCTTACGTGGACTACTTCTCTCCTTTCTTGGGGAGAGAGAACTAAGAGAGAATAGAGAGAGATGCTTGAGTTGGTATGATCTCCAAAGCCATGCCGGGGACCTTATTTATATCATCTCCCTCCACTTATAACTCTTCTAATCCTACTTAGAATGAACCCTAAAGGGATAATTGTCAAACAACCCCTTCCTATTTTGAGTGAGTCAACACCTCCACTATAAACGGGAGAAGATGCCATCAATTTGGCATCGTTTATATGTTGTAGTTTGGCACTCCCCAAAGGATGATCCATGATTGGCATCTGTTGGTTGTATCAAGGAGAGATACACAAAAGTCCGTTTTTGTTGTTGCTTAAAGTCAGTAGATTCTTGAATAGCTGCATCTTTCAATTGTTTTGCTTGCACTAAAGTAGGCATTGCCATCTGCCAGAACTTGGGGACCGTCTTTTAATGGATACCCAATCCTTCTTGTATATAAAATCTCCAGCAGCATACGACTTCACAATATATTTTTCCTCCGCATATCTAATCAAGATATGCTTTGAATCAAGAACTTCTAAATAAAATTACCCATCATGAATAGTTCTATCTTCCAAAATTCCCCTCAATTCCATCAGATTCGCTCTTGACCTTCTGAATCTCGCATCCAAGCTTCCGCGCACTAAAAAAAAGAGCTATAGTGACGGTTTTGAAAAAAATCCATCACTAAATTAGCCGTTGTTAAATATATAATGAGATATTATTCGTTGCGAAATGAGTTTTTGTATTCAAAACTAGCAACGAATATAATATCTGTCACTATATCATTAGCAACGGTCCACATAGCGACGCTTATTCGTTGCTATTTTCAAAAATTTAATTAATCGTCGCTAAATTTTGAATTAAAAAAATAGTGACGATTAGTTGATATTTTGAAAAATAGCAACGGATAAACGTCGCTATGTGGACCGTTGCTAATGGTATAACGATAGATATGGTATTTGTTGCTAATTTTGAGTACGAAAACTCATTTCGTAACGAATAATATTGTCATTATATATATTTAATAACGGCTAATTTAATGACAGATTTTTTCAAAACCGTCAATTTTGTTGTAGTGGCGCAACCGTGAACACCAAAAATTCCATATCTCTAGCAGATCTGAACGAAAGAGCTCGAGGGAGAAAAGATCTCTAAGCGGGGGTGCGAGATCTACAGGCTGATCATCGATCAGCTCCTTGCGTAACATTTCTTTAATTAAGTTGCCATTAATTGCACCCTTGAAGAGCTCACATTTCTTGAAGTTTCAAACGGATTTCCAAAAAATTAATCGAAATTTGCGTAGTATTTTTACTTTCGGTGCTTGAATCTCACTCAGATTTACAACTTTTTTTGTTGAAGATATTAGGAAACTGATCGGTAGGAAGTTCAGCGAAGAGAGCGTGCAGAGTGGTCGGAAGCTTTGGCCCTTTAAAGTCATAGCTGGGGAGGCGGACAAGCCTACCATTGTCGTCGATTACATGAACCAAGAACAACATTTCTTCGCTGAAGAGATCGCATCTATGATTCTCTTCAAACTGAAGGAGACAACCTCCCTCTTCGTTGGTCGTCCTGTTCGAAAGGCGGTGATCACAGTTCCGGCTTACTTCAACCACTCACAGCGTCAGGCTACAAAGGATGCCGCTACTATGGCTGGTATCGACGTCCTTCAAATTCTCGACGACCCCACTGCCGCGGCCTTGGCTTATGATCTTGATAACAATACGCCAAAATCGATTCTCGTATTTGACCTTGGTGGCAAAACACTCGATGTTTCCATACTTGAGTTGGATGGCCAAGGTGTGCTTCGAGTGAGAGCCACTAGCAGAACCCACCTCGGAGGCCAGGATTTCAACAATCGCATGATCGTTCACCTCCTCGGGATCTTCCAAGAGAAGTACGGGGTTGATGTACGCAATAACTATAGATGCATTCGGAAGTTGGAACACGCTTGCGAGATGGCAAAACGGAGACTATCTACTGAAGCAGTCACTACCATCGATATAGAGAGCTTCTATAATGGCATGGACTTCAGGTATACCTTTGATCGACCCAGATTTGAGGGCCTCAACATTGACTTGTTCGACAGGTGCATGGGATGTGTGGAACAATGCCTACGGGACGCCCATGTGGAGAAGAACTTTGTAGATGAAGTGATCCTTGTGGGTGGGTCTACTCGAATCCCGAAAGTTCAGGAGATGTTACGGAGCTTCTTCAATGGCAAAGAACTCCGCACGTCTATCGATCCAGAGGAAGTAGTGGCATATGGTGCGTCCATTCAAGCAGCGATATTGAATGGCGATAAAAAGGGGAGGGAGGCATCCGGGCTTGTACTATACGACTTCACACCCCTTTCGCTTGGCTTGGGACGTGAAGGCCACGCAATGAGCGTCGTGATTCCAAGGGACACCCGCATACCCTGCACGAGGGAACACGTCTTCTCCACAGCGTGTGACGATCAAACAGTAGCGAGATTTCGAGTCCTCGAGGGCGAGAGGATGATGAGCGACGACAACAACCTTCTCGGAGAAATCGTGATGAGAGGTGTGAGGCCAGCACCTGCTGGTGAGATCAAATTCACGTGCACCTTCACCATCGACGCCAATGGCATCCTGACCGTAACAGCGATAAATAAGGACAACAAGGAGAAGAAAGGCATCACCATCACCAGAGACAAGCTCACCCTGAGTACGGATGAGGTCGTTCGCATGATTGGGGAGGCCGAGATGTACGAGCTTCAGGACATGGAGAGGAAAGCTGCAATGCTGAGGACGGTGTAGACGCCTCGAAAACAATATTCCGATGATAATTTGAGTGTTCGTGATGTGTTTGTATTATATGTTATTTCAAGCGAAGGAGCTGTTAATAATTTGCTGATCAAGACGGTGTTAATAATTTGCAGCTGCTGCGTATGTTTGATCTTTCCCATTGCATGGTTGTCGAACTTTTTTGTAATTTACTTCGCTAGAAATAAAATCAGTCTATTCTTGACATTACTGAAGGTAATCCAAAATAAATATGAAAAAGTCATTAAAACTTCTATTAACCGCTATCTTTCATTTTTGCTCTGGAATGTGGTTAGATGAGTTGAGGGCATTTGTCCCGTTGCCGTGTCGAATGACATCTACCTCATTGTGACTATGGTTTTAGCTGACCGCCTTTGTGAGGTAATGGGATCTGACCTTAGAGTTGCAGAAAACTTTCATTCATGGCCGGTACGATGGATTGTGTGATTATTGCGTCCGAGATTGTTGCGGATTGGAAGTGGAAGATGACTAAAAGAAGGTTGACTTCTACCAGGCCGACGACTACATCAACTGGAAAATCATTTGGGCATCTCTTTCCTGTCATGATTTCTTGGATGAAGAGACGTATGACTATGACCTCTTGTTTGGTGCTAGTGAATGGCCGTCACGAGCATAATTTTTTCTAACCATGTAGCGGGTAAGGAGGTTGTTCTCTGGATTCTCTCCTCTTCATTCTAGTGGCTGAGGCGTTAGCTTGGATAATTTCTTGAGCGATAGACGTGGACTTATTTTCAGGGTGTCAATTGCGCAACACATCCCTTTCAATCCTTCAATATGCCGACGATATGATTCTCCTTATTAATGGAAGCATTGGGTATGCAAAAGGGATTATTACAGTGCTTGACCTTTTAGCGAGATCTCGAGCCTCAAGCTCAGAGATGACAAGTTTGTTTTTGACCCTTTGGCTTGACAGTGAAAGAGTAGGTGGCATATGGGGTCTCTATAATCCCGTCGTAGTGCCCATCCAATCAATTATGTTAGTAGCTTATATGATAGGTTGATTGGTGACATGTCATGGTGCGAATCGAGCGAAGGCTTGCAATATGGCATGCCTCGTGCTTTTCATGTGGGGACGTCTGATCTACTTGTGGGACACAAAATGGTACCAATCTGCCCTTATAGTAGTTGTTGGGACACGAAGCGGTACCAATCTTCAATGATACCAGTTGTTCGGGATAGAAACTACCGGTATCGCAGCTGCTCGGATACCCGATGAACCCCCTCGACCACCGTGACGGGTATGGTATGGATGAACCCTCATATATGGACCTCCTTATACGGTATGGATGCGCAATCGACCACCACCATGAAATCACGTGAAGAAAATACAATCAAATATAACGGTGGTCAGTCACCTTTTGCGACCACCGGAAAAGAAAGATCAATATAAATTAGAATGAGTACAACTCTTTCCGTTCCCTAACTCTCTCATCTCTTTCTTCTCTCCCTCTCTCCGCCTCTCTAGGGGTTACATTGTTCTTATGGTGGTTTTGGGGCAACGCATCCACAACCCCTCTATATATAGCTCAGTTACAACCCCATAATCCTATTCTTAATATGACTATAAATAGAATACAACTCAACTACTACTAGGATTGTTGGCAGACTCACTCGCTATTCCTCTTCTTTACCGATTAGGAGTCTAATCCCATTAGGATTCCCAATCCTAATATGAGTACAATCCTAACAATACCCCCCTTGACTTGAACCCCATAACGGTCTCTTCATCGTCTTGGATCTCCACTAGGTCATCCTCGTCATATGCAAGCCTCGTTAGAAGGAAGTCACCATCTCTAGGTGATGCATCCATCATTGGATGCCCTTAGTATGTCACCTTGCACGATCTCTTGCCAATTGTCACTAACAAAAATTCTTTGACGCCTCTGGTCGATTTCTCCAAGAGGCCACCATATCATAGCTTTTGAAGATTGTGCATCTATTGCATCACATTATCTCATTGATGTCGACCCTCTCTCCAATTCGTCACATCATATCCCTTCAACAACATTGAACCCCACTCTGATTCTAGTTGTTAGGGATGAACTCCTAGATATGAAAATAGATGCACAATCGAGCGGATGTGGAATGGACCACCACTACGGAAGCACGTGAAAGAAAGAACAAATAGATATAATGATGGTCGGTCATCTCTCGCGACCACCAGAAAAGAAAGATCAGAATTAGAACGAGTGCAACTCTCTCCATTCCCTCGCTCTATCATCTCTTTCTTATCTTTCTCTCCCCTTTCTCTTGGGGTTACATTGTTCTTATGGTGGTGTGTTGAGGCAATGCCTCCACCCCACTCTATATATATCTCAGTTACAACCTCGTACTCATATTCTTAATATAACTATAAATAGAATACAACTCAACATTTATTAAGATTAAAAGTACCACCTCATTAGGATTCCTAATCCTAATATGACTCTAATCCTAACAATACCGAAGTCTGCGTTGTTTACCACTATGATCTCTTTTTTTCATCCATACTAATTATCCATGTGGGGATCAGTAGACATTTCCGGATGTTTATACGACGATTCTTTTGGTCTACCTCAGGGGAATCTCAAGATGTACCCTTAGTTGGGTGGAACATAGTTTTGCTTTATGATGAAGATGGTGGCTAGGGTGTCCTTGACATGGATACAATGAACAAGGACCTTTTGAGAAGTTGGTGGTGCTTATATATGAGTAGTGGTTCGGACCTCTTTTTTCGTTGTTGTGGAAGATCTATAAAGGTTAAGGGACCCTCAGTTGGAGATCAAACTTGGTATCATTGCCATCGAACTTTTGGAGGGGTATTATATCAATTCTTCTTCAAATATCACATCCTTGCAACTTTGTCTTGGCATTAGGGATGCCTTCTGCTTCTTGCTAGAGGATTGATCCAATCACGGGGCTTGATGTGAATACTTTCCTCGCTTTGTTTACATCGGTTGTGGATCGTCTGATGCGTATGGGTGAGACATGGTTTGATGATATATGGATGATGAATCTCAGATTCATCACTCTAAATCTCATTTATTAAGCTCAAATCCCTCAAAATCAATAGCATTTCTGCATATATTCTGCATAATTAGCAGTCATGCATGTTTTCATAAGAATTGTATTTTGGCACTAATTTCTGCACAAAATAAGAAGCCAAAAATCTCAGCCAAAATTAACCTGTAAATAGCTTAAATTCCCCGATTTTTAACTAATTCATGCTAACTCCGAATGTCCCAAAACCACTCCATTGTGTACATATCCCTCACAAGAATAAATGAAAAATATAAAAAAATAACTAACCCAAATAAGTGGACCAAAAACCCAAACCCTAGTTTCAGGATTTCCGGACTAAAAACCTCATATCTTCCCCCATCCAGTGTCCGTTTTAATCCTACTCACTTTTGAACTAATGTACACTCAATTACCTTCAAAATAAGATCAAGTTCAAGTGAATCGGAGCTTATATGTGAAAGTTGGGTTTGGGCCTCTTTTGTACATTTTGTATTTTAGCGGTTTTTGACCTGATATTTTATGTACATATTTTATCAATTAATAAAAATAAAAAAATATATTAATGTGTAATTATTTATCTTTGATTTTAGCATATTTTTTCGGATTTTTATCTGGTTTAAAAATGATATAAAAATTATAAAACCCAAAAATCAAGGTATTTAATGTACATGGGATACCCAAAAAATATCACTTTGTGCATTTGATCGATTTTGATTTTGATGTCTTCATGAAAGTTGTAGATCTCTTCGAGACGAGCAATTGTGAAGAAATTTTTCGATCCGAGGTCATTTTCTTCTTATTTTTGTATTTTACAAAATCTTTATTTTTCGAATTTTCTGGTGTTGACACGTGGCAGCTCTTGAGGTCGCCATGTGTCAGTCATTTTTGGCAGTATTATTAATTCATTTTCCTTAAAAATATAAAAAATAATAAATAATAAAATAATAATAATAAAACCCCGCGTGTGATGCGCACGTGCCTCCCGCGCATGTGCCCAGCACGTGCCTCGCCTGCTCACTAACAGATCGCCACATGCCCCCATCGTGGCCGTCCGATCTCGGTCGATTGGACGACTACTGCTCGTCTTCTTCCTTCGTCCCAAAATCACGCGCCGCCCCTTCCCCCAAAATCTCCGCCGCGATACCCTTCCATATCTCGTCGATCTTCACCTCACGCCGCCGCATCCCGCAAATATCGGTCATTCCTCAATCCCTAATACGATCTCCAAATCAATCAACGCCACCTTATCTCCGATAGAGCCCCTTCCCATCAAATCTCGTCGATAATCGCATCACCCTATTTCCATAACTGGTTGCGACCTATGCTACTTAAATATCGCCGCACCCCCGGCCATCCCCATCTGCCGATAGCTCAACCTTTGACGAGGAGACGGCGGTGACAGTGCCACTTCTTTCCTTTCCCGACGAGATCCGAGGCCCCTAGGCCTCGTTGCAGCGCTGCGCCCCCAGGCCTGCTGCTCTTGATCCGGTGTCGACCACCGTTGAGCCAACGACGACGCATCAACGAGATTTCACCTCCACCTTCGTTCCAACTACATCCTCCGTCTGCACCAACATTGGAGCTCCGCTCCTCCATCATCACCATCTCCGACCGAGCATCGCTGACTCCCCGCTCCGACTCAAGAAGGGACCCCCTCACGCCGTCCTTCACCGTCGTACAAGCTCATCTACGGTGAACGCCAACTACCCCGCCTACTCTGCCCAGTCGCAGCTCCACCGGGAAGCGACGCCCCTCCATCGACAACCACCGCCATAGATGTCGCTCCACCAAGCCTTCCGGCCTGCTCCTCCACCGCCCTCGAAGATCACCGATACGCTCGCCAGCCACGCCCAGGAGCAACCGCCGTGTCCAAGCCTCCTTTCGTCGCTCGCCTCCGCCTTGGTCTGGGTCCGCAGCCCGAGGCCCCCATGCACGTGCGTGGCACATGCGTTGGGGGAGCTACGTCAACCATCCCACGGGTCACGTGCTTGGCACGTGACCGCATGGGAAATTTACGGGAAAGCCCCAGTCATTTCGCCTTATTACGCAGAAGCCTAGCCGACCCAGGGGTCACGTGCATCGCACGTGACCTGCTGGGAAAATTGTAAGAAGACCCCTCTTAGTGCTCGTAATTACAACTAGGCCCCCACTCTGCAATTTCATTATTTTTAGTTACTTGTTGCATTCATACCCATGTATTCCCCCTTTATTTTGAACCTCTTCTCTGCTTTATTTTATTTATCCAAAAATAGCATGATGTTTGTTATTTAATTCTCTACATTGTGACATATTGTGGACATTTTTGTGATCGACGATTAATTAATAATTAATTACTTTATGGAAAATTGCATATTTTGCTCAGTTTGTGCTCTGAAACTTGTATTTGATTAACCGTTGCTTTAAAACTTCCCGAAAAATCACATATTGTATAATTATTTGTGCTTCACATTGTGCCCAAAAATATTTCATTTGCATGCATAGTTTGTCCTGTAAAAATCATTTTGCATATTTCAATGTTTTATTTTTAATAGATATTGAAACTAGTGTTTTGGAAGTTTCGGATTTTTCTGAGGTCCATTACCTAATGATAGATCTTAGATAATTTTGTTCCTTGAAAATAATTAGGTTTAATATTTATTATAATTAAATATTGAAATTCATTCTATTTGTACTTGAAAATTCATAAAAAAATTCATATTTCATCCAAAAATTCCAAAAAAAATACATTGCATTCATTTCATCATATTTTGCATCGTAGATAAGTTTCATATTTTTCGGACATCGTGTGAATGTAAGTCACATTTTAGTCCCCAAAATAGGCCAAACTTGCATATTGCATCCTTTATTGCATTAAAAATTCCAAAAAAAGACCGCTTGAAAAAACGCGCATGAATTTTGATAGACATAATTTTAGGTTGTTCCTTTGCCTCCTTGTGATCGACCTTGGGACTTGCCCAAGTAAAATAAACATAAAACCGCATTCATCCAAATTGATAAATATTTTGTGTGGTTATTTTCTTGACCGATTCTGATTGTCGCCAAAACGCACGAACGACAAATCATATTTTTACGCACGACGATAAATACATCTTCTTAACAAGCGAATTTCGGACTCGTCAGATGGCGCTGTTGCCAGGGAAGCAAACGGCTTAGTCTTGTGTTTTGAAAATTTTTGTTCGGTTTTCCGCATTTGGGTAGCCTGACCCCCGAATTTTTCATTTTAAATTCTATAATTTTTTTCCTACATTTATTTTTATCATTTATTTTCTAATTGTTTTATTATTTTTTGAGTCACTCTCTTACATTATCTCTCTTATTTTTCTTGCGAGGGACCCGACGTACGTGGAACGGTTTTTCAAGAACCGACACATCTTCACCGACTTCCAAAAATCCGCAATTAATCTAAGATCCAGTCGAGTCGTGAGAGAGCGCAGAGTCTAGGTTTTTAATTTATGTAAATTTTAAATTTCTGTAATTAATTGCTTATTTATATCGGTGTCCGTTTGGACTCTCGCGTGTGTAAAAAGACCTTGAACTATTCTTGTGGTGTGTCGTGGCCTGTTTCACTCTCCGGTGAGGGTAGGGCCCGACTTGAGTGGCGATTATGATAGACCTGCACATACGGCTCTCAGAGCATTTTAATTTCTTAATTGTGCTCGTAGGAATTATGCCACACTTCACTTTAACTGAGACGTACATAGATCGTTCAATTTAGCCAAAAATTTAACTCAATTCCTCCCCGTTAATAGAACTTTCTGCTAGGTGCGATTTTATCAGGTTGCATTCATTTAAAATAAATTTTCAATTTCTGTCTAGCATCCTACATAGAGATTGCGAGGATTCACTGTATGTCTTCTAACTGAGCATACATCATTGTTTTCACATGCATCGGCTTTTCCCAAATTTCTCCCTCTTGTTTTATCACATAAATCTAAAAAAAATTAGGACCGGATGGTAGACGTGTATTTCTGCTCACTTAAATTATTCGGTGATCACCTACTTAAAATTGGGACTGTTAAATATAGCCGACATTAATTAACCCATAAAATCAAGAATTTTTGCGGGAGAGCAACCCCAACCTTGGATGCTTTTATTTTTCTGAGTGAGCGAGAGATGACACTAAAGGTTAGAACCAATCTTCGACATTTTCATTCAGACTATTGATTTTAAAAACGATTAGCTACTTCTTAGTGAGGAATATGGGTAGCCGGTAATCGGTCCGGACTTCCTTAGCAGAGTGGGTGGTTTAAAGGACACCACGTAAGGCTCCGTCCTTAAGTAACACGTGTAGCCATTTTACAGTCCGTACTTACATCTATACTGGCTGAAAGTAGATGCAACTAGTCGTACGAACTCGGGACAGTCTTTAAGAAAATTTCGGCACTTAACAGCTCGCTAATTTCTTTTCAAGATTGAATTATCACCAACTTAAAATTGAAAAGATAATAGTCGAACTCTTATGGCTTCAATGTGTGAGTTGGTGAACCCAGTATTTGATTTATGTTTGCATTGGTGTGCGTGAACCGATATCAAAGATCAAAAGTCGTACATTTGATAAAATTTCTTTTTACTATCCCGTGCAATCATCTCTCTACTTCTTGATTTAAACATCATCATGAAACTCATGTCCAAAAAATGCTTGCAGACCCAACCCCTCATTCCTTTCATCTCTTTCAAAAATGACCGAACAATTATCCGAGAATCCATCAGTGCTATACTATGAAAACGAATTCGTATCGGTTAGACCCAAAACACCTCCTCCAACTTCAGCAAGAGAGTCTCAACTACCAACACTCTCCACAAATCCGATTTGCTTCATGAATGACAACCCTTTGTTTTCAGACCAAACAAACCAACAACTACTTGAGGTCTCCACTTCTTCATATATCAATCATCTCTACGCCGATCATACAATTCATCCTTCATATTCGGTGAATGTCAATCCTTCATTCATGGGAGATAATAACCACATGGTCGAATTGAACACTTCTTCACCTCTTCCATCAACCCTGCCCTGGAACACTAATGAACAATCATCATCTTGGATTGACTATGACACCCCCCCTCTTCAGACATTATACTCATACAGAGGATTGGACTGATTACATAGAAACACATCATCCCTGTATGCTGACTCCACAATATCAAGGTCCGACTACTCATGATCAAAGGATAGAATTCTACTCAGACCAACTCCACATGCCTAGACCATATGAGCAGCCGCCTTCCATAATTATTGAGGAGATATTTTCTGAAAATAATGATCATATATTGGATATTCCAAGAGACTCTTCTCCTAGCACATATAGAAAAATGGAAGATGAAATTATTGAATCGCAAAAACACACATCGACTGCTCCCATGATTAATCATGAACAATATTTTGAGGATGATATTTCAAGGATAAAAAGGAGATTCGAATCAATGGAGGATAGATTTCAAAAATTCGCCAACCGACTGATTTCACTCTGTGGGGGATTGGACAGAAAATTGAATGAGGAAATGATTGGATCTCATTTTGAGGATATTCAGAAATATGGGGACGATTTTGACAATAGCACTTCTGCGTATTATTCCCCTAGAAATGATTATGCTTCTGACTCATACTCTGGACATCAGAACCCCTGCTCATCTGAGAAACACACCACATCACCACACAACATAGAAAATACCAAAAAATGGAAATATTCAAAACACCAAAAAAATAGAAAATCCAGAAAATTTCATAAAAATAGAGACTGAGGAAGATATGAAGAATTTGGATTCTGCTAAACGGGAAGCACTAGAAAAAAGATTGATGTTTGAAGTTCCCTTTATAAAGGCCATTGAACACTTCCCCAACCTTAAAGGATTTGTAATGGACAAATTAATGATCAAAAAGTCAGGAAGAATACGAACAAAGACTGGAAGACATATCTTGTCAATGGCCTCTTTCTTGGTGTTGAAGAGAAAAACCAAAAGCCGCATAGTGAAGCGATTGCCTAGATTTGACTGTGAAATCAAAGACACAATTGTCACCCATGCTCAGATTGATGACGACTCACCGATTAATATCCTCCCGACCTCTGTATTTGATGAACTCAAACTCGGACCGATTCGGAAAATACGAGAAATTGTTCAATTGGCAGACCGATTGATAAAGAGGCTGAAAGGAACTATTTCTGCCATCATGACATTCCAAGGTGCTCCGCTCAAAGTGGAATTCACGATCTTGATATTGAGCATCAAGGAGAATTCACCCAGTCTCCAATTATTCTCTGAAAGTCGTTCTTAGCATTGGCTAAGGCAATTATTGATTATGAGACACAGGAAATCAATTTTAAAGCATTGGAAGCACTTAGAACTGACCCTGACTTTGAGAAACCACGATCTTCTGAGGCGACCCACGAAGTCCCCGATAACCGTAACCATGAAGCAGTAGAAGAGCCCTACCCCGCTACTACACCTGAGATAGCGGTTGTTGATGAGACTATTGGTTTAGACAATCTCCCACCTGTTCCATTCCCATCTGTTCTCACCATGGAGAAACATATATATGAATCATATGATCCGGAGACTTATGCATGGGCACACCCTGGGTGAACCTACTCTGACTACATGGATTACATCAACTCGACAACGGAATTCTCCAACATCGAATCAATAAAGAACGAACATGCAGAAACTTTCCCCAGTATTTCAATTCTCGGGGATCTCAAAATAGACAAAAAAATTTCTATGATCCTGAGACATATGCATGGTCGCATCCTGGAGCAACATTCTCTGAATATCTTCACCAAATCATGCCAAATCGAGATTGCACCAACATTCAAGAGACTAAGAACAAACATGCAGCCCGAAAACCGACCAAGGAGAAGAATTCCAATGGCTATTCATCTGGATACTCAATGAACTGACATCTTCACGTAACAAGAGAAAGAAAGTCACCTTTGACCTTTTAGAAGAGGAATCAACGGATGATCCCTCATCAGGTCCAGGATAGGTAGTCTACATGAGTGAAGTCTGTTCGGCAGCTCTAAAGCCATATCTTCACAAGGATCCAAAATTCGATTCTCGTTAGACAACTCACGTTCCTAACTACTATTCATCCAAAGCTGATGCTCCTACCCTTTACAAATACACCGGAATTGTTTCTTACGAGACTGAGATCGGTGCTTCTGAGTATTCATCTGAGGACACATCGCTTGACCCCAAGAAGGAACGAATTCTGAGGAAATAATTGAAGAAACAAAAAGACATGAATATCTGGAGTGTGTCCACTTTCAAATACTACTCCTCTGAGGATAACTCTGATGATGGCTACCTTTCATTTGACTCAAATGTTTCATCTACTATCCATCTTGATTTTTCTGAGGATGACCCTGATAATAGCTGGGAATCATATGCTTCATCTCCATCTCGTCATTATGATTTCCCACTACAGGCTCACAAGAAGATCAACCGGGAACCGCCTTAATCATCGGCTACCCACCCTCCCTCCCGACCACATCGGTCTCCTTGCACAGCTTCTTCCTCTACTTAGGCCAAGGCCTAAGTATAAGGGGGGACTGATGCCATCTCATCACACTCCTATCTCCCGATCGCTCCATATCCACCCTTCTTCTATACTTAGGCTGACCAGAGCCTAAGTATAGGGGGAACCGACACCCACCTGTATATATTCTCTTCATCTACATATCCCGACCACCTCTTTTTGCGCTCTTCTTATATACTTAGACTATTCACAGTCTAAGTATAGGGGGTGGACCATTGTATATCACATTTTTTCTCTCTTACGCTTAGCCCGAGCTATGTCTTCTTTACGCTTATTGTGCTCTGAGGACACAGCACTCACTAAGTATAGGGGGTCTGTATATACTGTGTTTATATTTTAGCCATACCTCGTACTTTCGCGTAAGTCTATATGTAATTATGGGGTGGATAATTAATCCAAAAAAGAAAGAAAAAAAGTTTGCTACTAACAATGCCCAAAATTTTTGAAAAAAAGGCTTCTTATTCATTTTTGCATAAAAAATCAATCAAAAATCCCTTGCATAAAAAATATCACAAAAAGAAAAAAATATGTCTGCATTTCACACAGCTACACTTCACCCAGCATCGCATTCATTTGCATCTGTGAAAAGTCATCGGGTTTTAAACTGAGTTATGAGCAGAAATCGAGAGTGGTCTAGACTTGACCTTAATCCACCTAATTTTCAGAGGAACTTCATCGAGAAATAGGATTTTAGAAGCTTCAGGTCTTTGACTTAATTCTTTAAGTTCAACATGACAATGTGCAGCGTTTGACTCTTAGTGTCTAACCTGGTCTCTTCATTCTGGGTACAACTCTGGAATAAGGGATTAATTTTTACTCTCGCACTATGCACTTAGCTCAACTCAGACGAGATGTTGGAAGACTGTGTGAGTTTCTTTTCTAGTAGCGTGGAAATTTAAAGACCGGAGTACGGGTTTGATGAGCGCGAAATTCACCTCTTTAATAATCGATAATTGTAGTATAGGAAGCGAATTTCGGTCGATCAAATTACCACAAGCTTTGAATGTTGTGGAGTATTTTTACTTGGTAAGTTTACCAAGGTCAAACACAGGGAACGGTGATTTTTAGTTGCGTGGACTTAAATCAAATTAAGTAGTTAATAAATGCTCGATTCATTTATTTGTTGCAAAAATATACAATGCAATGATGCGAATGTGATGCAAAGAAATTAAACAGAGAGAATTATGCCCAGGATCTGTGATGTTTAATCCAAAGTAAAAATAATCAATATCCTTGAAAAGAAATCACAGATCAAATAATATTGAATTCATCAAGATGTATCAAATTAAATTCCTAATGCAAATCAGAGTGAATAGATCTCAGATTAATCCTGCAGTGAATTTATCTTTAAATATTTCTAATTTTAATCTCAAACAGTCAATATATCTACTCAATCTCCTTCATTTAACCCCTGCATAAAATAAGTCATCAAATAATATCTCAACTCCAACAAATCCCTGCAAAAATTAATCGTCAATTCTCTCAAGGGAAATGTGGCATAAATATGTCAACATAAGCCTGCAAAAGCCAACCGATATCCTCAATGATAATTCTCAATAAATGACCTCAGATCTGTTCATAATGTTAAAAGGTAGAGCACAGAATTAGCTTCAAAATGACATATTATATGCTAAAATCGGAGTTCATATGAAAAAGATATGCTCAATTGAAGTTGCAGGGACTAAGATGTAAATAAATCAAAATTTTTATTGCAAAGAGGTCCCTGGAGGACTTATCTGTAATTAATAAAAGTTTGAGGGGCCCGGATGTAATTTACCCACTAGCGGGGGTATATATGTAATATCCAAAATTTCCGAGGGCCTTGATGCAATTTGCCCCCCAAACGCACGTGCCCAGCACGTGAGCAGGAGGCTCGGAGGGGGCGAAGGCTCGGCGGAGGCTCGGCGTTTCGAGGCGGAGGCTCGGGACGGAGCTGAGGCTCGGGGCTCCCAAGCCAATTGTTCGGAGGCAAGGCTCAAGCTCGGACGCCCGAGCCTAAATGGCGGCTGGTGCTGCTTCGGGGACCCGAGCCTAAATGGCAGCTGGTGCTGCTTCGGGGTCCCGAGCTTCGAGGCTAGGGACGAGGCTCGAGGGTGACGCGTGGCTCGATCAGGGCCGTTGGATCAAGGGCCTCCTGCTCGATCCAACGACACCCGCATGTTGTGGTGGGCGGAGGTTTGCGGAGGTTGCGATGCGGAGTGGCGCGGCGAGCGGGGCTCTCGTTGTGGCGGAGGGTGGCGAAGTCGCGAGGAGGAGGGGGCAAACCTGGGGTGGAGGGCGCTGGGCCACGAGGCGGAGGCGGCGAGCGGTCGGCGAAGGGGGAGGAGCAGGGCAGAGGCGGTCGGGCTGAAGGTGTAGTGGTGGCGTGGCCGAGGCTTCGGCTGCGAAGGGGCGGAGTTGTCGATGATGACGGCGGCGGTTGATCCTGCAAGAAGTAAGGCAACACAAAAAAGGGGGAGGGGACTGATGGCAAGCCGGTGATCAGGGAAGGATAAGGGGGTCCGGCCTGTGCAAGGCCAGAGGTGTATGCGGAGAGGAGGAGGAAAGTTGGGATCGGGCAGGGAACAAGGGGGTACTTGGGGGTTAAAGCTCGACGGCGAAGGATGCCGGAGCAAGGTGCGGAGCTGATGGCGCAAGGCGGAGGGCCTTGGATCACGCCTGGAGGTGAAGCTTCAACGATGAGAAAATGGGGACGCTGTCACCGCCCCTATTTAGTGGCTTTCTTCTTCACTCCTTGGAGATGGCGGATGGGGCTGATGGCTTGCAAGGGGGAAGGTTTTATATGCGGGGGTCGAGGAACGGCTGCATCGGAGGCGGTGGATCCTTGTAACGGTCGGAGGTAGTGGAGGAGGCGGCGGTTATGAGGAAGGAGGAGGAACGGCAGGGGGTGGATGCGGCTAGTAACGGTTGGAGGTAGAAGAAGAGGTGCGCACGTGACCCGGGAAAGGCCTGGAGAGAGAGTGTGAGGCGGGGTGCCACGTGGCACGCCCTGGAGCTGCCACGTGGCACCAAAAAAATTTAGATTTCTGGAGGGGAAAAAGAGATAGAAGATGACCTCGGATCGAAAAATTTCCTTCGCGAAAGTTGTTCGTCTCGATGAGATCTATAACTTTCTTGAAAGATCTATGAGCAAAATCGGTCACCTATGCGAAGTGGTATTTTTGGCGGTTCTCCATGTATATAGAAAACCGATTTTTTTGGGTTTTGTAATTTTTTTTGGTGGTTTTGGAGAGGATAAAAATCTAGAAAAATTAATATAAAATACAAGAAAAATAATTACATACTAATATAATATTTTGGATTTTTAATAAATAAGAAATTAGGAGAATAAAATAGAAGTCAGGAACACACAACTTTTGCACAGACCGACAACGGACACCTGGACTCAGTCAGATTCTTTGATTTCGATTTGGATCTGGATTTGAATTTTGTATTTCTTATTAAAACTTTCATCAAAGAACAATAAAGAAGAAGAAATAAAATTAAAAGAGTTAATTATGTACATAAAAACTCTGGTCAAAAATAGCAAAAAGTCAAAATGCGCAAAAGAGGCCCAAAACCCAACTTTTACATATGAGCTCTGAATTTTACAAAATTGGTCTTGTTTTGAAGGTATTTGAAAAGGGAGTACTTTAAAAGTGAGTAGACCAAAATCGGACACTGTGTGTGAGAGATATGCTCATTTTAGTCCATCAGATGTGAAATTAGACTTTGGGATTATTTGACACTTATTGGGGTTAGTAAATTTTTTGTATTTTTTATTTTATAAGGTTAGTAATATCTAAACAATGGAGGTCGTTTGGTGTCAATCGGAGTTAGGATGAATTAATTAAAAATGTGAAAAGTTAGCAGCTTTTTGGGCTAATTTACACTTGGGATTTTAAATGCAATTATGCATGATGAAATGCAGATATTATTTACACATGTATGAATGCTAATAATGCTCTATTAATTATTAATTACAAGTGTATGAAGGGAAACTGAGCCTAAATGATTGATTTTAGTATGATGAATACGAGATTCATCATTCCCCTATACTTAGACCATGCTGGTCCCCGAGCATGAATGAATGACTTAGTTGAATACATCCCTGACTGTGCATGTGAATTTTCAAGGCTTAATTCATAGAAGACCCTTAATTTGATGATCCTAAAATTCTGATCTCAACCAAGCTTTACTCAAAAGGAACCCAACTTCTCTAATTTTCAGACTCTCTGTTTGTACATATAGTATAAGGATATGATTCTTCGTGTATTGCATTCATGAGAGTCAAGTCAAGACATCACCCAAAGTTCTAATCCAAGAGACTCTCCTCTAGACCTAATCCTCAACACTAGGGAATAAGTCTATTCTTGCTTCAGTCAACCGTCTCATTAGTTTGTCAGACTTGAAAGTATATATGGACGGCCAGATAATGGAGGGCATAGGATTGTGTTTAATTTTCTCTCCCTTACATTGGAACAAGGTGCCTCTCGAGTGCCTTATTACTCAACACAAGTATATTTTTATTTTGTTGATCAATGTGTCCGTCAAGAGAATTTGGAGTCGTCTGCACTTGTTTTTCTGGGAGTACACCGGGGTGTCTCTTTTGAGTATCTAAGATACCTTCGACACCTAGACTTGTAGCATTTACGATGCAGAGCCCTTTTTTGGTGTCAGCCCGACTCCTTGGTCCTAATTAACGCTTGGTCCAAGTGGACACTTTGAAAATATTTGGGAGCGCTCGCCAATGGTGGAAGCTCATTTAGAATTTGACTTGGATAATAGAGCTTTTCTTTGACATTTCATTGTTTTTCTGTTGTTGGCTAGCTCCACTGCTTTTACCAAAAGTTGACGCACATTGATCAACACATTTCATTAAGTTTCATCACACCCTGGCACTTAGGTCAATATCAAAAGATAGCATATGAATCTTGTTCACATACTGGCTAGGGTTTTGCTGACACTCAGGTTTTCTGCAGCCTTTATTAACTTTATCCCATCCTCGGATATCATCAGATCGGGTCTAAACTCAAATCTCCAGTCCTAGTTCCTTAAGTGATATCTCAACTCATCTCATCAATCATGCAGTTGTGGAAGTGATTTGTGCTGATCATATTCTTTTTGAAGGTATAGATGAAGAGTGCAATATAGCGCTCAAATCTTTCAAACTAGGGAAGTGTGGATTATTAAGTTCAAAACCCTAATGAATAAGGCAGGCTAACTCAGAATCTCAAGATCTCAGAAATCAAGTGTCCTCAAAAATCCTCAAGCCTTGAGTGATGGTGAATGTGTGCATGATATGCTTGATGAAATGCAAGACCATGAGTGATGATTTTTTTTTGTTTTTTTTGTTTTTTTTGAAAAATAGGTATTATACACACTTCTTATACCCATCCCCGATGTTAGATAAAAACGATTAAAGTAAGAGCTATGGATAAAATAGATAAAAATATATACAAACACACCCCCTATACTTAGCTTGTGCTATGTCCTCATGGCACAAAGTGAAATGTTGACATAGCTCGTACTCAGTATAGATGGGTGAAAAAGAATAGAAGTGATGTATAAACAATGGTAGCGGTCCCTTTATACTTAAGCTCAAGTCAGCTTGAGTATAATCGGATAATTACAGATGGGGAACCGGGTAGATTTGCGGATGTACAAGAGAGTGTAGGTTCCAGAGAGGCATTCTATCTAGGCAGATCAAATTTGTCGTCAAAATCTATGCCCTGAGTGAAGGAGATCTGTTCAACTTGTACTAATTGCTCGTTGGATTCGACAAAATGTTTAAGCAGCTGACCATTGACCATAGATGTTTGCGTGCTATCTGCGGTCTCTGAGATCTCAACACTCCCATTATCGTGAACCTCTCTTACAATGAAGGGTCCCGTCCATTTTGATTTCAATTTCCCTTGGAAAATTTTCAATGCATTAAATAGCCAAACTTTCTGCCCTAGGACAAAGATCTTTGTTCGAATGTTCTTGTCATGCCATTTCTTTACTTTGTCCTTGTAGATGATGCTGTTTTCATAAGCATGATTTCGGATTTCAGACAGTTCATTCAAATTCATCTCTCAGTTCTTCTTTCCAAGGTGACAATTCCAATTAATCTTTTTGATTGCCCAATCTGGTTTGTGCACAAGTTCTGCGGGCAAATGGCATGGCTTTCCATATACCATTCGAAACGGGGAGGTGCCCAATGGGGTCTTATAAGCCGTCCGGTAAGCCTATAGAACTTGGTCCAGGAGTTGGGACCAGTTCTTCCTGTCAGGACGGACCAGCTTCTGCAAAATTCCTTAACCTCTCTATTTGACACCTCGGCCATGCCATTGGATTGTGGATGGTAAGGAGTAGCGACACGGTGCTCGATGCCGTATTCCTTAGTCAACTTCTTCACCTCTCGGTTGACAAAGTGGCTTCCCCCATCAGATATTAAAACTTTTGGAATTCCAAACCTCGAAATAATGTTATCTTTCAAAATTTTGCAAACAGTTTTGCTATCTGTAGCTCGAGTAGGGATTGCCTCCACCCATCTAGATAAATAATCAAGCGCGAGAAGAATATATTCAAATCCTTGGCTATTAGGGAATGGGCCCATAAAGTCAATGCCCCATGCGTCGAATACATCACAGATGATCACTGGTTGCATAGGCATGGCATCTTTGGAACCAATGGTTCCTCCCATTCTCTGACAGACCGGGCACGACCTGACGAAATTGTAAGCATCTTTAAATAAGGTCGGCCAGTAAAATCCACATTGCAATATCTTCTCTGCGGTCCTCTTCTCAGAGTGATGTCCTCCCGCCTCCAAGGTGTGGCATAGATTGAGGATACTTTGATATTCTTCTTGAGGAATACATCTTCTCCATATGCAATCTGGTCCTTCAAAGAAAAGGAACGGATCTTCCCAATGATAGTGTCTTGCTTCAGATACGAGTCGATTGATTTTGTTTCTGGGCCAACCTTGATGTACTTCCTTGGTGACAAGATAATTCACCGTGTTTGCATACCATGGGAGTGAGTCAATAGCAGAAATTGACTCGTCTGGGAAGGTTTCACGGATGGATTCAAATTCTGGAATTTTGTTATGTTCGATCCGTAATAAATGATCAGCCACAACATTTTTAACACCAGGTTTGTCTTTAACCTCCAAATCAAATTCTTGAAGTAGAAGAATCCATCTCAGAAGTCGTGCTTTTGCATCCTTTTTGGCCATTAAGTATCGAATGGCAGAGTGGTCTGTGTAAACAATCACCTTAGATCCTAGAAGTATTGATCGAAATTTTTCCAAGGCAAAAACCACAGCAAGCATCTCCTTTTCGGTCACAGTGTAATTTTTCTGAGCAGGGTCTAAAACTTTGCTTGCGTAGTGAATGGCGTACGAAATTCCATCTTTTCGTTGTCCTAATACGGCCCCTACAGCAAAATCGGATGCGTCTGTCATGATCTCGAAGGGAAGAGACCAGTCGGGGGCTAGAAGGACGGGAGTCTCAATGATCCTTCTCTTGAGTAATTCGAAGGCTTCTAGACACTTATGATCTACCGTGAATTCAGTGTCTTTCCCAAGAAGGTCAGTTAGCGGTCGGGCATTTTTTGAAAAATCTTTGATAAATCTCCTGTAAAATCCGACATGCCCTAAAAAAGACCGTACTTGTTTCACATTTGTAGGTGGCTCAAGTTTTTTGATCACATCAACTTTGGCAGGGTCAACCTCCATTCCCTTCTTGGAGATGACATGCCCCAATACAATGCCCTCTTTCACCATGAAATGGCTTTTTTCCCAAGAGAGCACCAGATTCACTTCCCTACACTTTTGGAGGACTCGGTCCAGGTGCACTAGACAATAATCGAATGAATCACCATGGACCGAGAAGTCATCCATGAAGACCTCCAGGAAATCCCCAACCATGTCGGCAAAAATCACAATCATGCATCGCTAAAAGGTGCCGGGGGCATTGCAAAGCCCAAAAGGCATTCGCTTGAATGCGTATGTGCCGAAAGGACATGTAAAAGTAGTCTTTTCCTGGTCCTCGGGGGCGATGGCTACCTGATTGTAGCCCGAGTACCCATCTAAGAAATAGAAGTATTCTCTCCCTGCCAATATCTCCAAGATTTAATCAATAAAAGGCAGTGGAAAGTGATCCTTTTTCGTTGCGGCATTCAGGCGCCTGTAATCCACACAGACACGCCACGATGTACGTACCCGTGTCGTGATCTCCTCTCCCTCCTCATTGGTGATAATCTGAAGTCCCGACTTTTTCGGGACTACATGCAAAGGTTACACCCATTTGGAGTCGGAGATGGGATATATGAACCCAGCTTTACACCATTTTTCGATCTCAGTCTTAACCACTTCTCGTAAGTTTGGATTCAATCTACGTTGGCATTCACGGGATGGTTTAGCATTATCTTCCAAGTAAATATGGTGTGAGCATAGGGTTGGGTTTATCCCTGGTAGATCAGACAATCTCCAGCCTATAGCCTTGCGGTTTTTCTCCAAAACATTAAGCAAGCGGATCTTCTGCTCTTTGGTCAGATGTGAACTGATGATGACCGGAAACTGGCCCTTTTCTCCTGCAAGGAAGGCATACTTAAGTGTAGGGGCAATGGTTTGAGTTCAAGAAGGTCAATGATGTTGGTCGAATCCGGTCCCCTCAGTTGTGATGTGGATGCTTGCAGTGTATCCATATTGGCCACCATTGTGGTTATTTTTGGAATCGGATCGCTAATGATGGAATGTGGTGTGGCAAGCGCCGCGTCCGATTTGTGTACCTTACTTAAGGATTGTCCATAAGGGGAATGGACTGACAGGTCCAGAGGGGCCTCTGAGTCTCCTAGAGTATAGGTAGATGCATAAATGAGTTGGCAGACTAAATCATCAACAATTTCCTCTCCAGATGAGGTTGATTCTATCATGGCGATTGGGTTTTGTCTCCAGGGCCCAACTGTTGCTTCTGTGATTTCAGTCTCAGTTTCTGATTTTTCAGACTCAGTGCTCGACTCAGTGTCAGGTCTTTGGAACCTAGTTTGCTGCATTTTAATTTCAACTTTTCCAAACTGGATTCTCCCAGATGTGTAATCAAATATAGCTCATGCGGTCCTAAGGAAGGGTCGCCCTAGTATCATCTAGGAATCTTTCCAATTTCTAGGGACATCCATGTCAAGTATTGTGAAATCTACTGGGTAGTTTTGTCCCTCTATGTTTATGACAACGTTTCGAATCTCGCCCCTAGGTCTCTTTGTTGATGTATCTGCGAATTGAAGTACAACTATAGATTGCTTAAGAGGACCTAGATTTAGATGCTCAAATAGGGTTGTGGGCATGAGATTGATAGATGATCCATTGTCTAATAATGTTCTTGCAAACTTGATTTCTTTGATGTGGCTAGTGACAAAGTGAGCACCCATGTCTCTTTTCTTCCTTGGCAGCTCATTTTTTGTTAGACGAGATGTGGCAACTGAGAGTATGTGTTTCTTCGTTCGACTAGGAGTTTGTTTGCTGGCCCTAGTTGGTGTGCATCTCACCTTCAGGTATTTTCGAAAAGCCGAGTCTCTTTCTATCATCTCTTCTAGGGACAGAGTGACCTTAATATTTTCCTTACAGATGCGGGCCATCTCTTCATCATTTTTTTGGTTTTTTATGTTTTTCTTCCTTCCTGCCGTAAGAGCACGGGGGAAAGGGATGGATTTATTATGATCAACAACATCACTTTTATTGAATGAAAAATTTCTTACATGACTCGGACTCGTACCAAAAAGAGGGAAACTTGTGGTTTGATGTGGCTGGTGTCTTGGTGGCATTTCTCTGTCTGACTTAGACTCTTTATTATATATGGGTGGTGTGGGTGGGACTTGTTCATCCTCCTCCTGTCTTCCTTTGTCAATTCCCCCAGGGTTGTGTAAATTGGTGGACACTAGGGCTATGTCATCGTGTTCCCTTATCGATCAGGCATGGTTACGGTCCTTCCGCTCCTAAGAGAGATATGATAAGAGTTATTATTTGAGGTGGGCTCAAGTTCAGGTATAGAATAGTCAGAGATTAATACCTGATTGTGTCCAAGGCTATTTAGGTTAGCCTGGACTTGAGCTGGAACTATGGTCTGGGGTGCAGTTACCTCATCTCTCCAACGAGAAAGTCGATTTATGTCGACTCTCATATCGTGCAGCTCATCCAGCACTTGTTGGAGTTCAGGAGAGATAGAAGAAGAGGGGGATCCTTGGCCCTGCCTGGTCTGTTGGCGTTGGTTCTGCTGTGGTTGAGGTTGCGGGTTCTGATAACCCATGCGATATTGTTGCCTCTGCTGCGGTTGAGGCTGGTAGGTGGGCCGGGCTTGTGGTGGACGAGGGTTCGGAGTAGAGTTTTGGTATGGGTGGTTGTCTGGTTCCAGGTTATACCAGACTCCGTTTATCTCCATGACTTGTAGAGGTTCCTCGTAAACCGTTTGAGCAGAGTTATCTTCAGTTTGATGGGACAAGACTTGGTCTCCACCCCAGTGGCTTTGTTGCCCTACCCCTTGACCTTGAATGTAGTGAATTTGGTGTATGGGTGCGGGGGGTGCAGTCAGGGCTGGTATCTTCGATACCCTATCAGCCAATTCCTCCATTTGTTTAGGCAATTTAGCCAATTTCTCCATATCAGATGATTTATGGAGCTCATCCACCTTCTTATAAATCTGCTCAACCATAGTTAACTTATCAGCTATTATTCCCATGTCAGCACTGTGATCGGTCGTCAGATGATTTACCGTCTTTTTGGAGCCGGCTATGTAAGCCCGACTAGTGGTTTGTGCACGACTAGATTCAGCAAGTCTCTCGAACACCTTGTAGACGGTGTCCTCGTGGCGTCCCATGTAGCTTCCTCCGCAAGATGCACTAACCAACCCTTGAGTCTCAGGGTTCAGCCCGATGACAAGACTTTGGACTAGCATCATTTCACTTATCCCGTGTCCTGGGCATTTCTGTACTAAGTCTGTGAATCTCTCTTAGGTTTCATGAAATGGTTCGCTTGGGTGTTGGGTAAAACTTGTGAGCTTGATCCTCATCTGATTAATTCTACTCACTGGGTAGAATTTCTTTAAGAATAAAGTCTTGAATGTAGCCCAGGTAGTAACTATTTCCCCTAGATTTTTCAACCAGTAAACCGCCTTATCAGTCAAGGTGAAGGGGACAGCTCTCAACCTTATGTAGTCCTAGCTAACCCTAAGGTGGTAGAGGTTAGCACAGACTAACTCGAAGTCGCGGAGGAAGATATATGGTTCTTCATGATTATTTCCTCCGAACTTTGGCAACAGTGCAAGGAAATGCGGTTTGTGTTCGAACGCATCCTTAGTGGGGACAGGTCTCAACCAGTTATAGTCTTCATCTAATTCTGGGAGGTACGTGTCTTCCATAGCATCCTCGCCTTGTTGTATTATTTCCAACTGCGTCCTAAGTAGTTCATTGGTTTGTTCAGCAGCT
The DNA here is from genome assembly GCA_037367405.1 of Ottelia alismoides. Taxonomy (NCBI): domain Eukaryota; kingdom Viridiplantae; phylum Streptophyta; class Magnoliopsida; order Alismatales; family Hydrocharitaceae; genus Ottelia; species Ottelia alismoides. The sequence goes on from JAZKJV010000369.1 coordinate 830,060, forward strand.
GTTATTCTAGCCAAGAGTGTTGGGATAGGGTCATTGTCGTTCTCATCGTCCCCAGAGTTCTTCTTTGGAGGCATTATGATTCACGTTCAGAAAGGAAGAGTTTAGAGATAAGTGTTGTGATTAAAAGAGGATATTTGCTAAGGGTAAGAGATTCCTTAGCAAAAGAGTGAAAAGATCAAGACACGGAGGCTGGAGAGAGTCCTCACAAGGAAGCAGTCACAAAGCAAACACAAGCCAATTTTTAGGTTCACCACTCAACACAGATGAAGGCAGCGCTATTAGTTATTTTTAAATCATATAGATTTATTTGTTGCAAATATCTTGGTGCCTTTAATTTTTACCCTTGCAATGTTCAATTGAATTTAATTACATCTCTAATAAAAGTTCTCCAGAAGTATGTTTTATTCCATGTTCTTCCTTTATTTTAACATGTAATATGGTAATAGCATTCGATTTGAAAATGAATGTGAAACACAATGAAATTGAATTTGGGTTTCACATGATTGTGCAAGTAAACATGATAAATCATAGATTCATCACTGACCACAAGTCCAACCCCAATGGTCACTCCCAGATTTTGGGTCCCAACTTGTGATATCATATTACTCAAGCTTTTTAGATACACTCTATGATGATATGCAATGTTTGAAGGAAACTAGGGTATGATTTGTCGTTCGTGCGTTGTAGGCGGCAATCGAAATCGGTCAAGAAAATAATGACACAAAATATTTATCAATTTGGATGAATGCGGTTTTATGTTTATTTTACTTGGGCAAGTCCCAAGGTCGATCACAAGGAGGAAAAAGAACAACCTAGAATTATGTCTATCAAAATTCGTGCGCAGTTTTCAAGGCGGTCTTTTTTTGGAATTTTAATGCAATAAAGGATGCAATATGCAAGTTTGGCTTATTTTAAGGACTAAAATGTGAATTACGTTCACACGATGTTCGAAAAATATGAAACTTGGCTACGATACAAAATATGATGAAATGAATGCTACGATACAAACTATGCATGCAAATGTAAATATTTTTGGGCACAAAGTCAAGCACAATTAATTCTACAACATGTGATTTTTCGGGAATTTTAAGAGCAACGATTAATCAAATACAAATTTCAGAGCACAAACTGAGCAAAATATGTAATTTTCCACAAAATAATTAATTATTAATTAACCATCGATCACAAAAATGTCCACAATATGTCACAATATAGAGAATCAAATAACAAACATCGTGCTATTTTTGGATAAATAAAATAAAGCAGAGAAAAGGTTCAAAATAAAGGGGGAATACAGGGTATGAATGCAATATGTAAATAAAAAAGAATGAAATTGTAGATTGGGGGCCTAGATGTAACTATAAGCACTAAGAGGGGTCTTCTTGCAATTTTCCCAGCAGGTCACGAGCGATGCACGTGATCCCTAGGTCGGTTGGGCTTCTACGTGATAAGGCAAAATGACCGGGGCTTTCCCATAAATTTCCCACGCGGTCACCTGCCAGACACGTGACCCGTGGGATGGCTGACGTAGCTCCCCCAACGCACATGCCGCACATGTGCGTGGGGGCCTCGGGCTGCGGAGCCGGTCCAAGGCGGAGGCGAGCGACGAAAGGAGGCTTGGACACGGCGGTTGCTCCTGGGCGTGGCTGGCGAGGGTGTCGGTGATCTTTGAGGGCGGTGGAGGAGCAGGCCGGAAGGCTTAGTGAAGCGACGTCGATGGCGGTGGTTGTCGATGGAGGGGCGTCGCTTCCCGGTGGAGCTGCGACTGGGCCGAGTAGGCGGAGTCGTTGGCGTTCACCGCAGATGAGCTTGTACGACGGTGAAGGACAGCGTGAGGGGGTCCCTTCTTGAGTCGGAGCGGGGAGTCGGCGATGCTCGATCGGAGATGGAGATGATGGAGGAGTGGAGCTCCGATGTTGGTGAAGACGTAGGAAGTAGTTGGAACGAATGTGGAGGTGAAATCTCGTTGATGCGTCGTCGTTGGCTCAACGGTGGTCGACACTGAAGTAAAAGTAGCGGGCCTGGGGGCGCAGCGCTGCGACGAGGCCTAGGGGCCTTGGATCTCGCTAGGAAAGGAGAGGAGTGGCGATGTCACCGTTGTCTCCTCGTCGAAGGTTGAGCTATCGACGGATGGGGGATGGTCGGGGGTGTGGCAGTGTTTAAGTAGCAGAGATCGCAACCGGCTATGGAAATAGGGTGATGCAATTATCGGCGAGATTCGATGGGAAGGGGCTCTATCAGAGATAAGGCGGTGTTGATTGATTTGGAGATCGTATTTGGTATTGAGGAATGGCCGATATTTGCGGGATGCGGCGGCCTGAGGTGAAGATCGGCGAGATATGGAAGGGTATCGCGATGGAGATTTCGGGGGAAGGGGCGGTGCGCGATTTTGGGATGAAGGAAGAAGACGAGCACTGGCTGTCTGATCGGTCGAGATCGGACGGCCACGATGGGGCCATGTGGCAATCTGTTAGTGAGCAGGCGAGGCACGTGCTAGGCACGTGCGCAGGAGGCACGTGCACAGTACGTGCAGGGTTTTATTATTATTTATTATTTTTATTATTTTTTATTTTTTTAAGAAAAACGAATTAATAATACTGCCAAAAATGGCTGACACGTGGCGACCCCAGGAGCAGCCACGTGTCAGCACCAAAAAATTCGAAAAATAAAGATTTTGTAAAATGCAAAAATAAATAGCAAATGACGTCGGATCGAAAAAATTTCCTCACAAAAATTGCTCGTGTCGATGAGATCTACAACTTTCATGAAGACATCAAAACCAAAACCGATCAAATCCACAAAGTGATATTTTTGGGGTATCCCATGTAAATTAAATACCTTGATTTTTGGGTTTTATAATTTTTATGTTATTTTTAAATCAGATAAAAATCCGAAAACAAATATGGTAAAATCAAAGATAAATAATTACATATTAATCTATTTTTTGGATTTTTATTAATTGATAAAATATGTACATAAAATATCAGGTCAAAAACCGCTAAAATACAAAATGTACAAAAAAGGACCAAAATCCAACTTTCACATATAAGCCCCGATTCACTTGAACTTGGTCTTGTTTTGAAGGTAATTGAATGTACATTAGTTCAAAAAGGGAGTAATATTAAAACGGACACTTGATGGGGAAGATATGAGGTTTTTAGTCCGAAAATCCTGAAACTAGGGTTTGGGTTTTTGGTCCACTTAATTGGGTTAGTTATTTTTCTTGTATTTTTCATTTATTCTTGTGAGTGATATGTACACAGTAGAGGTGGTTTTGGGACATTCGGAGTTAGCATAAATTAGTTAAAATCGGGGAATTTAGGCTATTTACAGGTCAATTTTGGCTAAGATTTTTTGCTTCTTATTTTGTGCAGAAAGTAGTGCTAAAATGTAGTTCTTATGAAAACATGCATGAATGCTAATTATGCAGAATAGATGCAGAAATGTTGTTGATTTTGAGGGATTTGAGCTTAATAAATGTGATCTAGAGTGATGAATCCGAGATTCATCATCCCCCTATACTTAAACCATGCTTGTCCCTGAGTATTAAAAAGAAATGCCATGAAGTGAAATGAGATTGGGTTCCATACCAAGACCATGAGCTGAAGGTGAAAATGAAGCTAGACACGACCTTTAGATTATTAGTGTGGCGGAACTTATGTGAGACTTAGAATATTAAAATCAACAGCCCTCAAGTTCTACAAATCATTGCTACAGTTTCGGCTCAGAAGTCATCTTAGATCAATCCTCTTCCAAAGCATACCCTATGAACATTGAACAACCGACTCATGTATGTGAAAGGTTTTACCTCTTCCCACCCAGAATGTCGGACTACCACGCAAACCTCATCCCAGTAACTCGTCCTCGGGGAGTCAGGTATTTCCTTCTAAGGTCTGTCGCGTTGTGTTCACAATCGAATTGGGGGGAGAAGATAGCAGAAGGAGAAAAGAACTGGAGGGTGGCCAGTGTAGTCACCTCTTCTTGTGAAGCTGGCCAGTGCAGCCGAGTCTTCACCAAGATCTGCAGGTTTTCTAGAAGCTTGGATCTTTTTGGTCAGATATTTATTTGGTAGTTGCTTCTTTGTATCTGGAATTTTTGGTGGTTCTGCTTGGATCTTGTTGTGCCCCTACGGATATAGAATCTTTTTATTTCCGTACATTTTGGGGTCTTAGAAAAAATTGTGCCCACCCGTCCATCCCTTTTCCGAAGCTTTATTTCAACCCCGATGAATCTCGTATTCATCATGCTAAAATCAATAATTTAGGCTCAGTTTCCCTTCATCCACTTGTAATTAATCATTAATAGAGCATTATTAGCATTCATACATGTGTAAATAATATCTGCATTTCATCATACATAATTGCATTTAAAATCCCGTGTAAATTAGCCCAAAAAGCCGCTAACTTCTCATATTTTTAATTAATTCATCCTAACTCCGATTGACCCCAAACTACCTCCATTGTATAGATATTACTAACCTTATTAAATAAAAAATACAAAAAATTTACTAACCCCGATAAGTGTCAAATAATCCCAAAGTCTAATTTCACATCTGACGGACTAAAATGAGCATATCTCTCACATACAGTGTCCGATTTTGGTCTACTCACTTTTAAAATACCCCATTTTCAAATACCTTCAAAACAAGATAAATTTTATAAAATTCGGAGCTCATATGTAAAAGTTGGGTTTTGGGCCTCTTTTGCGCATTTTGACTTTTTGCTATTTTTGACCTGAGTTTTTATGTACATAATTAACTCTTTTAATTTTATTTCTTCTTCTTTATTGTTATTTGATGAAAGTTTTAATAAGAAATACAAAAATCCAAATCCAGATCCAAGCCGAAATCAAAGAATTTGACTGAGTCCATGTATCCGTTGTCGGTCTGTGCAAAAGTTGTGTGTTCCTGACTTCTATTTTATTTTCCTAATTTCTTATTTATTAAAAATCCAAAAAAAATAGATTAGTATGTAATTATTCTTCTTGTATTTTATAGTAATTTTTCTAGATTTTTATCCTCTCTAAAAACATAAAAAATTACAAAACCCAAAAAAATCGGTTTTCTATATACATGGAGAACCGCCAAAAATACCACTTCGCACACGTAACTATTTTGCTTATGGATCCTTCATGAAAATTATAGATCTTGTCGAGACGAACAACTTTCATGAAGGAAATTTTTCGATCCGAGGTCATCTTCTATCTCTTTTTCCCCTCCAAAAATCTAAATTTTTTGGTGCCACGTGGCAGCTCCAGGGCATGCCACGTGGCACCCCGTCTCACACTCTCTCTCCAGGCCTTTCCCGGGTCACGTGCTGCGCACGTGACCCTCTTCTTCTACCTCAGCCGTTACCAGCTGCATCCACCCCCCTGCCATTGCTCCTCCTTCCTCATAACCGCCGCCTCCTCCACTACCTCCGACCGTTACAAGGATCCACTGCCTCCGCTGCAGCCGTTCCTCGACCCCCGCCTATAAAACCTCCCCCTCACAAGCCATCAACCCCATCCGCCATCTCCAAGGAGTGAAGAAGAAAGCCACTAAATAGGGGCGGTGACAATGTCCCCATTTTCTCATCGTTGAAGCTTCACCTCCAGGCGTGATCCAAGGCCCTCCGCCTTGTGCCATCAGCTCCGCACCTTGCTCCGGCATCCTTCGCCGTCGAGCTTTAACCCCAAGTACCCCCTTCCTCTCTGCCCGATCCCAACTCTCCTCCTCCTCTCCGCATACACCTCCGGCCTTGCACAGGCCGGCCCCCCTTATCCTTCCCCGATCGCCGGCTTGCCATCAGTCTCCTCCCCCTTTTTTGTGTTGCCTTACTTCTTGCAGGATCAGCTGCCGCCGTCATCATCGACAACTCCGCCCCTTCGCAGCCGAAGCCTCGGCCACGTCACCACTACACCTTCAGCCCGACCGGCACTGCCCTGCTCCTCCCCCTTCGCCGACCGCTCGCCGCCTCCGCCTCGTGGCCCAGCACCCTCCGCCCCAGGTTCGCCCCCTCCTCCTCGCGACTTCACCGCCCTCCGCCACGGCGAGATCCCCGCTCGTCGCGCCACTCCGCATCGCCACCTCCGCAAACCTCCGCCCACCACGATGTGCAGGTGTCGTTGGATCGGGCAGGAGGCCCTTGATCCAACGACCCTTATCGAGCCATGCGTCACCCCCGAGCCTCGGCCCTAGCCTCGAGGCTCGGGTCCCCGAAGCAGCACCAACCGCCATTTAGGCTCGGGCGTCCGAGCCTGAGCCTTGCCTCCGAACCATAGGCTTGGGAGTCCCGAGCCTCCGCCTCGAAACGTCGAGCCTTCGTTGAGCCTTCGCCGAGCCTTCGCCCCCTCCGAGCCTCCTGCTCACGTGCTGGGCACGTGTGTTTGGGGGCAAATTGCATCAAGGCCCTCGGAAATTTTGGATATTACATATATACCCCCGCCAATGGGTATATTACATCCGGGCCCCTCAAACTTTTATTAATTACAGATAAGTCCTCCAAGGACCTCTTTGCAAGAAAACTTTGTTTTATTTACATCTTAGTCCCTACAACTTCAATTGAGCATATCTTTTTCTTATGAACTCCGATTTTAGCATATAATATGTCATTTTGAAGCTAATTCCATGCTCTACCTTTTAGCATAGCTTATGAACATATCTGAGGCCATTTATTGAGAATTATCATTGAGGATATCGGTTGGCTTTTGCAGGCTTATGTTGACATATTTGTGCCACATTTCCCTTGAGAGAATTGACGATTAATTTTTGCAGGGATTTGTTGGAGTTGAGATAATTTGAGGACTTATTTTATGCAGGGGTTAAATGAAGGAGATTGAGTAGATATATTGACTGTTTGAGATTAAAATTAGAAATATTTAAAGATAAATTCACTGCAGGATTAATCTGAGATCTATTCACTCTGATTTACATTAGGAATTTAATTTGATACATCTTGATGAATTAAATATTATTTGATCTGTGATTTCTTTTCGAGGATATTGATTATTTTTACTTTGGATTAAACATCACCGATCCTGGGCATAATTCTCTCTGTTTAATTTCTTTGCATCACATTCGCATCATTGCATTGTATATTTTTGCAACAAATAAATTAATCGAGCATTTATTAACTACTTAATTTGATTTAAGGCCACGCAACTAAAAATCACCGTTCCCTGTGTTCGACCTTGGTAAACTTATCAAGTAAAAATACTCCACAACATTCAAAGCTTGTGGTATTTTGATCGACCGAAATTCGCTTCCTATACTACAATTATCGATTATTAAAGAGGTGAATTTCGCGCTCATCAAATGGCGCCGTTGCCAGGGAACGACGAATTTTTAGGGTTTTAAATCATTTTTTGTCATTGATTTTTGTAAAAATTAATTTTTGTGTCATTTTCTGCATTTTATTTTGCATCTCTCTCTTACTTCAGATACTAACCGCAATTTCTCTCTTTACAGAAACTACTCGGAACATATTTCGGATTCAATTCAAGGATCTGCAAGGAAAGAGATTAAAATTTTAATTTTATGAGAGAGAGTTAGTATAGATTTAATTTTCTGCATTATTCTCAGGGTCACTCTCTTTGAACCCTTGTAATAATTAAGACTGAACTTTTTCTGTGGTGTGTCGGGTCTGTTTCAACCCTTCTGTGTGGTTGGGACCCGACTTGAGTGGCGTAGGACTTAGGCACATATATGCAGATTTTTATATCATTGATTGTGCTCATAAATTTTTAGGCCACACTTTTCACTAATTAAACGCACTGTAGATCGTTCAACATTAGCCAAAAATTTCAATCATTTCTTCCTGCTAATAGAAATATCTATTAAGGGTGTTTTCCATCTGTGCATACCATTTAATGTAAATTTAAATTCCTTGTCTTGCATCCCGCATGAAGAATGCGAGGATTCACTGTAAGTCTTTCTCTTAAGCATGCATCATTGATTTACGTTTGCATTGGTTTTTCCGATTCCCCTTTCTCAAGTTTTACAACCTAGAATTTAAAGGAATTGGGACTGCTCGTTAGGCGTGAATTTCTGTGCTCACATAAACTACAGTGATAACCATAATCTAAAATTGGGACTGCTAATCAAAGTGACTGTAAATAAACTGACCTAAAATTAACCTGTGTCTGGTGGAGAAAAACCCACTCATTGTTTGTAAGGACTAGATCGCACACTTTGGATAGAGCCAAAACTGAGGAATTTCACAAAGACTACTGTTTTTAAAAACAATTAGCTACTTTTCAGTGAGGGTCTCGGGTAGCCGTTTTACGGTCCGACTTCCCTTAGCAAAGTGGGTGGTTTAGAGGACACCGCGAAAGGCTCCGTCCTCAAGTAACACGGGTAGCCGTTTAACGGTCCGTACTTACACCTATACTGGCTGAGAGTAGGTGCAACTAGTTGTACGAACTCAGGACAGTCTTTGTGGAATATTTCAGTACCTAACAGCTCCGCTTAGATAAAACAATGCATTTAAAATTCAACACATAAAATAAACTAGAAGAATTTTAGAGAACAACAAAATAATATTGCGTAGATGAGTCTCTGAGGAGCTCAAGAACAGATCTTCTTTCATGGCCGTTGGTGAAGCTTGGACTAGGATGAGGGGACCGAGGATAGTCGGACCCTCATCCGGGTCATCCATCCCACATTCGACGCATTCACTACATTGCAGCAGAGATGCTACAGTAGACGATCCTTTCCCAAAGCTTGAGCTCGAAGCTTCTATTGCTTTCTTCCTGCATGTCACATAACATGCATTCTCATTTCATCTCCTGTCACAAGCGACTAAGATAAGCCTCCGACTTCAACGAACACCTATAAAAAATCATAGAACAAAGAAAACTTCGATTAAAAACCTATAAAAAACTTGAAATCATAGAAAAAATGGATTTGAGAGGATTTCACTTTTGTCAAACTCCCTAGAACAACTCTGAACCATCTACACAAAGAAGAAAAGGCACTAGCCTTAAATTTCAACGAAATCCGACTGAATTCGATCGAATTTTGGTTTCAACGGGTTATCCAAATTCAACTGAAATATCCTAAATGACCTAAATAGGGGGGCAATATAAAAAAATATCTGAAATGACTGAAATTTTTGGTCGAAATTTCGTTTTGATCGGTCACTGAAATGGTGACCAAAACTGACATTTAGGACCTTGAGAGAAAGTTGGTGCTTATCATATATTAGTATAACTCTCATGTTTTCTCTCCTCGATTTCACACAATATATAGCTATAGAGGACCACAATTTATCTATTTTGCAACAAGATGAGGACATTGATAGAAATGTTACTTATATAATAAATGCATGTTGGCTAAAATGGAGACGAGTCTTTACTGTTCTTTGTGATAAGAAGATCCTTTTAAAAGTTAAAGAAAATTATTACGAAATAGTAGTGAGACATGATATGCTCTATGGATTAGAATGTTAGCTTGTGAAGTATAGACATGTGCAGAGAATGATAGTGGTAGAAATGAAAATGCTACTGTGGATGTGTGGTCATATACGGAAAGATATAATTTGAATAATGGGATTAGAAGGGAAGTTGGTGTAGCTCTGATAGAGGATAAGATGAGAGAAAACCTCTTAAGATGGTTTATCCATTTGCAAAGGAGGTTGGTTGATACATCAGTTAGAAGATGCAAGATTTAAGATATTGAGCTGGTTAAGAGAGGGTGATGAAGGACCAACAAGTGTTGAAATGAGACTATCCGAAGGGATCTTAGTTTTCTGGATTTAAGTCCGATAATGACACAAAATAGATCTAAATAGAGGAAGAAAATCCATGTAACCGACCTTACTTAATTGTGGGGAAAGGCTTCTGTTGCGAATTGCGGAAGCAAACACGCACAAACACGATCAAACAAGCAAGACGCAAACACAAGGATTTACAAGGTTCACCCGTAAAAGGGCTACGTCCTTGGGAGGTCGCGATCAGTTTCACTATATGGAGAAAGATGTAATACAAAGGGTACTGTGAAGGTACATATATGGGATGAGAAACAGGATCAGAAAATGATGATGCGGTATCTGGTGGCCCTGGGGCCCTTTTTATACTGCAACAGAAGAATACCATTTGTATTCAACAATCCATCCACCCAGCTCCCAGCCAATCAGAAGGCAGGACACAGATCGGACATGTCAGCAATCCTAGCGCAATAGCTCTCAGCCAATCGGAAGGCAGGACACATATCAGACATGTCAGCAATCCTGGCCCAACAGCTCTCAGCTAATCAGAAACCAGGATACAGATCAACCACATCAGCAACCCAACAAATAGTTAGATTCAAGTCACGTTAACAATCTCTACCTTGAATTCAATCCTCTGAGAAACTTTGTCAAGCTGCGCCCTGTCGGCGCCAGCCCCTTTTGGGGCTACTTCCAACTATCAACATTGAGCAAGTCCAAACGAATGTTTGAACTTACTCCCAAGAACCGCCTTTGTGAACATATAGTCTGGATTATTTGTTATGCCGACCTTCTTACCTTGATCCTCTTCTCAGAACGAAGGAAGTGATATCTGACATCGATATGCTTAGTTCTTTCATGATGCACGTGATCCTTGGCTAAGCATATCTCTCTAAGACTGTCACAATATACTATAGCCTGGTCTTGTTGAAGACCAAGATCTCCATCTAAGGCATTTAGTCAGATGCCTTTCTTTGCAGCCTCTATCAAAGCCATGTACTCTGCCTCCGTAATAGACAAAGTAACTGATGGTTGCAAGGTAGCCTTCCAACTGATGACCAAAGTCCCCAAAGTGAAAACATAGCCTGTCATTGATCTCCTTCCATCGACATCTGCATCATAGTCTAAGTCTAAATATCCAGCAACTAAACATTCTGAATCACTTCTGTAGATAAGGCCAATGTCTGATGTTCCTCTCAGATAGCGGAAAATCCGCTTGGCTGCCTGCCAATGCTCCTTCCCTCGGTTGCCCATGAATCTGCTAACAACGCTCATAGCATGAGCAATATTAGGTCTTGTGCATACCATGGCATACATAAGACTTCCAACTGCGTTAGCATAGGGAACACGTGACATGTGTTCCTTCTCTGTGTCTGATTGTGGTGCGAAAGAAAATGAAAGATGAATGTTCGAAGCGGATGGAGTACCTAAAGGCTTTGCTGTAGACATCCCAAATCTCATTAGAACTTTCTCAATGTAGTTATTCTGAGATAAGAAAAGTTTCTTTTCTTCACAATCTGTAATTATCTCCATCCCTAGAATCTTCTTTGCTGCACCAAGGTCCTTCATGTCAAACTCTGAATTAAGGAGCTTCTTCAGATCATTTATGGTACTCTTCTGCTTGGAAGCAATCAACATGTCGTCGACGTACAGTAACAAAAAAATGAAAGAGCCATCCTCCACCTTCTTGTGGTAAACACAACAATCGTATGGGCTCCTGTTGAACCCATGATCAATCATGAACCTGTCAACCCTTTTGTACCACTGCCTAGGAGATTGCTTAAGCCCATACAAGAACTTCTTCAATCTGCACACATGATCTTCCTTACCCTGAGATATGAATCCCTCTGGCTGGCTCATAAGAATGTCTTCTTCGAGTTCACCATGCAAGAAAGTTGTCGTCACATCTAACTGCTCCAGCTCCTAGTCTTGATGTGCTACAAGAGCTAGTAGCACCCTGATGGATGGATGTCTTACAACGGGAGAGAATATCTCGTTGTAATCCACACCTTCCTTCTGACTGTAATCCTTCGCAACTAGATGTGCCTTGTATCTGATGCCTTCATTGCCTGAGATTCCTGTCTTTTTCTTGAAGACCCATTTGCATCCAACAACTTTCCTCCCCTTTGGCAATTGATAAGATCTCATGTTTGATTCTTGTGAAGAGACTCCGTCTCCTCACCCATAGCAGCAATCCACTGCCCGGATTCTGCACCAGATATTGCCTCCCTGTAAGTGGAGGGTTCTGGAGACTCTATCTCCTCCGCAACATGTAGTGGAAATGCAACCATGTCTTCAAATCCGTATCACTGCGGTGGATGTATCTCTCTATGAGGACCATTAGTAGCAACACTTGGTTGCCTCTCCTCCGATTGCTCAGCTTCAGGTCGTTCAGCAACAACCTGATCAGAAGTAGTGTGATCACTACTTGGTGTCAATTCGAACTCCACCTGTTCGGGCACATCATCACTTATCCCTGCATCAATAGACTTACTACTCGAGTGAAGCATGGAATTCTCATCAAAAGTAACATTCCTGCTAACAATAATTCTATGCTCAGAAGGGGACCAGGTTCTGTTCCCCTTTACTCCTGCACCATAGCATGTAAACACCCCTTTCTTTGCCCTTGGTTCTAATTTTCCTTCATTAAAATGATAATAGGCAGCACAACCAAAGACTTGTAAAATAGAATAATAAGCAAGATTACCAGACCATACCTCCATGGGTGTTTTGCAACCAATGGCAGATGCGAGACTCTGATTCACCAAGTAACAAGTTGTATTCACATATTCAGCCCAGAATGCTCTACCAAGTCTAGCATTAGAGAGCATGCACCTTGCTCTCTCCAGAAGCGTCATGTTCATTCGTTCAGCAACTCTGTTCTGCTGTGGCGTATCTCTGATGGTGATATGTCTCGCAACACCCTCCTCTTTGCAGAACTCATTGAACTCTGACGAACAGAACTCCAGTCCATTATCTGTACGAAGACGCTTTACCTTCTTAGAAGTCTGGTTCTCCACCAAGATCTTCCACTGCCTGAAGGTTTGAAATGCCTCGTTCTTGTGCTTCATCATGTACACCCACATCATCCTGGAGTAATCATCAATAATAGACAGAAAATACCTAGCACCTCCCAAAAATGGGACCCGTGACGGACCCCAACAATCGGCATGGATGTAGTCGAGCGTCTCCTTCGTCCTGTGGATAGCTTTACTGAATTGCTTCTTGTGTTGTTTTCCCAACACGCAATGCTCATAGAACTCCAGTTTAGATCCCTTGAGATCCCCCATGAGGCCTTTCTGAATGATGATATTCATCCCCATCTGACTCATGTGTCCCAGCCGCATATGCCACAATTTTGACTTTGATCTTTCGACTTGTGACACTACTGCAACAGAACCGGTAACTGTAGACCCCTGAATAACGTACAATGTCTTCTGCTTGTTGCCCATTGATGACAACAACCCCAACTTTGGCAACATGCATAACTCCACCTTCAGCGTTGTACATGTATCCTTTAGAGTCCAAGACTCCAAGTGATATCAGGTTCTTCTTTAGATTAGGAACATGACGTACTTCTGTCACCGTCCTCACAACTCCATCATGCATTTTGATCTTCACAGAGCCAATTCCTATAATCTTGCACACTGCATCATCCCCATGATGACGTTTCCTCCATCTATCTTCTCATAGGTGCAGAACCAATCTTAATTGGGAGTCATATGATAGGAACAGCATGAATCAAGAATCCAGGTATTATCCGTCGTCTTCTGATCCGTGACGGTGAGAACCAGATCACCTTAAGAATCTGTGCCTCCATGAGCTACGACAGCAACCATAGCTTTTCCTTTCTTCTTCGGGTAGTCCTTCTTCCAATGTCCATGTTCCTTGCAGTAATTGCAGATGTCCCTAGCATTGTGATTCTTCAACTTGGACTTCTGCTTTCCCTTCTTTGTGTAGCTAGAACTGGCATGACTCTTCTCATGAGTTATAACCAAACCTGCAGCGTTAGAGTCCTGCTTCTTGGTAACCATATGCTGAAGTTCACGCATATGCAGACTCGAGCGAACTTCCTCTAGGGTTATTGACTCTCTTCCCACAATGAATGATTGAACAAAATTTTCAAACGATAATAGAAGAGAACCCAATAAAATCAAGACAGCATCCTTGATGAAACCATGTTTCATGCCTATAATTCACTGAAATTAACCCCCTATCTTACACTAGGAGTCAATAAAAAATCAGAAAATCCTTGTAATTATCAGATTCATTGAATAAATTAAAAACCACAAAAAAATTGCAAAATTAAAATACATGGTGTTTTTATCCTTAAAATGCCCTTAAAAATATTTTGTGCCTTTATTTGACCTCATCTCCATTTTTGGTCAACATGAAACTTGTAGATCTCATCGAGATATACAACTTTCATGTTTTTTCTTCAAATTCGGCCATCTACTCCCTCTTAAATCAATTTCTTCTTTCCAATAATCTGATTGGGCCCCGTGGCTCTTTCTGGTTCAGCCACATGGCCCAACCCCTTTGCCCTTGTCGCCCGCTCTCACAGCCGTTGGATCTCTTCTTGATCCAATGGTCTTGCGATCTCCACGCACACTCTTTAATCCCCATAGTCTGATCACACTCAAAATTCATCGCAGCTGCTCGTTGGCGCCTTGAGCTCCGCCCTCCACGTGGCGCTTCGGGCGCCATCTGATCTCGCCTTCGCCCCTTCATCTCCACCGGTCTTTGATGCCCAGATATCGACCCTCCGATCTCCTTTCTCAAGCTCATCATCACCATCCGCCACCGCTCTCACCAGAGTGTGCCACGTGGCGGCGGTTGCACCGCCCGATCTTCACCATCTTAGCCGCTCACTTCACCTACGTCCTAAACCCTCCGATCGTCCCCCATCTGAGATCTGGACCGCCCGCTAGCGTTGCGTTCTTAGCACGCCACATGGCACTCTACTCACCCTACGGTTACGCCACATCGATCTAATCCTAACCTTCCCTTAGCGCATGTCGTTCAGCCGTTGGATATCAAGATCCAACGGCAAAACCTTCGTCGTCAACCTCCCATCTGGTCTTACTCCCACGTTCTCCACCTCGCAGGACCCCATCGCCCCTTCCAATTTCTCCACCACCTCCATTAACCTCCTCACTCACCGACCACCCAACGACAGATCCCAATGATCCCTCATTCTCGCGAGCAACCACCCGTTCCATCTCTATCCCCCATGTGCTCCATACCCCTCAATCAACCCACGACCCCACTCATCAGAACCGCCACCTTCGAAGCCTTCAATACACCCTCCCCTCCGCCAGTCACGGTCGTCCACTTTTATGTGGGGCTCTACCTAACTCCTCTCCTCCTCTCCGTGACAGGGGGAGGTCCGATTGAGGCGCGACGACGGCGCCAGCCCCCTGGTGTCAACCCACTGCCTTCCATGGCTGCGTCGCAGCGCTTCTAGGCCGCTCGAGCTACCCCACCTGGCTGAAGGGGTCCAGCGAAGACCCGGGGATCAATTGAACCCCAAGCCCAAGCCGCAACCTCCATCTCTGACCAGGTAAGCTTCCTCAAACGCCTTTGTACTTTTCTTCTCCCTTTGCTTAATTAATTAGGATTCTCCGGTCATTTTCACCTCCCATTAACCCTCTCATTAGCTTCGCCACACATCCCCCGTTCACGCGCTACCTCTGATCACTCATTCCTCCTTCTTCATGCCCCGGCCACCTTCGACCCATCTCCTCTCTGGTCGGCGGAGATGGAGCTCCAGTTCCTTTGCCTCCCCTCGCTCACATGGAACTCCATTCCACTCACACATGCCTTCCTTTCGCTTCGGCTATTGTCACTAACGCTATAGGTACTCACCAATAATGGATGAAGAGCTCGCTGGAGTTATCTTGGCGAATGCCATCTCCACCACCGAAGCGACTAGAGCCTTCTCCACGTATAGTCGCAGCTCGCCTAGACCTTGAACTCCATCACCAACCAATCAGGACAGCTGACGAGCTTCATCGATGTCAGAGGAGAGCGGTGGAGCTGGGACCACTCCGCCGGAGTCCTGGTTCCGATGCCCATTGAAGCTGAGGAAGAAGGCACAGGCACCGTTGGATGCTCCTCCCCGGAGCTCATCCAATGGTGCAGGAGCGTCCACGTCGCGCACCAGCAGATTCTGCAGGTACCATCGGGTCCTTGGGATCGGATGGGTCTCGATTGGCCACATGTCATCCCCGGACCTTCTCCGAGTCGCAGCATCAGACCCGCAGGCTTGGACGTCTCGAGCTTGTCCCGAGCCTCTCCAACGCTTCGAGTTCCTCCGTACAGGTCCTGGATCACATGCAGACCACGTGCATAGTGGGTATTTTCCTTTATACCCAGTTTTCATAATTGCAAAAATGCCCCTGTGCATGTGAGGTCCCGAACTTTCTTGTATTTGCATTTTAGTCCCTCCCAGGGACCTGTTTGCTGTTTACCTTTCATGCTTTCTTGTGTTTATGCCCCTAAATTCACTCGTGAATATCTTGAGCATCCTAGCTCCAATTGAGTCGATTTCAGTGGCGTTTTGAAGCTTTTTTCATTATATTCCTTATGGCATGTTTTTCTTTCAGATTTGACACTACGAAATTTGATGTGTTGTTTCATTGGCAAAGTGTCTCGATTTCAATGCTTTTCATGCCTAATTTTTACATGAATGAAGACAGCTTTATTATTTATCCCTGATTTGACTTCTTATTAAATGGCTCAAGTTTTTCTGATTTAGGGCATATTTTCATTGCATATCATCGCATATAAATGCATGATTAAAAATAAAATAAAAAAATGCATAGATTCATGTTTATTTAATGCGTTGTCTTGTCTTCGTGCATTGTTTGACCTATTGTTCTCTAACTTCACACTTACTAAAATCAATAGAAGTCTGAATATCACGAGAGAGGCTCATGTCCCTAAGTTCGACCTTCGTTACTTACCAACTAAAATATAAATTCATGACCATCAGATTTTCTTGACATATCAAATTAGATGGTCTTTGATGGACCAAATCTAGCCCGACTACGATGACGTCCGAGTGCTAATTCCACGCTCTTAAAGGGTTGGATTTCCTGCTCGTCAATCCTTATCTTCAATATTAACATCTACATTTCTTAAATCCATCAATAATGTATTTAAGCGATCTAGATGTTCTTTAAGAGATGTACCTTCCTGCATGCGGAGAGAGAATAGACATTGCTTCAAGAGCAACTTGTTGGTCAGAGACTTAGTCATGTATAGACTTTCGAGTCTCAACCACAGACCGGCCGCGGAATCCTCATCGGCAACCTCCGCGATAATCTCGTCCGCCAAACACAGCATGATCGTCGAGTGTGCCTTCTCTTCTTGCACCATCAACTCGGACGGCTCGAGTGCCTTCGCCCGTTCTTGATCTAACGGTGCCCAGATGCCCTGCTGCTTCAGAAGGACGTGCATCTTGATCTGCCATAAATTGAATCCATTCTTCCCCGTGAACTTCTCGATCTTCAGATTGTGTGACGCCATCTTACTGGATGATCCTGACGGAACCTGAAGCTCTGATACCAGTTTGTTGCGAATCGCGGAAGCAAACAAGTACAAACATGATCAAACAAGCAAGACGCAAACACAAGGATTTACAAAGTTCACCCGTAAATGGACTATGTCCTTGTGCGGCGGCGATCAGTTTCACTATATGGAGAAAGATGTAATACATAGGGTACTGTGAAGGTACGGATATGGGATGAGAAACAGGATCAGAAAATGAGGATGCAGTATATAGTGGCCCTGGGGCCCTTTTTATACTGCAACAGAAAAATACCATTTGTATTCAGGAATCCATCCCAACAGCTCCCAACCAATCAGAAGGCAGGACACAAATCAGACATGTCAGCAATCCTAGCCCAACAGCTCTCAACGAATCAGAAGGCAGGACACAGATCCGACATGTCAGCAATCCTGTCCCAACAGCTCTCAGCCAATCAGAAGCTAGGACACGGATCAGCCACATCAGCAACCCAACAAGTAGTTAGGATTCAAGTCACATTAACAACTTCATTGTTGTTGATATAGATATAAAGGACCACGAATAAGTGGTGTACGTGGTTGAGGTTGAGGATGACATGCAAAATGGAATACGATGGGGTTCGACTGGATCGTAAGAAGTTTTGCGCATGCACGTTGATATGTGATGGACAAGTGAGGACTAGCGGTCGTAAATGGGTAAAAAGGTGCGACCTAACTGGGTCGCGCGCAATTAGATTGAAGAGAAGCGAACATGGCATGACCAGATACATCCCTAGACTGCATATGTTAAATTCGTAGCGTTAGATTTTCACAAGGATTTCACAATAAAAAAAACTATAAGGGATATTCTCTCTTAAAGTTCATGCGACCGAATCGGTGAAGACTGGGACATAGGTTTCTCCGTGAGGTTGTTTTTTTTTAATAGTAGGCCCGGTAATTTCGGGGGTCCGGAGCGTCCCCACTGGGATTCGAACCCGGGTCGTTTAAAGTGGAGGCACACTGCTCTACCACCCGACCAGTCCTTGGGTTCTCCGTGAGGTTGGTTGCCATTGCACTCTTTAAAATACCATATTTCTTCAAATTTTAGATGTATTTATAAAAAACGAGTACTCTAAATTTTGTGTAATATTTTGGCTTTCTGTGCTTGAATTTCTCTCAGATTTACAATATTTTTTCAAGATGTCAAACGACTGACTGGCTGGAGGTTCAGTGAAGAGAGCGTGCAGAATGGTAGGAAGCTTTGGCCCTTCACAGTTGCAACCAGAGATGCAGATAAGCGTATCATTGTCGTAAAATATATGGAAGAAGGAATATGATGTTACCATTGGCCCTTCACAGTTGATTTCTCTACAGTAGAGATCTCGGCTATGATTCTCTCCAAAGTGAATGAGATAGCCTCTACTTTTGTTGGTCGTCTTGTTCGAAAGGCGGCGATCGCAGTTCCTGCTTACTTCAACAACTCAGAGCGTCAGCTACAAAGGATGATATTACCATTGCCAGTTCCTTCAAATTCTTAACGAGCCCAACCCATTGCTGTGGCTGGCGTCAGCATATGGTCTTGATAACACGGCCACGAATGGCGGACCAATTTTCCTCTATCATGGACCAAAGATTTAAGCTCAGGATGTTACAAATGGTATTAGAGCTAATTTTCCTCTAATAGTGGAAAAAGCTACACGAGAGATGGAATCACCCCTCCAAAAAATAAGAGAAAAAGGTTACCTGGACAGAGCCCGCCACTGTCACTAAGAATAAGTGATGGGTCATGTCACAACGAGGATGTTGCAAATATAAGTGTGGAAGGTTGTAACATCCCAACCCCCAAACATAGTTCGATATCTAAAACTCACAATATTTGGGTGTTCATTATAAGTGGTTGGGATTACTACTTGCCAACTTGGACTTAAAAATTTTAGATGGTTATCAACATGTTCAATTGAGTCCGAACCCAATAAGTTGTCAGGACCAATTTTCCTCGACAACGAATCGAGGACCTAAGTTGGTGGGTGCCACCATGGTACATCCACTAACTATATATGTCATTTTTATATCTATTTTCCATCTTTATTTATGATAAGATTTCATGTAATCACGGAGATTACATGTAATCTTGAAGACTCCATGCAATCTTGGAGATTACTTTGGTTGGAGATATTCAAAGAATCTCGTCATACTTGAAATACTGGAGATTACATGTAATATTGAAGATTAACAAGTAATCTTGACTATTGATTAGGGTTTATGAGTGCATTCAAAGTGCATCTCCACAATCTAACGTACTAAAAAAGAGAAGACAACGCTCTCTCTCTCTAACTTAGACAAAAGGTATAGAAAATTGTAGTCCCCGATGAAAGTTCATCTTCCTTGGTCGTTTGGCCAAGTCAAGGCCTTTTTTTTACCGTTCTCAGATCATATTTAAGCTCTGCATTTAATTTTTGCCTTCAATGTTAGATCTAACTAACTGATTAGGTTTAATTTCAGAAACTCCCTTTTGACCTTGAGCTTGAGCTCCATGACAAATCACTCGCATATGACCACTAATCCTTGTCGATTTTCATGCCATTTCAATCCCCTCCACAATATCGACGATGTGTCCTCTGTGATCAACCTAGATCCTTCGTGATTTGGTGAATCAAAGCTCACGTCCTCAGCCCATAGCCAGAGCTTTGCCATTTCGTTCATTTAACCCCCAACGGCTTCATTATTTGGTCGAGGGACTTTCCTTCTACCTGAATGATCTTTTTGGTGCAAGTCTAATGCGTTGGAGACCCTCCTGGAGCCTCAAATCAATAAAGAATAGTTCACATTTTCCTAGAGCTAACATGGCCACCAGATATGCCTAGAGACCATATGGGTCTCATCTGAAGGTACATGCATGTGCGGAGGAACAATAGCAATATCCAACAACCGTTAACAACAGGAGGGAATGCTGAAGTCGCTGGATATCCATGCTCGAAGTTCAACAATGACAGTTTCTACCGTCGTTCTTCCAGAGGCCTCCATCGTTGTTCGATCAAGAACACAACCCATTTCTAATCTGGGTCATCTAATATATTCAAAGCTTTGTGCCTCCTCCACCATTCGATCACATACACCAAAATTTATTTCACATTAAAATAATATACAATGTACATTTTACATCATGAGAAGCTCAAACGAGTCCGGAACTCATCAATGGAGTCCTGGAGGGTCGAGGAAGGTGAAGCGGTTGGGGAGCCTCTAGTCGTGCAAAATTCAACCCATATGGGGTCCTTCGAGTCTATGTCCTACAATGTTAGGCACACACAAGGAAAAGGGGCATGTTGGGCTTGGTTTGGGGCTAAAATGGACTAAGATGGAGTGTGTGTGAGGGTCTCCGACAAACAACAGAGGAGGAGACCCTGAGTCACTGATTGAGACTCGATCAGAGGGATCAAAGGTTATTGCGGTGAAGGGAAGGCAAAGGGGAAGATGACGGAGGCGATAGGTGCGACGGAGGACAGTTGAACACGACAGAAACAATGGTCGGAGTTGTGTCTCCGATGAACTTTGATTTGAGAAAATAACGAAACAAAAGGTAAAATGTCACAAAAATAATTCCTAAAGTAGACTATCTCTATTTCTAGGAACAAAAATAAGCATTAAACATAGGTCTCTACCTGCAAGGGAGGGAGCCAAGGAGGAGCTCCAGTGAGGATGATCGATGAGCTTGGATTAACCGTTCAGGACCTCTTCCTCCGCTCCAAAAAGACCGACGAGCTAGTTGCTATCACCAACGAACTAGAGCACAAGAATCAGGGGATCTCAAAGGTGAAAATGTGATAAAAAATGAAATGGAGGCGCATAGGAGGAACATATATACATGGAGGATTTGATTAGGGTTTGCTCGTCGACCAAGGTTCCATTAATCGAGTAATGATCATGGCGTGAAAGAGAAATGATCGAGGAGCAATTTTGCTAAAGGAATCAAGCCAAAAAAATGAAAGATTCATGGGGGAAAATCATGGAAAGCAAGGGGTCAATGGGTCTGACTGGCTAGTTGACCAACAGGTCAACCAAGGTCGTGCGCTCATTGGCCCACGTCAGACCGCTAAATGCCAAAATAGAAAATAAAATAATGGGAAATTAAAAATTAAATAATAAATGAATTAATTAATTAATTAAAACTCAATACATAGAAAATGTTTATTATTTTATGTAGTATTTTATTATGATTTTTTTTATTTCTTTGAGTTAATTTACTATTTTTTGTATGTACAAATATAGGTATATTTACCTTATATAATGTATTTTATCTTTATTTTATATTTTAGATTTTATTATTCTATACACTTATTTTATATATTTATAACTTATTTAAATGCACATATAGATATTTTTATTATACTTTTGTGAAGTTAGTTGTTAGCTTAAATAAATACGTATATTTATTATATAAATATATATATGTATAATTCATCTATATATTTTAGTATACTTGTTTATTTTAATATTTTTTATATGTTTCATTTTATTTTGATTATATACATGTAATTTAAAAAATATTTACAAAATTATGAAAATAAGAAAAATATAAAGAATAAATATAATGATTATTTTATACATATATCTTGCACAATGAGGACTCAAAACCTAACTTCTTCTAATGAGGATGAGTTCGTCCCATTCCACTTTGATATCAGCGAGACTCCCAAGGCCAGACCTGACCACACTTCTTCCACTCACTCATCTGTGCCTTCACACCCTAGGGCCACTGAAGACCCCGACGTCGACCTGCACCACACTAGATCCATTCATTAGCAGTCTCGCAAGAAGGTTTGCTTTTGACCTTCTTAATCCTTTGTATATCCATCTTTGTTGTATAGTCTCTTTTGTTCACCTCTGCCCCTCTACCGTATTGCTCGTCCACCCATTCTCGTGTTTGCCTTGCTTAGGACGTACATTGTCCTAAGTATAGGTGGGTGGACGAGCCGAGTGTTCATTCATCGTTCCGTTTCATCACTCCTGTTGTTGCCTATACTTAGGACTTCTTTTACCCTAAGTATAGGGGGAGTGATGCGTACATTCATTTCTATCTTCTTCTATCTTCTGGTCCTCTTTTCTTCTTTTCTTCTTTTCTTCTTTTCCTTTTCTATCTTCTTTTTCTACCGAAAAAGGTGTCATCTCTTTTTATTAGTCTTCTATACTTAGGATGTACTTTGTCCTAAGTATGGGGGGGCTGTACACCCCGAGTGTTTCTATTTTTTGATCCTATCCATTGTCTCCTCTTCTTGTCTATACTTAGGGATATCTTACCCTAAGTATAGGGGGAGACAGTCTGAGTACGATCTGTTTATTCTCAACCTTGACCCTCCATGTTTTGTGTACAGTCTGCTATACTTAGGATTATTTGATCCTAAGTATGGGGGGATGGTCAACTTCTCATTCGTTTATTCATTTATCTCTTATTCATTTATTCTTTAGACTTTTCTATACTCAGTACGGGTTATGTATTCTCTTTTCTCTCTGATCTATGAGGACATAGCTCAAGCTAAGTATAGGGGGGTCATATATACTGCGTATATACTTTAGCCATAACTCGTACTTTCGTATTTTTCATTAATAATTATGGCTAATTTTACTTAAAAAGTTCATTAAAAACCTTAATTAAATGATGTGATTATTCCTCAAATTCTTTTTGTAGTCACTAATTAATAAATCAGGTGAAAATATTTTTTGCAAAATGTTTGAAAAATAGTTTAAAAATCTTTGTGAAAAATCTTTTGAAAACTATGTGGAAAAAATTTGTTACATGTTTTCAACCTTTGTAAAAACTTTTTGTTTGAAAAATTATTTTCTTTGTGTGAAATAAAAAGGTTTGAAAAATAATTTGTAAATGGTTTGAAAAATAGTTGCAAAAATATTTGAAAAATCTATATATACTGTTTGGAAAACCTATGCAAAATGATTTTCAAATGTGTGTACATGTCTGAAAAAATTGTTTGTAAAAATTATTTTGGACTATAGTTTTCAAAATTGATTGAAAAACCTGTGTCAAATAAGTTTGAGGAATATATACATCATATCTAAAATTCTATATGTATATAACTGTAAAATCGACCACTTACCCTTGTAAATTATTAAAATCTACTTCTTGTAAATACAAGATGCATCCCCGTGTAAATATTTGTACCTAGTTTTTAGCCAAAACCTTTTTGTTTTCAAAAATCCCAAAAATATTTGCAAAAATTAAAATCCAAAAACATTTGAAAAATCTTTTTGAAAAATCTAAAAAAATGCATATGCATCATATTTTCAAAAAAATCCATAAAAATTCAAAATATTTGACAATTGCATCACAAAAATATTTTCTATATAGTATTTGCATAGCATGAGCATTTTTTGTATTGAGTTTAATGGTTGAACAAGTCTACGTAAAATCCGAAGATTGGAGCTTGGTTGGACCTTAAATCTACCTAATTAACAGGAACTGGAATTGAGGTACTTCAGGTCTAGTTGACTTAATTCTTTGAGGATCACGGGACCTGGTTCAATGGATTCTTTATTGCCTAGGTAGAGTATTTCGGAGCACATGCATGACTCTTGTTGATAATGACCTAACTTGGGCAGCTGCACCTTTTACTTGGCTCAACTCAGTCGGAGTGGTGAGGGGTTGGATTTGCCGGTATGAGACGCACACAAGTGGAAACATTTGTCCTCCTCTAGGGAGGGAAGTGCACCCCAACCCATTCGGTGATGATGAGTTTTGAGGACAGGAGATTGTGGGTTGCAATAAAGCTTCAAAAGAGGGATAATCTACTGGCTCAAGAGGAAAAACTCCCTATGTAAATATTGTTGTATATAGTATTCAAAAAATAAATAAAATATGCAAAAACAAAGAAAACTCCAAAAAAGTGAACAGGCTTGTACAAAAATAAAAATGCATGCCGAAGTGTACATATGTGTATAGTCAAATAAGCAAGCTTGAGCTTCAAAGTCAAATCATGTGAGCCTGCAGCTGGATGACTTGAATACACTGGTCTTGCATCCTAAGATAGGTAGCTACACTAGCTACCGTCCATTCTTCTCTTCACCCCCTCCTCTTGAGTTGGTTGCTAGTTGAACTTAGAAGGGAATACCCCGCTCATCGAGGAATGAGTTGTTGGATTGAGGAATCATTGGGTTGTCATATTGGAGAAGCCAGTCTCTTTGTCATTTCAGTTGAGGATAGCCACCATCACTTACACTGTACGAGTCAGATTCATAGTCGTAAGGGATTGCGTATGAGTTGAAACATTACACATTCCCTTGCAATGACATGTGGAACATTTCTGACCTGACTATTGAGAGGACTTGAGCAGATTTTTGGGATTCTCGAAGGCTGTTGGATTTCAAATCCGGCTCTCATTAAGGTTTCGCCCGCACTAAAATTTCAAAGGTTTGACGTAAGCTCCAAACTTTGATTTTTGCAAAGACAAGTTTGATAATTAAACTAAATACAATTTTCTTCTTTTTCTTTTCTTTGTTTTTCTTTTTTGCACTTATTGCATAAGTGTTTGATAGGGAGTTACAGAGGCAAGTATAGGGGGATGATGAATCCACGTTTCATCATCTTTATTCTATCATTTTGGCCTTAAAAACCCTAGTAAATGCGTATAAATAGGCTTAATTTTGTTTTTTTATCATTCATGCATCATTGTGTAAATAGTGTATAAAATATGGTTTTTAAAGCCAAAATTATAGAATAAAGAAAAGAAAAGAAAAGAAAAATAATAAAATATTATAAATATTTTATGACCCGAAATCCCGAGACCCCTCCGTCAACTATGCCAGCTCCTCCGTCAACTGCCTCCTTGGCCTGGAGGATGATGCGGGGGCTGCACCACCCCCTCCCATCCAAGACCTTCCTCATCTCTTGCTCCCTCCTCTGCCACTCCACCTCTTCGCCTCCACCCACCGCCTCCTCCTCGTTGCACCTTCTTGATAGACTCCTCCTCTACGTCTGGTTGTTTACTAAGTGGACCATAGAAACGTTGAATAATATTTTGTATGTAAGGTAGCAATGATATTAAATGGAAGAAAGAGCGAGGAAGGGAGAAGAGAGGACGTTGGGATGGAGTGAGGTGTTATAGCTGCAGGGATGATATTGAATGGGTAAGGAGAAGGAGAGGTGAAATTTAATAAAAAGGAGAAAAATGGAAAGAGAAAACAATCTCCTTAAAACATTACAGTATAATAAAATTTATGTAAGCCAGCGAATAATTTAATATTTGTTGTTATATGTTCCGTAGTTATTTACATAATACTAAATGTTACTTGTTGCATTATTCTTTAAATTCGCAATGAATATTGTATTTGCTATTATATTTCTTGCAATAGATCTTTGAACAATGGTTAGTGGTTGATATTTTCTTTTAATTATTGTTAAACTTAGCAATGATTAATATAAATTGAAACGAATAAGTCAACAGGAGCACCGCCATTATATGAACTTTTAACAGAGAATATCTTATTCATTTTTTATTACTAGGACAAAAGATAATTTAGCAACGAATAATATTTCACTGTTATATCTTTAACATTGGAATATATGACAACGAACATTCAAAATATCTATTATTTTAGGTCAATTTTATGACAGCATTATACATCTCTTTAATCATATTATTTATCTTGCATATCCTCTGTTTATCCCGTCTCTTCCAATTTCCTAACTTCCAACTCAATTAAATTATCAAGAAAACTATTATATGAAGATCCTTTGCAATTAACGATGATTTTACATAGCTCAATTTTAAAAAATAACTTACTTATGAATTGGTCAGATTGTCTATCTTATCTACGCATATAAAAATATATGTCAACGTGTGTGTCTTTTTATACGATTTAATTGTTAATTGTTGTAGCAATTGTTCAGATTCTTTTTATTTCTCTTTTGTGAAAAAACTACAAATGTAATCCCATCATACACTCAAACAAATGAGTTTTAGTGATGCCTTCTTGAAAATTCATCATTATAGATCCATTTTATCATAGTAATAAAAAATGTACATAAACTCGGAACTAGGTTTTACATCAAAAGGATTTACATGAAAGAATGGTAGAACCAACAGTCATGATAGGTAAAGAATTTATCTTGTCCGAGGGTCTTCAAAGGATTTACATCAAAACCTATAAAAATAAACAATACAAGTGTAACATCCATACCCTTCAAATATAGTCCCAATTTCAAAACTCAAAAAGTGTGAGAGTGGATTATAAGTGGTGGGAATTACTACTTGATAACTTGGCTTTAAATATTTTGGGTGGTTGTCATCGGGTCCAATTGGACCCGAACTCAACAAGTTGCCAAAGCTAGTGTTTCTCGATAACGGACCGGAGACCTAAGCACGTGACATTACATATGGATGCGATCGTCTTTTCAGATGTGCACATGTTGTCATCTTTTTATCGTGGTCCCCATCATTCTTGTTTGTCGGTCAGAGTTTTCATGTGAATCATAGGGACTTCAGAGTAGAGGATCATTTCCTATGCCATGTGGGCAAGAGTTTTCATGTGGTATCATAGGAACTCCAGAGTAGAGTACCATTCTCTGTGCCAGATGGGAGAGACTCAGTTCTTCGACGAGGAGACCTTTCAGACTCCATTCTCTAGCGATCGTGGACTCCGACGAGGATTGCACTTCTACGACCTTTTCAAATCGGCTCTTTTCAGAGATGGAGCAGTTGTCCACATTATTTTGACGGGCCAGAGTACTCCGATGATGAGACTCATTTCAGTTGCAGTGACTCTGACAGGTGCAATTCAGAGCACATGCACTCCGATGAGGAGATTCATTTTACCCACACTCTAGCCCATTTGTCTTCCTCACCTGCACGACATGAGAAGCAACGTCCTTGACAGTAGTCGATTGTTGTGCGCGTTAAGTTGATATTGTCTGTAGTGTCATGTAGCGTGAGTTGAGTTTCTTTCTGTTTGTCCAAGCTGAGCATTGCATGCTCTAGCTTGAGGGGGAATGTTGGAGCATTTGTTATATGCGTCACATGTATGTGAGATGGGTAAATGGATCTCTCCAGGATCCATTTATCCTATCCAGTCTTTAGTCCCACATCTACTAGTTTGGAGATGTGGAAACTCAGTGGGGGCTATATATAGACCCCTATACCACTGTAGTCAGATGAGAAAAAGGAATACAATATTCACCCCTTTGAGGGCTTCTACAGTGGTTTCATCCCACTCCTTAAAGTGTACGGTCCCACATAAAAATCACGGTGTTCCGTGTTTATATATTTATGTTCTTATGCTCTGTTTATCATTCCTCTTCCACATTCCTATTTTTTAGCATTTATATGCCGCATACTACTTGTGGATTTTTACATTTTGATCCTTTCATTTTTTTCTATATCACTTATGCCTCTATTTTTTTGTAATTACCTTTGTGCCCCTATATTATTATTGTTAGTGCAATATATAGGATGACGGGCGTAATATTGAAGTGTCACTATTGTAGATTTTGTAAGAATACAAGAGTAGAAGTGTGATTGTGGAAATATATAGAAATTGGTGTTATTTAAAAACTTAAGATGGCACAAGTGCATAGATCTCCATTATCTATGTTATGGATGCATTGGTGTTTTTAGAATATGCTATTGGTTTCACTATTTGTTGTTTTGTATATGTAAAGTATTATTTGTATCACGAGCATACTAGGCAACATAAAATCTACATAAAAAGGAAAGGACCTCAAAATAAGTTTGAATTAAAGGGTTTTTACAGTTATGCCCCTCTCTCTTTTGCATCTCTTTTGCAATATTAGGTGCGCCCCTACCTTCTTGCATTGTTACCACTTGTGCGCTTTTATTATTTTGGTCATAAATAGTGGAACCAAACAAAGATTTATTCAAATGAAAGTATGGGTAATGAATGGCTTATCGCACTTATCTTGCATCAATTAAAAATTAAAATACTTAGAAAAGTAGGGGGGTCTAGAGCAATGTGCTAACGATCAATGCTCTACGGGCTTGGCTATGGTGGAGGTGGCCGATGGATGCCGACGAACTCCCTCCGTCCCAAGCTCTCGCTATCTTTGCCAGTCTTCTTCTCTTGTAGCTACCATCATCCCTCACTATCTTCTCTCTCAATATGGAGCAAAAGGCGATAATGGGGGAGGGTGTGTGGGGATTTTGGGGCTGAGACCTTGAGGTGGAGGAGGGCGGTGAAGGAGGGAGGGCGGTGAGGGAGGGATGCCCTCTACTTCAACTTTGTCGCTCCCTATGCCTTCTTCCACCAGCTCCTCCCCTAGATGGACAAGCTCACCCTCCTCAAACATCTATCCACCCGCTCCTCCACCGATTTATTCAAATCCAACGTCGACTCCCACCCCCACCAATCATTAATGCCTCAAGACCCCTCCACCTTCATCGACATCTACAATATCTTCAGCGCATCGATAATCATCGATGATAGTCTCGTCCACCATCTCGCCAGCAATGGGTAGAAGGTCCTCATGATGGGCATGACATACACGGATCATGTGGACATTGCAAGAGTCGAGGTGGGGTTGAAAGTGACAGAGGACGATGGAGATCTCCTTAAAGTAAATGATGATTATGGGTTTGGGGGGAGGGGGTGGAGGAGGTCGTGGAACAAGAGGAATCAAGGTGGAAGGGTTCTTGCGGCGTTGGCAACCAAGGGAAGATGGGGAGGGAAAAGGAGGACGATGATAAAAATTACACTTTACCACTCTATTTTCTTTCCAAATACGTTTTTGCCCACAAGTTAATGTCAGTTTGAGAGACAAATGGATGGAAACTAACTCAAAGGGTGCAAGTAATAATGGCGCAAGAAGATATGTGTACAACTTGTGTTTGCAAAAAAAAGAAAGGACATAATATTGCAGAATCTAAGAGGGAGATAACTATAAAAACACTTTTATTAAAGGGACACGAGTCTAATTTACCTTTTGTTTTTTCATGTAAAAGTTTCTCTTATGTGTCGTTCGGCAAGAGCCCCATATTTTCTCACTCCTATGCGGGCCCCACTTTTTATCCTTTTTAAAAAATAAATAAATCAATTTCCCATCATCAGTTTCATCAAAAAACAATATACTATACCATCATATCATATAAAAATTATAAACTACTCCACTTCTACTCACTTTTTCAAACTTCAATACAATCACATCACAATAACTACTCACTTTTTCAAACTTCAATACAATCACATCACAATAACTACCCACTTTTTCAAACTTCAATACAATCATATCTCAATAAACCCACTTCTAATCCACCCTCAATTTAACCCTCTATCCAAATACCAAACCCAAAAACGGGTTACCCTCTACTAGTTTAACTCGCCTTAACCCGCTAACCAAATGCACCCTAAGGGTGGGTTTGGTACGTGAGTTTAGGTGGGTTAAACTGGTAGCATGTAACCTATTTTTGGGTTTTGGTATTTGTATAGAGGGTTAAACTGGGGGTGGATTAGAAGTGGATTTGTTATGATATGATTGTATTGAAGTTTGAAAAAGTGAGTAGTTATTGTGATGTGATTGTATTGAAGTTTGAAAAATTGAATAAAAGTGGAGTAGTATTTAATTTTTATATAATATGATGGTATAATGTATTATTTTTTGATAGAATTGATGATGTAAAATTGATTTATTAAATTTTTTTAAAGAGAATAAAGTGAGACCCTCCTAGGAGAGAGAAAGGGAAGTGGATTAAAGGGGGGTAAATTCCCCGGACGGGCCCTTATGTTATGTCGTTCTCTTTTCCTTGTTCCAAGAAACGCTAAACCCCGCGTACTTTCTTATCACCCCCACTGCCGCGACCTCAACCGCAATGGAGGTCGATGGAGCGGCGCCCTCCCCTCCCGCGAAGCTCCAGTTCGCGACCGTACGGGTGGAGGAGATGACGGGCGGGAAGGTCCAGTTCCAGAAGATACCGGTGCCCCCTCACCGCTACTCTCCTCTCAAGAAGTGTTGGATGGACATCTACACACCCGTCTATGATCAGATGAAGATTGACATCCATATGAACCTCAAGGTATAATTTTTATCATATATCCGATCGCTATGTCTATTGTTTGATTGATTGATCGGTCATAAGAACGTAGAGTACGATGTTTATTACTGCTATGTACAATTTTGAGGCTGTAAATGGAATAACACGAGGGCATGCAGTAAGATCTAAATCTTATTACTCATAAACCTGTTATTGCGATCAAAGTAATTGATAAATGTGTGCCCGTCAAGGGGATCGCATGGCAAAATAAAAAACGAAATATTTGCAATTACGCGTAAGACCTGAACAGTCACAAAAATTTTTACATGTTTCAGAAATCATATGTATTAAGGAAATAATAGAATGCTTTGTTTAGATGTCCAAGAGTTCTCTTATATATGAGAAGAAACTATGTGGTAAATTACAGAAAGAGGTACACAGAAATAAGAAAATATAACAATACTAAAAAATAGTTAATATCTCAACACTCCCCCTCAAGTTGGAGTGTAGATATCAATAAGACTCAGCTTGGAACAACATCTCTGATAAGGTCCTCTCGCTAGAGCCTTTGTAAAAACATCAGCTATCTGGTCTCCCAAGCTGACATGCGTAGTAGTGATGATACCCTTTTGTATCATGTCACAAGTGTAGTATCTACTTCTATGTGCTTTGTCCTCTCATGAAAGGTTGGATTGTTTGCAATGAAGAGAGCGGCC
Organism: Ottelia alismoides; assembly: GCA_037367405.1. Taxonomy (NCBI): domain Eukaryota; kingdom Viridiplantae; phylum Streptophyta; class Magnoliopsida; order Alismatales; family Hydrocharitaceae; genus Ottelia; species Ottelia alismoides. The sequence goes on from JAZKJV010000369.1 coordinate 860,960, forward strand.
TGATTATCACATTGGAGGTGCATGGGAAGAGGTACTTCTATAGTCAGGTCAGGAAGAATGGATCTGACCCACATCATCTCTGTACTGGCTTGTGTCATGACCCTGTATTCTGATAAAACACTCGACCTGACAACTAGAGTCTGCTTCTTACTCTTTCATGAAACAAGAGAATTCCCTATGAACACAACAAAGCCAGATGTAGGCTTTCTATCCTTTGGACACCAAACATAATCTGCATCTGCGCATGCTGTAACTGAGAGAGTTGTACCTCTGTTGAAAAAAAGTCCAGTACCGGGTGAAGTCTTCAAGTACCTCAGAATCATATGGACTGCATCCATATGTGCCTGTCTGGGCTGCTCCATAAACTATCTCACTTTGCTTACGGTAAATGATATGTCAAGCCTGGTAATAGTTACGTATAGTAGCTTGCCAACAAGCTCTCTGTACCTCCTCTTGTTTACTTCCTCAGTATCATTATCATAGAACTTCATGCTCGGGTCAAGTGGAGTAGTGGCAAGTCTGCAATCTCCCATGCCTGTCTCTGACAGAAGATCTATAACACACTTCCTCTAGGTCATCACAAGCATTGTTTTTAAAAATGCGCCTCGAGGCACTGAGGCGTACGCCTCGAGGCGTTTTTCAGGCTATAGCCTCATGCAGCCTTAGTGAGGCTTACGTCTCGAGGCTTATGAGACAATGCCTCATTTGTATGCTGATTTTTTAATTTTTTTTCTGCAATATTTTTCTTTTCTTATTGATTGTGGGCTTTTCATCTTTTGTAGACAAGAATTTTCAAGTCCTTAAGCTCACAATTCACTAAAAATGCATTTTTTTAGTTTATCAAACTATTAAGCTCATTATTAATTTGTTATGCATGTTCTTTATAAATCAACATGAACAAAATTTTGGGTCTTGAATCCTTAAATATAATGCTTATACTCTTTAGTATGTCTCTTGTGTTACGTCTAGTCCCTTTAGTAAATTTTATCCAAGACTTTAAATTTTACGGAGAGTTACCCATTATTGTGCTTGCATATCTATATTTACTTGACTAATTACATATTTAGAGTCCAAACAAAGAGAGTTATATAACAACTTGGATCTTTAAACCATGATGTTAGCCTTGAAATGTCATGGGATTATGTATTTAATCATAACTATTTAATTTCTAGAACTTGAAAATTGTAATTATGGTTAATTCTGATGTTTTATGAAAAAAATTCTTTCACGAGTGCGGCTTACGACTCGAGGCAATACTGAAAAAATGCCTTGATACGCCTCACACTTTTTAAAACCTTGATCACAAGACCCCATTGGTTCTTGACAAACTCTAGTCCAAGGAAGTATCATACTTGTCCAAGGTCCTTGGTCACAAACTGCTGACCTAGGAAGTCCTTGGTACTTTGAAAACCTGCTCGTCATGTCCTGTAATAATAATGTCATCAACATAAACAAGAATGATTGTAGTACCTCTATGGGTCTCCTGTACAAACAAGGAGTGATCAATAATTGATCTCACAAACCCTCGCTGCTCTATCAAGTCTGAGAGCTTTTTAAACCATGCTCTTGGACTCTGCTTGAAGCTATAGATAGCCTTGTGTAACCTGTAAACCTTCTGACACCCCGCCTCAGCAGCAAACTCATGTGGCTGCTGCATGTAGACCTCCTCTTGTAGATCACCATATAGGAATGCATTCTTCACATCAAGCTGATAAAGGGGCCAATCTCGTGTCACAGCAACAACAAGGAGAATATGTAGAGTAGAATGTCTGGCAACTTGAGAGAAAGTATCCTGGTAGTCTACCCCATATATCTGGGTAAACCCTTGTGGCACAAGTCTTGTCGTATAGCGATCCACGCTTCCATCAACACGATGTTTTACAGTAAACACCCATTTGCATCCCACAATCGATGTGTCAACATGAGAAGAAACAAGACTCCACGTACCACATGATTGTAGCGCATCCATCTCTTCTCCCATGGCTAACCTCCACTAGTTATCTTTGAGAGCCTCTTGATATGTATGTTATATTTGCACTGTTGAAAGTGCCAAAGTAAATCTCCTGAAATCCTCTGGCATCCTGCTCAAAGAAACCTGGGTGCAAAGAGGGTAAGTAGCATATGCTCGTTTCTTCTTTTGTAGAGCAATTGGTACGTTAAGATCATCTGCCAAGTCCAGTGCATGTAAATATCCCTCTTGAGAGGGAACCTGCTCATCTTGTTGCACAATCAACTCAGTAGTGCCGTCAATACAAATAATATGCTCACTACATAGGTGAGGCGTGTTGGGATGATGGGCAAGGCTTGTGAGCATGGCGAATTGAACGAGACCTTCGAGGAAAAACACGATGCAAAAACTGATCCAAAGAGGAGGTGGTGGAGGTGGTAGAAGAGGATTAGTAGGACCATTGTTTTCAAAAAACGTGCATCGAGGCGTTGAGGCATACGCCTCGTGGCGTTTTTCAAGGAAAAACGCCTCGAGGCTATAGCCTCACTCAACCCCAGTGAGGCGTGCGCCTCAAGGCGTTGCCTCATGTACGGGCTATTTTTTTCATTTTTTATGCAATTTTTTGCTTTTCTTTTTGATTGTGAGCTTTTCATATTTCGTAGACAAGTATTTTCAATTCTTTAAGCTCATGATTCACCGAAATGCAATTTTTTAAATTTATTAACATATTAAGCTTATTTTTACTTTGTTATGCATTTTTTTATAAATCAACATGAACAAAAAATGAGTCTTGAGTCCTTAAATCTAATGCCTTTACTCTTTAGTATGAATCAAGCATAAGTGCTTTATTTATTAAAATGTTTGGATTCAAATCCCCTACTTTGACCTAAATTTTGAAAAACTATACTTTGTAAACATGTCTCATATTTTCTTCTATTACAATCGGGACTAAATTAATACACATCAAAGCATGCATGAACAAAGATGATCATAACATGCAATATTCAAGTGCTTTATCCCCAAATCATTATGGTAAAGTAAAAAGTAATCACATATTCACTGCTTACTCTCTTATCCTTCTCAATTGAATGATATATATCTCACCTAATTTTGAAAATGGTATGTTATATGTAGTCCCTTTAGTTAAGTTTTATTCAAACCTTTAAATTTTACGGAGAGTTACCTATTATTGTGCTTACATATCCATATTTACTTGACTCCTTACAGATTTAGAGTTTAAAAAAGAGAGTTATATAACAACTTGGATGTTTAAACCATGATGTTAGCCTTGAAATATCATGAAGTTATGTATTTAATTTATAACTATTTAATTTCTAAAACTTGAAAATTATAAGTACAATTAATTATTATATTTTATGAAAAAATTTCTTTCACGAGTGAGACTTACGCCTTGATACACTTCGAGGCTTATGCCTCGATGCAATACTAGGAAAACACCTCGATACGCCTCACGTTTTTTAAAACCTTGAGTAGGACCAACTGTAGAAGGTGGTGGCATGTATATCTCATCATTAGAGTCAGATGGAGCAAGTCTGTCACATGTAGGAGAGAAATACATGACAAACTCAAAGAATGTAACGTCAGCACTAACAAAATATTTCTTCCTTAGAGGATCAAAGCAGCGATATCCATTTTGGGTGTGAGAGTAGCCTACAAACACACACTTGACAACTCTAGGAGAGAGCTTGTCACGCCCTGGAGAGACATCATGAACGAAGGCAACGGATCCAAAAACATGGGGTGTAAGCGAGAAGAGATCCTTCGCGGGAAACGCAATCGAGAAAGGAATCTTCTCTCCCAATATGGACGATGGCACACGATTTATCAAATAGCAGGCAGTAAGGATAGCATCACCCCAGTAAGCATGAGCAACACGACTCAGTATCAGCAATGTTCTGGTTACATCAAGTAAGTGACGCTGTTTGCAACATCGTTCTGCTGTGAAGTGTAAGCACAGGTGAACAATGCCATGGGATCTAAGAAACTCAGAAAGCTATAAGGTGCGAAATTCCAAGGCATTATCAGAACGAAGATACTTGATATTTGCATAAAATATTCTTTAAGTCATTAATAAAATGCTCGATAACGGATCAACCTCAGACTTATATTTCAATAAGAAAACCCATGAAAGTCTAGAAAAATTATTTATGCTTGTTTCACTGTGCCTATACTAATTTCTGTCTCAGCGTCAAGGATATATATGCTTGTTTTTGTGTGCGTTTATGTCTGTAAGCTCTCGCAAATTTTGTAATGATATGCTAAGTTACTTTCCAACTTTTATGGCATATACTCTGACCAAGTTTTTTGAAATCGGTAGTCTGTACTTGGTGGTGGGGTCACCAACTAAGGATTAATCGATAGTCATATGACTAATCGATTAGTCGACCATTAGTCAATTTTGATTTTTTTAATTATTTTAAATATATAAATTTTTTGAAACATATATTCTTATATATTTACGTAGTTTTGTACATTTTCTATACTATCATAATGAAACAAAAGATGTAATTGACTTTAATTATAACATTATGCATATTAGAATAAATTTGCTTTTAAAAAAGGAAAAAAACTCTATGTAAAAGTTGGCCGAGTAGTCGGTCCGATTAGTCGGGTTGAGCGATTAATGGCCGACTAAGCCTAGTCAGCTACCCCTCAACTCGACTAGTCGGCCTGGTCGGCTGACTTTTACAACGGTGACTCCGACAATCACTTTTGTCCAGCATTGAGTTTTTTCTTATGGTAGTGCAGTATGCCTACCATTCCAAAAAGACTATGGTTAAAATCCCTCCATGTTAGGGTCGCATTAGGTAGCCGACAACTAGCGTAAAAAACTATTCGGATCTTTCGACATGGATTTGAGCAAGATTCGACGTAGCGGCTTTTTCTAACTAAAGTGGGAGAAGGCTTCACCATTTTCTATTGAGTTTTTCTTATGGTCGATTAATTTTTTTATATTTATTTTTTTCTCCTTCATTGAATAAAAAGTGCTTTGAATAGATTATGCAGGTTTTATAGTTCTTATGCATTATTATAATATTCTTTTTATCGTTGTTATAGTTTATTTTTTTGCTTCTCTGGGCATCTATTCGATTTTTTTGTTAAAAAAGCGTTTGATCAAGATGTTGAAGATTAATGCATTGTTTTGCTCTCAGAACAATGATTGAGCTCGTGGTGCCTTGTTGAGCATGTTTATTTTACTTATTATGTTAATTATTAAAATTTTGTAATATGGCCAAACTATTATTTCTTTAGCCAGGCTAAATAGGGGAAAACATAGTCTCAAGGTCTGGTGGCAAACAACAACCAAATCCTTTTTAAAATGGATTCCCTACCTGGATTCAAACGAGTGTAATTTGAGTCAGTACCTGAACTTTTATCAGTGCCAAGATGATAAAAATAAATTTCTAGCTTCCAATAATGCAAATGATGAATATATTATTTGTATATCTTTTATTCCTTGCGCTTTATTTTTTTAAATTGTGAATGCTGAAATCCTATGCTTTTAATTTTTAAAGACCTCTCGTGGTTTGCATATCATATTTTGAAATTTAAAAAATATACTGAGTTTGATGAAAGTGTAATGCATATTTTCTGATCTTTGATGGTTTTATAGGAACTGCAGCTGCATCAGCTTCAATTATTTATATGAAAATCTGGTTATGGTTACGACGCTACCAAGATAGCGATCAAATTACATCCCACTGTGTTTTGACTCTTGCAGCAGCACATGGTCGTCTTCATATTTCAGATTTTCTTTCTGTGCGGATTTGGAGGTGGTGGGGTTAGCCATTGTGAAGTAGGCATTGAAGTTGGTTGTGTTGCTGGGTCGATTGGTGGGTTTCAGGAGAGACTGCTGCCTGGAGATAGAGCGAAGGAGGACCCAGGCTCAGGAGGAAATGGTGAATTTGGATCTGTTGGAGGACGATTGGGGAGCTGAATGATGAATAGCTAATGAATCGTGGAGTGGTGCAGAAGATTCTGGAAGAGGAGGATAAGAAGCATGAGTTTGAATGGAGGCAAAGATCATGCCAAAAGTAGTTAACGGAGGGGGATGCCAATACCATTTTCTTTCACATGGTTGTTGTTGAAGTATTTGGTTATGCATCACTTATGTGAAAGATGGGTAAATGGATCTCTCCAGGATCCATTTACCCCATACAGAGTTTAGTCCTACATCTACCATCTGTGGGATGTGGAGACTCAGTGTGGGTTATATATAGACCTCCACACCCATTGTATTCAGACGAGAAAAGCAATAGACTATAAACCCTTTGAGGTGTTCTCCCGTGGTTTCATCCTGCTCCTTATTGAATAGGGTTCCACGTAAAATCTCTGAGTTCATATCTATCTTTCTGTTCTTAATGCTATGTTTATCAATTTTGCTTCCACATTCCTATTTTTTAACATGGTATCAGAGCGGGTTCGATTCTCGAGGAGTTTATGTTTATGATTTATTCGAGATTCGAGTTTATGTAATTTGTTTGAGAAGAGTTCTAGGGTTCTATGAAACCCTAATCAAGTTGGTTTTGGGAGTTGTAATTTTTGTTCTCAAGTCAATTTTTTAGATCTCGTCACAGAAAATCTTAGGGTTCTATGAACCCCAATCCAGGCAGCATCTCAGATGATATGATGTCTACATCCAACAACATCATTTCCAGGAGGCTCAGACGAAGCCCTATCTCCTCAAGCCTGCGGCATCGTCTCAACCCTCTCCTCCTTCAAGCCTGGCGACATCGACCTCAGCGATCAGGCGACACATCATCAAATATCGCAAAGCCCTAACCCTCCTTCCAGTTGACAGGGACCCTAACGGCTCTAAGTGTTTCCCGTAGCAACAGAAGCCCCATCTCGGCGATCTTCCACTCCATTCTCCTTCTTGAGTGCAGGATGCATACGAGACCCAACAATGACTCGATCCAGGCGGAGGCCTTCACGTGTTCAGTCCACACTCTTCTCTCCCAAGAGGCGGCACACCTTGTGGCTCCCAAGCAGAGCTGCTTCGAGTTTCCTACATTCCAGCGGCGCCGTCCCTACCAACCACGCATCTCCACTCCAGCAGGTGCTCCCTTCGGCGGTGACTGCACATGTTCTCCAAGGCGTGCAACCCCCCAGGTACAGCCCTCCGTGCCACATGTTCTTGGCGGCGGAGCCCTTACGCGATCCCTAGGCAGAGCTCGACATCTCTGGGGGTGATCATGCATCCTCTTCAGTTTATCCCTTGTCGATGGCAGCACAAATAGAAGGAGCCCCATCAGGGCGGTGGGTTTCTTCGAAGGGATTTTCTGATTGAAACCCTAAATCAGGGATAGCCACGTGGGCTACAACTGCCACTCAATAAAAAAATTAGTTGGGGGGGCCTTTTGCAAAAAAAAATAAAGAAAAAAAAGAAAAAGAAAGAAGAGTTTGGGACGAAAATTGGGCTTAATGATTTTGTTTTAAAAAAATTCTGATTAAAAAAAGGTGCGTACAAAGAGAAGTTACACAATAAATTTTTCGCAAAAAAATAAGAAAAATGATTTAAAAAAAGGATTGAAAAGGCCGAAACATATTATTATCGTCTATTTGATTCATGTTTTCTCCCAATTATATCTTCTCCCAACATTGTCGATGTCACTTTTCCGACAAGTATGGGAGAAATGGGGAGTATTGTGCAGAGTCACATCTCTGTTTCAAATTCTTCAGATATCAGATTCCAGACTAGTCAGATGTTTCTAGACTCTACAGTTCAGATATTCAGACTCGATCAGTTTTCGAGTCCTCAGTTACAGACACACACATATATGCGATCGTCTTTTCAGATGAGCACATGTTTGCCATCTTTTGTGTGGTCCCCATTTTTTATGTGTCGGCCAGAGTTTTCATGTGAGACATAGGAGTAGAGGACCATTCCCTATGCCATGTTGGCTAGGGTTTTCATGTGGTTTCATAGGGACTCCAGAGTAGAGTATCGTTCTTTGTCCTCATGGGAGAGACACAGTTCTCCGACGATGAAATTTTTAGACTCCATTCTCAAGCGATCGTGAACTCCAGTACGGGATCCTTCCGAGGTTCCTATGAGAGAGAACCCACTTTGAGGTCCCTATGAGAGAAACCTATCTTCAGAGATCTGCGTATGGATAATTAGCGATGCTCTTTTCAGCCCTTTTCAGAGATGGAACAGTTGTCCACATGTTGTGGTAGGCCAGAGTTCTCCAAGTGGAGACTCATTTTCAGTTGCAGTGACTCTGATAGGCGCAATACAAAGCACATGCTCTCCGACGAGGAGATTCAGTTTACTCACACTTTAACCTTTTCATCCTCCTCACTTGCACGGTATGAGAAGCAATATCCTTGACAGTAACCGACAGTTTTGCGTGTTGAGTTGATATTGTCTGTTGTATCATTATTGTGTGTTGGGTTTCTTTCTGTCTGTCCAAGCTGAGCATTGCATGCTCTAGCTTGAGGGAGAGTGTTGGAGTATTTGGTTATGCGTCACTTATGTGAGAGATGGGTAAATGGATCTCTCCAGGATCCATTTACCTCATCCAGAGTTTAGTCCACATCTACCGTCTATGGGATGTGGAGACTCAGTGGGGGCTATATATAGACCTCCACACCCATTGTATTCAGATAAGAAAAAGCAATGAAGCATATCATCCCTCTGAGTCGTCCTCTCGTGATTTCATCCCGCTCCTTAGGGAGTAGGATTCCATGTTAAAATCCCTTGTCCTTCAAGTTTTATCTTTTTTTCTCTGATACGCTTCCGCATTCCTATTTTCTAACAGTTGCAAATGGCACGAAGAGAAACCTGATCCATTCATTAGTGGTTGGAGGAGAGTAATTCCATGGGGATGGGGAGTTTGCGAGGGCGATTACATATTATTTCAGAGGTATAAGCATGCACATTCCCCACTGCGGCTCGAGATGGTTGGGATTAAGGGTGAACCGCATCTCAAACCCAGATGCCGAGTCTTTGATGAGGACTTTTGGATTATTGGAGATTCGTGAGGCTTTGTTGGAATGAATTTAGACGGATACCCTAGACCAGATGGGTTCCCGATTTTCTTTTTCCAGGAATTATGGGACTCAGTGGCGGAGGATGTGCTGGGAGTGGTGATCGAATTCACTTAGGGAAACTTTGGTTTCAACAGGCTAAATCATTCCTTCATTTTCCTACTTCCGAAGAAGGATGTGGCGACACAGGTAGATGACTACAGACCAATCACTCTTGAATACGATTTATTTGATTTTGGCAAAGTTGCTGGCAAACCGACTGTGGGGAGTACTGGACATGATAATCTCATCGACTCAGAGTTAGGCTCCTCATAGATAGCATGGTTACATCTTTTGAGATTGTGGTATATCGACGAAGGAAGAAAGCTACAGGAGTAATGTGGAAGGTTGATTTCTCAAAGTCTTACGTTTGTGTAGACTGACATTTCCAATGGGCATCCTTGCACATGCGAGATTTTTTTTGTATAGATGGGTATTTTTGATGAAGCGATGGGTCACGACAGCTTCCTGTGCAGTGTTGGTGAATGGGCAACCGAGTGGTGGGTACTTCAAGCCCCATTGTAGGGTTCGTCAGGGGTGTCCTTTGGCACCCTTGCTTTTTATGCTGGCGACCAATGCTTTGACAATCATGGTTGATTGCGCTGTTTTGGGAGGTTTCTGCAGTGGCTACACAATGGAGGAAATTTCTGTTTCCATCCTTCAGTACGCAAACGACACAATTTTGTTTGCGGAGGGGTATGCAGATAGTTGCAGTGGGCTATCGGTGGTTCTAGACATTTTTGGTGATATTTACGATCTAAGGCTCAACAAAGAGAAGTCGGAGGTCGTTCCCTTTGGCTTGACAAACTCAGAGATAAGTTTATGTACTACTTGGCTACGATTGTCACGTTGGGATCTGTCGCTAAGAATCATCTTGGGTGCTTTTGGTTTCTTGGAGGATGCATGTAGCTGAGTGGCAACTTGTGGTTGAGAAGGTGGTGCAGAGGCTATCATGCTGGAAATCTACTTGCCTATCGAGGGGTGGTAGATTGGTGTTGTTGTGGTTGGTATTATCCGCAATACATATTTTCTTTCTCTCTTCTAGGTTGATGCCTGTTGGTGTGCGGAAGAAGATTGAGTCTTTTGGTCGTCATCTGGGTGATCAAGCGGGTTTCCTTTGGTGGATTGGAGCACAGTGTCTTGTTTGAAGGAGGATGGAGGCATTGATGTTCGTAGCTTGGAGGAGATGAACAAGCCGTTTGAACATGTCGTCGAAATGTATAATCAGAAAGATGTAACGTGTCTCTTCAATCGTGAATTCTGAAAACAACAGTGGTTGAGGCCATCGGGAGTTTAATGGCAGTTTGTAGCAGGTGTCTAGGATGGTGTGATGATTTTTGATTGTTGCCAGGTAGGATATCTCGACTTTGTACTTGAATGTTGAGGAATTGTTTCAGAAAGGAATCCATCTCTCTCCACTCTTGTGTGATTCAACTGCAAAGCAATTTGTAAATCTCAATGGTTTATTATCTAACTTGCAGTTGCCTGAATCCACTTCAATGGTTTGGTGGTGAGCAGTGCGCCTACCTGCCAAAGGCATTTTTGGTAGGAGAATAGGGAGTGGAATAGGCTCTCATTCCCCTCTTCCATTATTCCTTCTTATCCGCTCCCTTATTCTCCTGTTCCTCTATTCTTTGTCCACTCTCTTATCTACTCCCTTATCCAATCCCTTATTCCCTTTCCCTTCTTCCTTTACTCCTTATCCATTCGCGTGTTCTCTTTCTCCTCTTCCGTACTCCTTATCTACTAACTTATAACCCTTATTCTTTATCCCTCACATGCTAATCGAATGGAGAATAGCACTTATCTACCCGTATTCCACCTTATTCCATTATTCTTATCCTTCCAGCCGAACATGATTATTACTCATTCCAGCTTTTTCTCAACCCTACTTATTCCCGAACCGAATTTCCTCTAAAGGTCCATGGTTCAATTCAAATCCTCACTTTTTTATATTTTGATAATGAAAAAAAAGACAAACTTGAAGTTGCCTCATATTGAATAAATTGGCATTAATACTTTTTTTAGGCTCAAAAAAGGGGGAAACACTCGTTGGTGCTCGCCCCAAAAATTTATTTAACGAAGATGGAAAAAGAAGAGAAAAACTTACATCGGGGACGTGGGGTAGAGAAATGTAGAAGGAGAGTTAGGAGTACAAGATAAACACCCGGCACAGATGTGCCGCTACAATTAAGAACACCAATCTGCGATTAGTCTATTACCCAAAATGCTAACGTTCTCCCGATAGAATCGCATGCCCGAGAAGATAGCGTCGTTCCTTGCACGCCAAATGGACCACAACCGCGCGATAGGGCTCAACAGATCAGCTCTGGCTCTCGTCCTGTTCGACCAAAGGAGCTCGCAAAAATCTTCAAGATTGTCCGCGCGAGCCCATACCACATCGTCCCAGACCTCCGCAACCAAGGAACAACGAAAGAAGAGATGATCGGCAGTTTCGTCGTCAACACCGCAAAGATGGCAAGCAACGCTTGTCTGGGGGAAGAACTTGGCACAACGATCCCGAGTCATCAATCGCCGATGACGGAGTAACCATAAGAAGATGGCGATGCGCTCTGGCAAGCGCAGGCCCCAGAAGAAAGCACAGTCGTGCACGAGAGATGAAGGTAAAGGAGGCAGGGGAGAGAGCAGTGCCCTGTAAGCCTTCCGAGTGGAGAATGCCCCGTCTTTCCAATGCCAATGATCCCGCTGCATAGAGGGCAAAGCTGCGGAATTGAGAGCCTCCATCATCAAAGCGAAATCATCCACCCGCTGATCAGATAAGTTCCCAAAAAACCTAGGGCACCAACAACCGTCAGACCAACATTCCGCGGCAGTTGTGTGCTTATTCGAGGCAAGCGCAAACAATCTCGGGAAGCGCACCCGAAGAAGGCCGCCCCCCAACCAGTCATCCAGCCAGAACTTGAAGGATTCCCCCCTTCCAAGCACCGGGGAGAACAACGCAAAATTCCGCAGTAAAGTAGACGAGACGATGCGCCAGAAATGGGAAGAATGAAATTGCAAAGCCCCGCGCTGCCACCCGAACCAGTCGCTGCCCAAGAGCACCTGAAGGACGTTGGTGAAGAAGGAATCGTCCTTGCCCCAGATTCTACTCGCCCATTTGAGTAGAAGAGCGTCGTTTACCAGGTCCAATCTCCGAACGTCAAGCCCGCCGAAGCGTTTAGGCAAGGTAACCACATCCCAAGCGACAAGATGCATCCCCCTACCGCTCTCGTCCTTACGGCCCCATAAGAAGCGACGCATACACCTCTCCAAGCGAGAGCGGATCCCCGCAGGCAATCTACGCACCGAGAGGAAATACACCGGAATAGAAGAAAGCACGGATTTGAGAAGGATAAGGCGACCTCCCCGAGAAAGCAAGGCCGCCTTCCAACCCGCAAGGCGCTCCTCCACCCGCTCCGTGATAGTCCGCCAATCCGCAGAACGGGGTCGTCCCACCGAAAGAGGAGTACCAAGATATGTGAATGGAAGCTCCCCAGGCGCAGAACCGAGCAGCCGGCCACATTCCTCCGCCTCCGAGAGCGACATGCCAAAAGGCACGACGTTGGATTTGGATGCATTAATCGACATCCCCGATAGTTCACAGAAAATAGCAAGAGTATTGGTCATACCAGATACCTCCTCCGAGCCACCCTCAATGAAGCAAATCGTATCATCAACAAACTGAATCAATGGCACGCAGACATCCCCCTTGCGAAACCCATTAATAAGACCCACATCAATGACGCGGTCGACCATACGCGCCAGCACATCCGAAGCCAAGACGAAGAGGAGAGGCGCCAGGGGGCAGCCCTGACGCACCCCCCTGCGAGGTTGAAAGGAACCACCAACCGGCCGCCCATTGATTAGTACAGAAAGAGACACCGTAGAAACGCATCTGCGCATCCAAGCAATCCATAAATTTGGGAAACCCCGTCTTCGCAAAGCCGACCAGAGGAAACGCCAATCGATGGAATCATAGGCCTTGGCAAAGTCGATTTTTCAAAGGACTCCCTTCTTTTCTTTCTTCCAATCGGCCACCATTTACGACGCCATAACGATGCAGTCCGCGATATGCCTCCCTTTAATGAATGTTGCTTGAACGGGGGAGATAAGGCCCTCCAAAACCCGAGCCAGGCGTGTGGTGAGAGTTTTTGCCACAATAAGATAGATACCATTGGATACGGAAATAGGCCGGAAATCGTCGAAGCGCAATGCCGGGTCTTTTTTTGGAATGAGCACTATATTAGCCCGATTGATGCGATCAAAGCCGAGGTTACCAGAACAGAATTCCGAGACAACATGAAAGACGTCCCCTGAGACAGTCTCCCAAAAATCCCGATAAAAGGCGACGGAGAACCCGTCTGGCCCCGGCGAAGAATCATGATTTAACGCCCATACAACGGCTTTAATCTCCTCCAAAGAAATGGGACGAATAAGGTTCTCGGAATCCGCGTCCGAGATAGAGGGTGCCCCCACCCCAAGCCAACGCCATCGACGCGGAGGGAGAGAAGAAGAGAGACGTCTGAAGTGATCAACGATGGCGCTCCCCATCTCCCTATCCCCGGCGAAGACAACGTCGTTGATTGATAGGGACCACATCATATTACAACACCTCCGATTGCTTGCCACCCGGTGGAAGAATGCCGTATTCGCATCACCTTCTTTAATCCATTTTTGTCGCGAGGAGAGTGATCCGAAAATGATCGGGGGCGAGATGAAACAGAACAAAGGGGGAAGGAATCCATAGCCGTCCCATTAGCCAAGAACCGATCAATTCGAGAGCGAGAGGAGCTATTACGCCACGTATAGGAAATATCGCCCGGAATCATATTAAATAGCGCCAATTCATCAAGCACATCCAGAAAGTCTTGCGAAGCAGGATCGCGACCACCCCTGCCGCGAGGCCTATCGGAGGAGTGAATGGTGACGTTGAAGTCGCCCCCCAGAATCCAAGGAAGTCTCGCGAATAAATTAGCCGCCTCCCGCATGTCCTCCCATAATTCCCGTCGCAAAATATGGCATGTAGGAGCGTAAACACATGAGAACACCATCAGCTCAGTTGAATCGACCCGGTTCAAAGCAACAGAAATCATGTGACGCCCTGCAAGCATGGAGCTAAAAGAGAACGAGCGAGATCGCCAGGTCACAAGGAAGCCCCCAGTGGAACCAACCGCATTAACCGCACGAAACTTGTCGAAAGGACCAGCACCAAATGACCGCCACGTAAAATCATCAAGAGTAGCCAGTTTTGATTCTTGTATAAAAGCAGCATCGCAACACCATTCAGATAATCTCGAGCCCAGGGATCGACGTTTGACCAAATCCCCGAGACCGCGGACATTCCATGAAAGAAGCTTCATTAAAAAAACCACTGAGTTCGCCCCCAAAAACGCGGATGGACCAAGAATGAACCACCAATCAGCAGCCGTCGGAGTTCGCCCCCAAGTCATCAACCCCAGAGCTTCCCTCGCATCCCCCAAGGCCACGAACGCCCGCAGCCTCCGCCACGGCCTCCCTCAAAGAGGCACAAGAGTGAATCACCCGCGCCCCGTGGATATTAAGAACGCGCCTGCTGTACGTTGACCCAAAGCGTCTGAAGGAAGTCCCCGTCCCTTCGCCAGATAGTTGAGATCCCAAAGGCCGAGGAGAAGGGTAGAAGGCCTCGTGAAGAGCATGGGTGGACCGCACCGGAGTTCTAGGCGAATCAGAGCGCGTAGAGACCACATGAATGCTAGCATTCAGGCGCAGGGCCTCAACTTGGATCACAAAAGAGTCGGGCATTGAGGTCCGAGTATTCTGAAGAATGGGCCGCGACCAAGATCCGAAGTGCCCAGGTCCACCGACCCGCAAGCTGGGGAGATCCGTCGAGCAACCCGAATAACCAATCTGCACAGCCGGAGCCGACCCGAACCGGGGCAAAAGAGAAGTCGAATCGTCCTCGGGAAGCCCCACGACAGGGAGTTCAACCGACGCAACCGAATGATGCGGGGCCCCAAAAGTCGGCTCAAAAGTTCCCATAACGTCATCCATGCATGGCGACTCTTCGGAAGAATCAACAACACGCCCCATGTGGCGCCGCAGAGACGAAGCGTTACGCTCCACGTGACAAGGCGGAGACGAAGCGACGCACTCCCGCCCCATCCCGGCACCGACCGTCGTCGCAGAAAGAACCGGCACCTTGACCAGCTCCGGCGTGTCGGAAACCGCCGTAGAAGGGGGAATAACAGAAAGCTCAGGCTTGAACCTCCACCGGCCAATCTTAAGAGAACCAAAGAAGGTCCTACCAGTCGCGTCGCTGAGAAAACCAAAACTGCATTCAAGGAGAATCTTAATAGCCTTCCAATCAGCCTCCGGAGCAAGGCCATCATCAAGGATCGAGAGAATGACCCCCCACCGGCGAAACGCCTTGTTGAGAACGGGGATAGATCTAGACAGGAAGGGGACGCCTGTAATAGTTGCCATGCAAACCTCAGTGCTAGAAGAAGCGCCATCAGCCACGCGGGCTAGCCGCCAAAAGACATCATCGTTTGAGCCATCAGCCAACAACCTATCCCTATGCTCCAAGGATAGACCGCGCACGCAACAGTGAGAATGGTCCAGCAAGCAAAGATCCCCAAGGAAGAGAGGCCCCAGAATGACCTGAACGTGCGACCTAACAAGCACCCAGTCGACGTTGCACCGGCATGCAACCCCGATGAGCACGAAGTGAGGAGAGGCAAGAATATCATCCTTCCCGCGCGAAGTCGAACCCTTCACCTGCACATCCTGACCAAGAAAGATCGCCTTTGCCGAAGAACCCCCAGGTGCAGACGTAGTTGCACCAAGGTCCGGACCGCCAACCGCCGATGCAGCAGGAGGGGGGCGATGAGACAGCTCCAAGCCACGAACCAAAAGACCCGCATCCGAAGAACCCTCATGCGACCGACCGGAAAGAGGATCCACCACCTGCGCGTAAGAGCGATCCGGGACCTCCCGCCTAGCAAGAGGAGCGGGACGGGAGCCATGCAAAGGACGCGCCGAGGAAGAGGCGGGAGGCATCCCAGATTGCACCGGACGATGATCACGGAGCGCCCAGCAAGAGGCGCGACGGTGCCCCGTATTCCCGCATGCAAAACAACGCGGAGGAAGGGGACACCGAGAAGCGAGGTGTCCCCTCTCCCCGCAATGGAAGCAACACTTGCCCGCCTTCCTGCGTGAAACCGTCGTCCAGTCACCTTCAGCAGCACCGCCAAAACCATAAGTAGCTTCGGCAAAGAAGACCACACCCTTTCCCTTCGCACCCAACGAGCAAGCTTCGAGCGCCGCAGCCCCAGGCACCGCGCGCGCACCGCCAGCCGAGTTCCCTTCTATCTGCGCCACTCCCCGGTGGACCTCGCCATAGTAACGCGCGCCGCCCTCCCTCATACTCGCACCGCCCGCCCTCGCACTCGCACCGCTCGCACCGTTCCCACTCCCGCTCCCGCTCGCCATCTCTTGATATCTTGGCATTAATACTTTTCATGGCATTCTCACATTCATTCAACACATAAAGCTATTATAGAGAGATTGATGGGAGACGGGTAACAAGCTGCGCCGCCAATCCTTTTTGGATGACATTAATAAGGATGCCCGCAAGGAATAAGTGACAAGTCTCTTGAAACTTGAGATCTGAAAACACTAGTGATTCAGGCTGGTGAGACTTCAGAGTTTTGAAGCAGTTTATGGGTTGGGGGGGTGTTTAGACTGGTGTGTCCTCCATCATTGTCAGGTAGGAAAAGCACGACTCTGCACTTGAAGGTTGGGGAAGTGCAGCATGCTGCAGGAGGAAGGATTCCATGGGTGATTTGCTAGGAGGCTGTGGGTGCTGTGGAGGTTCTGCTAGTAGCAAGGAGTGATGGCTGTGTATAGAAGCACAGAGGCAGAGGAAGGTGATGAGTGGTAAGAGATGTAGCTTTGCAGTTGCATGCAGACCCGAGATTATGGGTATCACAGGAGTCTGGGTTTTTTCTTATAAATCGGGAGTTGTTGAGTTGGGATCACAGGAGACTGGGCTGAACATCTTAGGGCCTAATGACGTTTTTGTGCCAATAGGACCGCGAGCTTCAAATTTATCCATTTTTCTGAAATGTAATGGTTTAGAAAACTGACATTCAGTATCAAGCATATCACTGCTTGTTTATTTCACTAAAAGATAATGTAAGGTTTAAGTTTTCCTGGATTTAAATTACCAATCATATTAATATTGCTGAGATGGGGTTTATATTTTGCCTTTTGAAACGAGATATCTTGTTTCCGTAGTGCGATGCTTGCGGACTTTGTTCATGCTTTCATGCTGGGCTTCGATATTCCTGACGCGATTACTCTTTTGCGAGTTGATCTCTATGTCGACTCCTTCGAGATTAAAGATGTCAAGACTCTCAGAGGTGAGCATCTTTCTCGTGCGATAGGCAGGCTTTCGGGGAAGGGAGGCAAGACGAGGTTCGCCATCGAGAATTCCACGAGGACGAGGATTGTGATTGCAGTTACCAAAATCCACATACTGGGTTCTTTTGTGAACATAAAAGTAGCTAGAGATTCGCTCTGTAGTCCCGTACTGGGTTCTCCATCCAAACTCCGGTCGGTTACCTTTTTTTTTTTAAACGATCAAGTAGAGTTCATTCATCTAAAACATAGCGGCTACAGATGACCAAATTTCGTACATAACACCCAAAATAATAACCTGCACAGGTGCGGTGGAATACATGATAATCCCTAACACAGGATCATGCAGAAGCGAGGTTAAATTCAGCAATTGTTACAGGCTCCCAAAAAGAACACCATCCATCGTTGCAACAACAAAAAAACGGCAAGCAATCCTGATAAGTTGGCGCAACAGAAACTGACATTTCCCCCAACACGATCCAATCACAAAATCTTACCAAAGATCCCATGTCAAATTAAAGCTTCTTAAGGGATAGAGCAGAATTCAACTTAGATGATTCATCCTTGTTCGGGTTTTTTACGCTTTTTAGTGCCGAAGTCTTTGTCGTATCTTCACTCTCATCTGAAAGGAGAAAGTAGTATATTGTTCCAATGTTCTTCAAATTGAATCAGAAGATTTAAAATTGGAAGAAATATTCAAGTCATTAATATTGGTAGTTGGTATCCTAGACGCACCCAACAAATTTGTGATGCTTCTGCAATAATTTTGGCGGGAGTAATCGGGACACATTCGAAAGCATTCTTGCATAGAGCCTTCCAGATCGACCACCAAAGAGAGGTCTCATTACAATCATATACCAAGATTCAGTGATGCTTACAGAATTTGATGTAGCTTCTAAGAAGTTATGAAATCCTATTTGACTTGGTGTGAAACCAGCATCAATAAAAAATTGTGTTACAGGACAAAATTCGAAAGATGCATATAACATTCAAAGTCAGCATGGCAAAGATAACATCTATTAACCGAAGATATCTTCAACTTACAAAGCATATCCTGTGTATGAAGTTTTTTGTGTGTCAATAACCATAGGAAAAAAATAACCCTAGGATCAAATAGCTTTGACCAAACTCCGGTCGGTTACCGCTAGAATGGTGGAGAGGTTTTGATAACGTTCAAGAATTGCATTTTTCTTATGATCTATGCTGAAGAATTCATTGTAAATTATTTATTGGTTTGATCAATAGATGAAAGTTTTGCGAGTTTACGTAGACAGCAGTGTCAGCGTTGATTTATGCAATGTTTTGTTCTCGGGGGTTTTTGCAATACTTTCGTTGGTTTTAATTTGTCGCACTCTTTTTAGATTAGGCTTGCTCTTTCACATTATCTTCCAATGATTTTTACACTTGTGCTCTTATGATTATTTTCAATGACACGCCTCACAATCACTTGTGCTCCTATATTTTTACAAAAATTGCAGTACTTTAATGTAGGGGGACAAGTGTATTAGTGAATGGTATCCACTGAATTTTATTAGATTATAGGTCTACCTGTGTAATTGTAAAAAGGAAAGGTAACAAGTGTTATTGAAAAGTTTGTACGGGTAGAAGTGTAAAAATCACTATAATATTCATCATCTTTTTGCTATTTACATCTAAAGTTTTTTTTCACATTCCTTTTTTTTATCTCAAGCAAAATTACCATTCAGGATTAAAAATATTGAATGAATAGACGAATATTATCTAGGGGGCTGGGTTTCTTATACAACATGAAATTATAAAGATGTATAGATGGAAATAGGCAATAGTTCTAAACAAGACTCCTTAACATAGAAGAGGTACATATAATAAGTGTTGAAATAAAAAATGAAAGAGTGGTAAAAAATGGTTCAATGATACCAATGTTGATATTTCATTTCAAGTTGGAGCATATCTATTGATTATGCCCAATAATTTGGATGTTAACAGAGATACATTTCTTTGGAAGTGTTTTATAGATATATCAGCAAGTTCCATCTTTGTAAAAATGTGAGGAATAATGATCTTCCCTTATCTTGGATAAAACTGCAGTCTGCCTTAACATCCAAACTGTCAACCCCCAAGGATCAAGGTATCCGTTTACAACACATTCACGGTGTTACATTCGCTGAAGATCGCACAAGTTACATGAAAATTCGGGAAATTTTTTTGCGTTATCATCATGACATTCAAATTCATATTCACAACCACATAACAATAGGAAGATGTGCCACCAATATTGCATTTCATTAATTTTTATACCTTTATACATGTACAAAAGAGATGACAGTGTATACATATATTTCAAAATATATACATAAGAGAAAGAAAGTATTTACAATATGAACCGATTAAACTGACAACAAAAGAAGTTGTATCGTTTAGAATATACGTGATCGTCTGGAATCATCAACATCTATTGTCGTTCATGAAAGATGAGATTGGTAGCCCTGGAAGTGGTGGACTTGCCACAATAGAGAGGAACTTGAGTTGTGATTGGCAACCTAAGTTCTTGTAGAAAAGAGACGACTTAGGTAATTTCACATGTAGCTTGAGCCAAGAAGCGCCATGTGACAAGGATCCACCAACAAACATGCAAAACCAATGGTAGATCACCTATCCTCGACAAAACCTACGTAGTCAACATATGCGTAAAACGTAAAGTCAATGGGCTCATTGGAGGCGTAGAAGAGAATTTTCCCTACGAGTTCTTAAGATATCTAAGGATTAGAAGAATACATTGCCAATGGCTATAGTGCCTCTTTTCCTTGTGCGACTAACTCTACTCACATCGTACGAAATATGTAGCCTAGTGACAGTAAGATATAATAGTTTCCTACTCTGTACCGAGTCTTCAAACACAAAATTTGTGGAGGTAACTTCTAATCCTATCACGCAAAATTTTGGTCATCAATTTTTGACCTGTGGGTCGCTTATTTTATATGGATTCTTCATCATCACTGAATTGTGACTCAAGACCAACTAAAGAAAATACATTATCACCTTGGTAAATAGGTGCACCCATTGCGAAAATGATTGGGAAATCGATTCTCATATTTTTCGAAGCCTGACGATACACAAAATCTTTGCAATTATCTACTAGCTCCATACATTTACCATGTCATATTTCAAATTTCTTCAGTTTTAAGGTGCCAAAAGGTTTTTCAGGGTACAAATCATCTATTGCATTCTTTTTTTAAAAAGAATTTAAGTTCCTTTCGGCTACAAACTCTGACTTATTGAGATGGGATCTTTAGTTATGGAGTCCCACCATCTCCTAATTATGGAACAAGACAATAAGAGAGATACATCGTATTTGGTACCATATATATCTTAATCTAGACATGCACATTGGTTCTACCTATCTATCTATATCGAGGACATGCACATTAATTCCCACTTCTGGTCCATGTGATGGGTGTCCTTGTTGTCCTCGAGTTGTGATTGAAGATGGAATTGCATGCCCCTTAGTTCTCAACTTGTATGTGAGGATTGGACCATGCATGCATATATAGGACCATCTCACACTCATTTCAAACATTATTCAATTGGGTTAGTTAATCATTGGACTCTCATCGGAAATTAGGGATGAGCATTGGATAGGATCAGCCCTGCTCAACCCTGATCTCAATCTATAAATGGGGAGGGCTCAGATCAACCTTGGCCTGAACCCATGATCCCACTGGTCAAAATTGATCGGGCATCCAAATGCAGACGTCATTTATCCCATCTCTAATAATAGTTAGTGGATTAGTCTTGTACATGTCACATCAAGATCTAACTATGATAATAAAAGATAAGGGAGAAAGTACAAGTTCATGAACAATTGCAATTAGGATGTTTTGCAACATGATCTTGTTACTCCCATATCTCTAGCATCATATTTTTTGTATATAATATAAAATTTTATGTATAGGATATGCTAGAGTTTCCATTTCCTAGCTACATTAGATCTAATTTATATTATGTATATCTTGTGGCCGGTGATACACCATTATATAATTATCTATGATTTATGTTGATCACAACATGTTTTATGTCTCACATTTAGTTATATTGAAGCACTAATCATTCACATCTAGATATAGAGGAAGTATTTTCTAATCACAATTCAAATTGCCATATGTTATGCATTCACTTCTACGTCAAGTTATTGACAAGAAGGTTGCTTATGCAATTGGTGTTATTGTAAGCATGCAATTTAACATAATCATTTTGTAGTTTTGATATAATTATTTAGATGTGCAATCATATGTTATTCCATCCTTGGCTTCAATGAGATACTCCTAAGAAAGACATGGAATCACCGTTTAGCTAGGGAGCTCTGTCCCCTCCCTCGTACGTCTTCTTCTCTGCGATTATGTGATATTTTGGGTAGAATGCCCCATAAGCTAGAGCGTATCATTGCTGCATACTTTGTCTAAGTTTCAACCATCCATTACTCGAAACATCCCGGGCTTCGATTCCTGATCGGTTACCAATGAAAACTAGTCCTCACAACTTGTTGGGTATAGGCCTGATTGAACTCGTCAACAACTACCCAAAATGCTTAAGCCCAAGTTGTAAGTAGTAATCCCTACCACTTATAACACACATCACACTTCGTGAGTTTTAGATGTGGGATTATATTTGGGGGTTGGGGTGTTACATTAATAGTATAAATGATCATCATTTCATATCACAACTCGCACACCTTATCGTAAAAATTCGAATCCCCCTAGTAGCCACATACTCGACCAAGGCCCCTAGGGTTCATGAGGCCAATCTGGCTTTATTTACATCTCGAGCTTCGGTACCTGGACCGCTATCGAGGAAAACTATCCATTACAACATGTTGGGTCGGGCTCAATTGAACAATTGGCAACTATCTAAAATGCTTAAGTCTAAGTTTGTCCAGTAGTAATCCCCATCACTTATAACCCGCTCTCACACTTCATGAGTTTCCGATGTGAGATTATATTGAGGTGTTACAAAGTCGACTCTACCTACCTCAAGAACATGTTGTTCCCTCTCTTATCTATTCTTCGATGGATAAGAGAGCATGGTACCCATCACCTAGTCACGGTCGGGACGACATCTTTTCATTCTTTCCCTCCTGTCTTGATTTGGGGGGATCACGACAGTCAGTCCAAGTAAACTTAAGGTCGGAGATCGATACCTCGATGAAAGAATCGAAAATGCCCATAGCTGTCCATGCGAGACTACAATGTGCAATCCTCTTCAATACCGTCTCAAGTTCACATGCAACGTATGCCCTAATTGTCAGCAATAAGAGAGATGCATCGAATGTGGTACTATCCCAATGCATTGTAGACATTAGTTCCATATATATACACATATAGGGTTAAATGAGGCTACTCCCACCCCTATTTTTCCTCTATTTTTTATTTTTTTGGAAATAAAAAAATATGAATATTCATCACTATATTCCCCTAACATGCCATTCTAATTTCGTCAGAAACAGAGATTCCCATGCCCTCCATCTGAAGGGGATCAATTTCAGCAATTCTGAGACTGTTAAAATTTGACCGTCTTGATGAAGGGTATAGAAGTCTCAAATTAAGTTGAATTTTGAATGACACCATGGTGATATATTGTGATCTAAATTTCAATAGGTTTCATTTCAGAAAAATAAAAAAATATAGGGGAAAAGGGACGGGAGCATGTAAGTTAGCTACAACCAGGGAGCATACTCCCTTTTCCCATATATATATATATATATATAGGGAAAAATGTGTATGCCCCCTAGGGGGAGCTAACTTAGCTCCCCTGCCCCTTTTTGACATAATTTTTTTTATTTTTTTTTGAAATCTAAAATCGTATAAATTCATTATTAAATCCCTATATTATGTCATTCAAATTTCATACGAAATAGAGACTCCTACGACCTCCATCCAAACAGGGTCGATTTAAAAAATCTTGTTACCATTAAAAAATGATTGTATGGATGGAGGCCGTAGGAGTCTCTGTTTCGCACGAAATTTTAATAGCATAATATAGGGATATAATGGTGAATATTCATGGAAGAAATTTTCAAAAAAAATAAAAAATGGTGAAAATGAGGCGGGGGGAGCCAAGTTAGCTTCCCCTAGGGGGCAGCCTTATCCCATATATATATATATATATATATATATATATATATATATATATATATATATATATATATGAGTGATCCTATGAGAGCAAAAAGTTGTGAGAGCATAAGAAGGATGATTTTGGATCACATGATTCACCCAGGAGAGAGAAGACCAAGAGAGAGAAAACAGAATCATATGTTCCAGAATCAACCCTCTCATGCTCTCACAACTTTTTGCTCTCATAGGATCACCCCTCTCTCTCTCTCTCTCTCTCTATATATATATATATATATATATATATATATATATATATATATATATATAGGAGTGATCCCATGGGTTCGTTTGATTGTAGGGTTGGGCATGGTTGGGTTGGCCCAACCCAGGATACCCCTCCTTCCAAACATCCCAATCCTCCTCACAGTTTACTACTCACAGGAGTACCCCAACCCAACCCAACCCAACCCTGCCCAACCCTGCAACGAACCCTATGAGAGCAAAAAAATGTGAGAACATGCATTCTGGACCACATGATTCTGTTTTCTCTCTCATGTTCTCTCTCCTGGTTGGATCATGTGGTCCAGAATGCATGCTCTCATGCTCTCACAGGTTTTGGCTCTCATAGGATCACTCCTCTCTCTCTATATATATATCCTATGAGAGCCAAAACCTGTAAGAGCATGAGAGAATGTATTCTGGACCACATGATCCAACCAGGAGAGAGAAGACCAGGAGAGAGAAAACAGAATTATATGGTCCAGAATGCATGCTCTTATGCTCTCACATTTTCTTGCTCTCATAGGATCACTCCTCTCTCTCTTTATATATATATAAATATATAGAGAGAGAGAGGATTGATCCTATGAGAGCAAAAAGTTTTGAAAGCATGAGAGAGATGATTCTCGATCACATGATTTACCCAAGAGAGAGAAGATCAGGAGAGAGAAAACAGAATCATGTGGTCCAGAATCATTCCTCTCATGCTCTCACAATTTTTTGCTCTCATAGGATCACTCCTCTCTCTCTCTCTATATATATATATATGTGTGCGTGTGTGTGTGTGTGTGTGCGCGCGCGCGCGTGTGTGTGTGTGTGTATGTGTGAGCTTAATGGGTCTGCCCCCTTGGGGAAGCCAACAATTGATGCCCCCACGCCGTTTTCGACATTTTTTTATTTTTTTTGAAAAATATCATCATGTGTATTCATCCCTATATCCCTCCTATATGCCATTCGAATTTCGTCAGAAACAGAGACTCCTACGACCTCCATCGAGATGGTGTCGATTTAAAAAATCCTGTTACCGTTAAAAAATGATTATCTGGATGGAGGCCGTAGGATTCTCTGTTTCTGATGAAATTCGAATGGCATATAGGAGGGATATAGGGATGAATATACATGGTGATATTTTTCAAAAAAAATAAAAAAAATGCGAGACAGGGGCAGCCATGTTGGCTGCCCCCCATTAAACTCTCTCTCTCTCTCTCTCTCTCTATATATATATATATAGGAGTGATCCTTTGAGAGCCGAAATCTGTGAGAGCATGAGAGCATGTATTCTGGACCATATGATCCAACCAAGAGAGAGAAAACCAGGAGAGAGAAAATAGAATCATGTGATCCAGAATGCATGCTCTCATGCTCTCACATTTTTTTGCTCTCATAGGATCACTCATATAAATATAAATATATATATAGGGCATATCCAGAGAGCACTGTGCCCATTTGAGTTTTTTTGAGCACCAAACGTGGGTTCGCCACGTGTATTTTCATTTGAATTGTTCCTATTTCGAGGGACACGGTTTTGGAAGGATATTAATATGTTTGAGCCTTTTCTATTTCCAATTATACCGAGTCCTTAAAAAAAGGAAGATGGTTTTGGAAAGATAAATTCAAATCCTTAATTTCGTTTCGAATAAATAGTCATTGTACATTTGATCAGTAATGTATATATTGTATGTAAGTAATTATGTGTTGCGAGATCAGTAATATTGAAACGGTTGTCAGTAATTTACTTCTGTAATATTACATTGTACTGAGATCAGTAATTCATTCATGTTACTCAAGTAATACATATTCAGTTCTCAAGTAATTATTGTTCTGAGATCAGTAATTAAGTATGTAAATTACTAATGTCCATACAAGAAGTACTTATTACAATTATCCATTTTACTGTACTCATTTTGGTTGTTACTAATGTCCATCCCCGCCTTCTTTACTGATGTAGTCTATTTATTTACTTGCAATACATCAAGTGTTACTGATAGCTACGTATAAATTACTGATGTAGTCTATTTAATCACTTGCAATACGTCAAGTGTTACTGATAGCTACGTATAAATTATTGATGTAGTCTATTTAGTTACTTGCAATACGTCAAGTGTTACTGATAGCTATGTATAAATTACTGATGTATGTCTATTTAGTTACTTGCAATATGTCCAGTGTTACTGATAGCTACGTATAAATTACTGATGTAGTCTATTTAGTTACTTGCAATACTTCAAGTGTTACAGATAGCTATGTATAAATTGCTGATGTAAGTCTATTTAGTTACTTGCAATACGTCAAGTGTTACTGATAGCTACGTATAAATTACTGACGTAAGTTTATTTAGTTACTTGCAATATGTCAAGTGTTACTGATAGCTACGTATAAATTACTGATGTAGTCTATTTAGTTACTTGCAATACTTCAAGTGTTACTGATAGCTACGTATAAATTAATGATGTAAGTCTATTTAGTTACTTGCAATACGTCAAGTGTTACTGATAGCTATGTATAAATTATTGATGTAAGTCTATTTAGTTACTTGCAATATGTCAAGTGTTACTGATAGCTACATATAAATTACTTAACTTGTATTTGATAGAAAGAACTTGTATTTTCTTAATATACATAAGTAACTATGAATGGATTTTAATCAGTAAGAATGATAAAATAAAAAAGTAATACATGATATATTATCAGTAACATATGAAAATGTTATCATTAACTTGGTATAATTTTTCTGAAATAATGATTTCGCTATCTAAATCCAATTGTAAGACATCCATCTTCGCTCCTTTTGATATGATCTTTTCACGATTCAAATCATCCACGAAGCATCGTTCATCATTGCTTCTTTGGAATCATGATCAGTTTCCATTCACTGATGATCCATCGCATTTGAAATTGAATATGAAAATTAAAAAACAAATGATTAAATTCTACAAAAGAACAATAAATAAATGTCTAATAATCAACGAAAAAACTTACAAATCGAGGACTTGAAGACGATCTTCTTTCGTCGCTGGAGATCTTGAGATTTCGCATGAAGACGAATCCATAGATGATTTTGGAAATTTCGAAAATAAATACAATGCAGCGTCGGAGAGACTTAATTGCGAATCAAAAAAGGAAATCAGTCGCGAGGAGAATGCGGGGGGAGTTTGTTATGGTAAGGATTGACGCTAAAAAAAGGGAATGGATGAGATAAAATAGGATCATTAGATCATGATCTGAAGGATGAAAGCAAGGGCTCATTTGAACTCAAATGGGCACAGTGCTCTCTGGATAAATTCCCTATTATATATATATATATATATATATATATATAAAACCTGTGAGAGCATGAGAGAATGCATTCTGGACCACATGATCCAACAAGGAGAGAGAAGACCATAAAGAGAAAATAAAATCATGTGGTCCAGAATGCATGCTCTCATGCTCTCATATTTTTTTTCTTTCATTGGATCACTCCTCTCTCTATATATATGTATATACGTATATATATAGAGTAAAATGGGGCTGCCCCTAGGGAGTAGCCAACTTGGCTACTCCCACCCCTATTTTCCCCTCATTTTTTTGTTTTTTTGGAAAATAAAAATTTGTATATTCATCATTATATCCCTCTCACATTCTATTAAAATTTCGTCAGAAACAGAGACTCCTAAGTCCTACATCCAGACGTCATTTTTTTAACGGTCGCAGGATTTTTTAAATCGATCATGTTTGGATGGAGGCCGTAGGAGTCTCTGTTTCTGATGAAATTTTAATAGAATGTGAGAGGGATATAATGATGAATATACAAATTTTTATTTTCCAAAAAAATAAAAAAAATAAGAGAAAAATAGGGGTGGGAGTAGCCAAGTTAGCTACTCCCTGGGGGCAGCCCCATTCACCTCATATATATATATATATATATGAGGAAAATGGGGCTGCCCCCTAGGGGGAGCTAACTTAGCTCCCCCCGCCCCATTTTCTTAATTTTTTTTATTTTTTTTGAAATTTTTTTCCGTGAATATTCATCACTACATCCCTATATTATGTCATAAAAATTTCGTGTGAAACAGAGACTCCTACGGCCTCCATCCAGACAGTCATTTTTTTAACGGTAACAGGATTTTTTAAATCGACCCCGTTTGGATGGAGGTCGTAGGAGTCTCGGTTTCGTATGAAATTTGAATAACATAATATAGAGATTTAATAATGAATTTACACGGTTTTAGATTTCAAAAAAAATAAAAAAAATTTGGGAAAAAGGGGCGGGGGAGCTAAGTTAGCTCCCCCTAGGGGGCATACACATTTTACCCTATATATATATATATATCCAACATATGGACATTAATATATATATATAGAGAGAGAGAGAGGAGTGATCCTATGAGAGCAAAAAAATGTGAGAGCATGAGAGCATGCATTCTGTACCACATGATTCTGTTTTCTCTCTCCTGGTCTTCTCATGTGGTCCAGAATGTATGCTCTCATGCTCTCATATTTTTTTGCTCTCATAGGATCACTCCTCTCTCTCTCTCTCTCTCTCTCTCTATATATATATATAGGGTTAAATGGGGCTGCCCCTTTAGAGTAGCCAACTTGGCTACTCCCACCTCTATTTTCCCTCATTTTTTTATTTTTTTGGAAAATAAAAATTTGTAAATTCATCATTATATCCCTCGAACATTCTATTAAAATTTTGTCAGAAACAGAGACTCCTACGGCCTCCATCCAAATAGGGTTGATTTAAAAATCTCGCGACCGTTAAAAAAATGACGCCTTGATGGAGGGTCTAGGAGTCTCTGTTTCTGACGAAATTTTAATAGAATGTTAGAGAGATATAGTGATGAATATACAAATTTTTATTTTCCAAAGAAATAAAAAAATAAGGGAAAAATAGGGGTGGGAGTAGCTAAGTTGGCTACTCCTATGGGGCAGCCCCATTTTACCCATCTATCTCTCTCTCTCTATATATATATATATATGAGTAAAATGGGGCTGCCCCCTGGGGGTAGCTAACTTAGCTACCCCCACCCCATTTTCTTCAAATTTTTTATTTTTTTGAAATTTTTTTCCGTGAATATTCATCACTATATCCCTATATTATGTCATAAAAATTTCGTGTGAAACAGAGACTCCTACGACCTCCATCCAGATAGTCATTTTTTTAACGGTAACAAGATTTTTTAAATCAACCCTGTTTGGATGGAGGCCGTAGGAGTCTCTGTTTCGCATGAAATTTGAATGACATATTATATGGATTTAATAATGAATTTACACGATTTTGGATTTCAAAAAAATAAAAAAATATGTGAAAAAGGGGCAGGGGCCCCCTAGGGGGCATACACATTTTACCCTATATATATTCCCACTTAGTTATGGTCCATGTGCTCGGTAGGAGATGAAGGTGCATCATGTTCTCTAATATATCATGAGAGGATTGGACCACAGAAACATCTCACATTAATTTCATACTTTATAAGTATGGAGCAGTGGTTACAACGGTAAGGATTAAAATACTGCTATATGGAATCACAATATGGTACTTAGGTCTTCCTATCTGATCGTTATTTGGGTCAGATCAATAGACTCATGGGTTTCGAGTAGTGCCTTTTTGTTAGTGGAATATTGGGATACAAATATCCTATAAATTTTGTAAGAATACAAGGGCACAAGTACAATTGCAAAAAAATAGGAGCGTGAGTGTAATTACAAAAGGTACAAGCGTAAAAATAAAAAAATCTTTAAAAATATTGTTATATTAATTCTTTTTTTTGAAATCGATCATAACAAGCAAGTTCAAAGGATCAAACCGATTGGTGGTCGGTTGGGACAATGTTTTGGTTATTTTTTATTTAAAAAAATTACGAGTATCAAGTTTTTCAAACCTATATTTTCTCTTTCCCTTCTCCTCGATCCTAGGAATATCATTGAAAATATGATTTGAAATTTACCACATTCGGATACACTAGGGTGCATGTCCATGCTTCACAACGAGAAACAAGAGAGACTCCGAATCATACTTTTTATTGCACAATCGATAAGCCAATTTCTTTTGAATGAAACAAAAGAAATATATTCAAGTCAACTGATCAAAATTAATACATGTGATGCGGTGATATGAAACCTCAGATATTGGCCCCACATTTTGATCAAGTTGATGATGATTAAATGATTGCAGTCCAGTAAGAAATTTATGAACATTAAAATCCAACGCATCTGAAAATTTACAAATCGGGCATCAGATGAGTGAGATTCAGCCTTAGCTGGTCCCAAGCCCAAATAAATGAGGAGGGTTGCATTAGATAACCGACAACCCGCGTAAAACAACCGGAGATAACTTCCTAAATATTATTTTTTAAAAGGATAAATTATAATTTGGGTCCTCATCTATGGGTCCGATCCCAGAATGGGTCCCGATCTTTAAATTGTAACGATTCGGGTCCCAAGGCCATTTAGGAAATGGAAATTTTGGGGTTCATGACGAATATGCCCTTGTTGGGAAGGAAATGGAAGCTGAGTTCCAACTTTTAAACAAGGGCATACTCGTCATTAGCCCCAAAAAGTTCCTTACATTAATGACCCCAGGACCCGAATCGTTACAATTTAAAGATCGGGACCCATTCTGGGATCGGACCCATAGATGAGGACCCAAATTGTAATTTTTTAAAAAAAATACTATTTAGGAATTTATCTCGTGACAGTCAGATCTTTTTCAACATGGATTTATGAAAGCATTTAGATTTCGTTGGGGCGTTCCCTACTTGTGACGCATTGCATCGTCCGAGTGCAATGAAAAATTGACAAGAGATGCTACATCGCAGCCTGGATGTACAAAATTTACAAGGGTTCTCGCATGAGAAACACATGCGAGCTAGTTCCGCCGCATCACTACCCGAATGCAGTCCAAAATTTACAAGGGTTCTCATATGATGGACACATGCGAGTAAAGAAGTTAGTCCACAAGAGGTTGCAAAGGAAGTTGCGGATTGGTAGTTGGAATATTGGCACTTTAACTGGAAAATTGATGGAGATAGTGGATACGATGGAAAAAAGAAAGATTCAAATACTATGTCTTCAAGAGACTAAATGGGTTGAAGAGAAAGCAAGGGGGATCGAGAAGACATGCTTTAAACTTTGGTATTCAGGTAAAGATAAGAGAAAAAATGATGTCGGAGTGGTTGTTCATAAGGATTTGAAGGATTTTATGGTTGAGGTACAAAGGTTCGAGGATTGGATTATTTTGCTAAAATTGGTGCTTGAAGAAGAAATTCTTAATATCATCTTTGTTTATGCACCGCAAATTGATTTAGATGAAATGACTAAACAAGATTTTTGGGAGGATCTGGATAAGATTTTGCAAAGAATCCCACAAAAAAAGATGATTTGCATAGGTAGAGATCTTAATGGACATGTTGGAAAACATGCTTCATGGTATGCTAGTGTTCATGGAGGCTATGGTTTTGGAGTTGGAAATGAAGAGGGACAAGTCATTCTGGATTTTGTAACGCCACATGGTCTTTCAATAGCAAACACTCTCTTCAAAAAGAGAGAGGAGCATTTAATTACTTATAAGAGTGTCCCAACTAGAACAAAGATATATTATTTTATATTAAGGAGAAGAGAACAATTGTATTGTAAAGACTGCAAAGTAATCCTAGGAGAGAGTTTGACAACTCAACATCGCTTGTTAGTCATGGATGTGCAAATAAAAGGGCTGGCGAAGAAAAGGAGGATTCCTAGCATCACTAGAAATAGATGGTGGAATCTTCAAATGAAGCAATCAAGCTTCAGGGAGAAGGTTTTAGAAGACTTATCTTGGGATTGTAGCGGAAACATAAATGAGATGTGGGAGGTGGCAACATCTTGTATTCGAAGGTAGATAAAGAGATGTTAGGCGAGTCAAAGGGAGGAGTTCCAGATCAAAAGGAGACTTGATGGTGGAGTGAAGGGGTTCAAGAGAAGTTAAAAATTAAAAGAGCATGCTTTAAAGCTATGTCTAAGGATAGAATAGAGAAAACTATCACAAACTACAAAATAGCGAAGAAGGAAACAAAGAAGGCTGTGAGCGAAGCTATGTCAAAAGCTTATGAAGTTTTGTACAAAATATCGACTATGAGGAGGTCCAGAAGGATATATTCAGATTGGACAAAGTAAGAGAAAGAAAGACCAAAGACCTTTCTCAAGTGAGATGCATTAAGGATGATGAAGGTCACGTGCTTGTTACTTTGAAGAATATAGAGACTTGATGGAAGTAGTATTTCCATAAACTTTTCATTGGAGAAAGAAATAGAGAGATCACTTTGGGTGATCTAGCTAGTAGTCAAAGTTACTTGAATCGTGCAAGCTATAGACGAATACAAAGAAAGGAAGTAGAGCAGGCTTTGAATGTTATGAGATCCGAGAAAGGTGTATGATCGGATGACATCTTTGTAGAAGTATGGAGAGTTTTAGGTGAACATGATTTGACTTGGCCTACAAATTTATGTAATGTTATTTTGCGAAGCAAAAAAATGCCTAGAGATTGGAGGAGTATCGTGGTGCCTCTTTATAAGAACAAAGGAGGCATTCAAAATTATTCAAATTACAGAGGGATTAAACTGATGAGTCACATAATGAAAATTTAGAAACGTGCGATAAAAAGGAGGTTGAGGCAAGTTTCCATACACACCAATTCGGACTCATGCCAGGCCGCTCAACTATTGAAGCCATCCATTTGCCGAGGAGAACAATGGAGATTTATAGACCCAAAAGGAAGAACTCCGTATGTTTTTATTGATTTGGAGAAAGCTTATGATTCTGTCCCACGAGAGATATTGTGGAGAGTTTTGGAGAAAAGGCAAGTACTTGTCCTATACATTAACCTCATATAGGATATGTATGATAGGGCTTATCTTGTGTAAGGACATGTCTGGGAAGACTGACTATTTTGATATCAACATTGATTTTCATCAAGCAAAATACCTGTCCCCTCACTCGTACAGATACGTGAGGTGATGTGGCACTGGACTAAAGTGCAATAAAGATATAGTTTGGAATCCAAGATGTAAATATTAAAACTTTTTATAATAGAAAATGAAAGTTTATAGACTAAATAATAAATACAAAAATGCAATGGGGTTAGGTTGCAAAATACCCCTTCATCGCACACGGGCGGACGACTGCGATTACTCCACTTATCCACTTGGCGCAACCTGGACGACTGATGATGGTTCGCGAATGGAGGACAAAGATTAGATCCTACCCTCTGATCTGATGGTTGCTGCTCCACCTAGAGTTCGTTCTTGATCCAATGGTTAGGATATGGCTTGGAAGAACAGGGAAGAAGCCTCTCATGGTCGAGCTTCGATCGAGCCTCCTGCTTGACCCTGACGGTCCTTGGGGTTGTTGAGATGCTCAAAATATTCCTAGGGTGATTCTGCAGCGGGGAGGTGCTTAAAAAAGATCCAGACCTCATCGGAGGAGGTCTGGAGGGTCGAGGGAGCTCAAGCTCGTGGAGATGCTTGGCCGAATTGATTCAGCACTCAAATAGAGTCTCTTCCTACATGAACAACTTCAGGGATCGAAGGTGAAGCTCCTCGGTCCAATGGTGAGCAAAAATGGGGGATGGAATGGAATGGCGGAGGCGCTACGATGAGAGGCACCGATCGAGAACCAATCTCCCCGATCTATGCAAGATAAGGGGTGGAAAATGGGATGAGATGACATAGGATGGAAGGATAAATGCATGGAGGTGATCAGATAGTCGGTCACATGTCAGAAACAGGTGGGACACGTGCCGAAGCTTAGAGCTCCAACGAACTACGATTTTGATTTTACGCTAAAATAAATAGAATTAAAAGAAATAAAAGTCAGATCTAGACGAGAACCACTCTTAGGAATTGAAAAGACAAGAAAATAAAGCTCACTGGACTAAGAAAAGAAAAGAGAAATAAAATACTATTTTTAATGCTAAAATTATATAATAAAGAAAAGAAAAGAAAAGAAAAAGAATAAAATATCTAAGATATTTTTTGACCCTAAACCCCAAGACCTAGGCATCTCGATGACTAGGTCGACAAGAAATAAAGTAGGTGAAGATAAGGGCCATTAATACAATAAAATCCCCTTTTATTTAATCATTCTTTATTCATTTTTAGACCTATTTTATTTTCTATTTTTTATACTCAAATAAAGAAACTTTTTATATGAAAGTTGTAGATAATAAAATATAGAAAAATACAAAATTGATTTCATACAAAAATAATATACAGAATAAAAGGTACACTTAGAATAAGATTCCAAAATCCCAACTTCCCAGACTCATATCTCTCAAATAAAAACTCAAAATATATCAAAATCACATTAATTGTATATAACTATTAATGTGTTATTTAATGAAGGTAGTTTCTTATTTTTTGGAGTTAAGGTGTGAAAGTTAGGTTTTGAACCCCAATTGTATAGTTTGCCCAATTAAAATATTCATTTTATTTTTATTTTTTATTTTTTTTATAATTGTATATTTTATAATTTTTAAATATTATTTATAATATATATACATCGGTGCGTGAGAGCTTGCCACTTAGATAAGTGACATCATCTCGATCGTCTACCTGCGTGCCTGCTTAGGTATTTTACGCCCTTTCACCTGAGCATTTTTGTATTTATTTATTAGTACGTAAAATTTCATGGAAAGCTTTAAATTTTTTGTAATAATTGCAACTAGTCCCTTGACTTTTATGTAACTACATAATTGTCCACGCCATGTCACCTCACGTGACGCCCCACATGAGGGAACATTTGCGGGCGTACCCCTGTAGCTTTTAATATTTGCATTTAGTCCATAAACTTTTTGAGCATGTTTTTTAATTTTGAAAAAAATTTAAGTAGGCACCCTAATGTTTTGGTAATTGTTTTTTGGTCCCCAACAATATAGTTCACATGTTTATACACGTGAGTTTGGCAATTTTGCAAAAGGGTCCTTGAGGTTTTTGATATTTTTAATTTGTCCTGTAACTTTTTATTACATTATATATTTTTGGTGAAATCGCATATTAGCCATGCACTTTATTTATTTACAAAAATGCCCCTACTAGTATTGTAGTTTCTCTTTATTTCTTGTTTTTATTTCATATAGATTCATTGCTCTAAAAAATCCACAAAAATAGACTTAAGTTCTTTATTGCGTCTAGTTTCATACAGTTTTTTTATTTCACCAATTTTAGGAATTTAATTATCTTATAAAAATCAAAAGTTGCCCATTTTCTCCCTGTTTACAATGTAAAACCCATAAAAAATATAAAATCTTTTTTGAAAAATTCCAATATATATTTTATATTTATTTATTTGACACCGTCTAACCAAAGATAACTAAAAATTATAAATAAAACTCTTAAAAATGGCAAAACCTTAAAAACCATTATAAAAATTTATAAGATTCTAAAAAATTCCAAAAATGTGTTTTCTGTTTTCTATTTTCTTTATATGTTTTTGTATATATAAAAATTAATTTGTAGAAATTTTGATATTATTTTCTATTTTTAATCTCCATTCTAATTTTGGTCTATTCAATTAAACCTTGATTTTTAGGGTATTTAAAAATTAGCAAAATACCCTAAAGATCACAAAAATAGTAGAAAAATATTTAAAACCCAAAATATTTTATTTTCTTTATTTTGACTCTTTTTATTAATATTTATATCTACCCTAGCCTATATTGTCTATATATCCTATATATAGGTTTATATATATCTTTAAAAGAAAACAAATATAAGAATGTAAAAATATAAAAAATATAAATATATAAAATTAAAAACAAAATATAAAAATATAAAATCAAAATAAATTAAATAAATATATAATTAAACCCCCACAAAAAGGACACATAGACAAATTGTTCACGATCACAATTTTGCATTCACTTACCCAATTTATCCTACTTGCTCTATGTGTTCAGCCTCTACGTGCTTGCACATTATACACATCTATTGTAGAGTTATAATAAATTTTAACTCCACAAATTTTGCTCTTATTGCTTAATTTTTATTGTGGGTCAATTATTGATTAATTGGGATTTCTTATGAGGTCGTCTCAACTACTATTGATCCGCCTTGTGGATTAACACGACCTCCGCAAAATCACAATTATAAGGATGCTTGGTTGCTAATTAAACTGATCATCCCTGATTGGTATGATATATCTTAAGCCATTAAAGCCGATCATCCCTGATTTCTGAATTTCTATGATATATCAAGCCATTAAAGCCGATCATCCCCGATTTCTAAATTTCTATGATATATCTTAAAGCAAATCACCCTGATTTATGAATTTGTTTGATATATCTTAAATACATTGATCTCTGATTTATGATTTTATATGGTATATCTTTAACATGCCTAATTTGGGGAAATATGTTAAAGCCATTGAACCAATCATCCTTGGTCTTTAAGTTCGGTTTGGTCTAATTGTGTGGAATTTGGTTGATGCTTTGTTGCATATTGGAGCTAAATTAAATTCTTTGTTGGTGTTGTGCACAAATGGTATTATATAAACATTGTATCCTTGAACGTACTTGAACTTTGAACTCCTTGTATGATGCACATTGATCTACCATACTATGTTATATTGGGCCCTAAAATGCATGTCGCGTAACCATGATTTTATCAGGATGAAATGGAAAGACATAGCCATATGGGTAGAATGGCTTGCCCCTGTTACAACTTCAATTTTCAAAAAATTAGTCTAATTTGTCAGCTCGTTATATGATGCACATTAACTTGTGATTCTACATGAAATCCTTTACCCAACATGTTGTTATATTTGTAAATTCGTTGGTTACGTATTTACCCCCGAATAGCTACTATGATCAACTTGAATGTGTGTTGGATCTACTTCGATTATTTATCTATGGTTATTGTCTGCACGACATTGATCATCTGCTACATATGTGGTTTAATTTGCACTCGTTGTAATACGAGTACTTAGCAAATCGTTCAGAATCGAGAATTGATCTCCGTGAAGAGTGTCTTGGCTTTAATTTATATCCCAGGCAAGTCCGGGGTCGAACACAGGGAGGCAAAGGAACAACTTCAGGTTAATTCAAAAACTTAGGTCTAGGTTTCCAGTGCTTATTTTTTTGTATTTTTTTAATGTAAAAATAATGTGAATTTCAATATGCGGGTGAATTAAGATACTAAGAAAACATACAATCTAGCCAAATTAATCCTAATGTGAAATTAGTCCAATTTAGCCAAATTATATTTTTCCTAGAAGCTTAATCCAATAACGAATGCCAAACGTTTTTTTAGAATTTTAAGGATTAAATGCAACAATAAAAAATGCACAATTTTTTGGATTTTTACGTAATTTTTCACACAAAAAGAATGCAAAATTATGAAAATTTTAATGGAATTAAAACATTATGCAAGAGGTAATAGTAATTTTTTGAAATTTTCTGATAAAATATGAATTTTTATGGATTTTTAATGGAAAAAGAGTAACAACAAGTAATTAATTCTTAATAAATCCGCATTATCAAATCATTTAGAGAGTGAACTATCTCAAAAAGGTATTTATATGAGCAATCTAGAAGAGTTGAAATTTTGTAAAAATATTATATGCGGATTTAACTAAAAATTAATTACAAAAATCTTTCTGTAATTTATTTAAGGTACAATACAATCCAATTAAGATGAAATTTGGATACTAATTAAAGCACCTTTCAAAGCATCATTTCTAATTTTTGTGGAATTTTTGGAGCAATTTTGAGTGAGATATGAATTTAATACCTCAGATTGGGTAAAATATGCAATATTTCACTTGAACATTTTTTATTAATTAACAAGAACTTAAAAAAACTAAATAAACATCCAGATTTTAAAAAATTAGTTGCTCGACAACTTGCTATTTTTCATTGAATAAAACGATGCAAAATTGAGGTTCAAATTAATATTCAAACAGAGGGTTATTTGTGTAAATTCTAAGAACAAAAGCATACAAGAAAACCAAGCACAGGGACCTTTTTATAATTAAAAAAACTTGACGGGACACATATGCAATTTTTATAAAATTAAACAAACTGCAAAGGAAAGAGGAGACCTTCTTGATTGGGGTCGTTAGGGAATGATGCTTGTGGGGGGCGCTGGCGGAGGACGAGAAGGCGGAAGGTGGCGACGATCCATGCCACGTGTGGACGTGATGAATCCCCATTCACACTCTTTATTCTTTTATTTTAGCTAAAAATCTTGGCAAAACATCATGCATATAGTTGTAAATATAATAAGTTACCAATAAGCATGCATTTGTTAAATATCAATAATTAGCATGTATTTGTGCAAAAATAAAAGAATAAAGAATAAAAGAAAAAGAGAGAAATATTTAGAATAAATATTGAGTAACCTAATTCCAAGAGAGGGCCCAATATGGGCCTGATCGCCAAATAAAATAAGTAGAGAGAAATAGGGCCATTCTACCTTGTACACTTCCCCTTCTATATATATATATATATATATATATCCATATTTATTTTATTTTCAAAAAAATAAAATGAATATGTGTTTTCATTACCTTATATATTCCTAAAAATAAAGCAAAAATCATAAAAAAGAAAAATAAAAATAAAATAATTTCTCTCTCTACAACCTTATACATATTACATGTATATATGTACCACATCCCTATTTATTTAACATTTGTAAGTAACTCATAAAAATTAAATAAAATTTATTTTATACTCCAAATTTTATGTTGTAAATAAAAAATAAAAAAATTGGGGTATTTGAACAAAAATAAATGAAATAAAAATTAAAATAAAAATAAATAAGTATTTTATACATGTATATAATGTAATATAATGTATATATCTTAATTTATTTTCATAAAAATAATAAAAATAACTAAAAAATAGTTTGGAAAATAAGAGACATTTTTCATGTTGAACATATTTTAATATAAGATCCTTTTCGATTTTTAATTTATTTTCCAAATAACTTTGACCTTGGAATTTTCTTATTGGTCTAGGAGGGACCCCGGTCAACTCCCCCTCCTGGACCCTACTTAACCTGAATCCGAGTCGTGCCCCATTTTCTTCAAATTTTCTCGATCGGATTTGATTGCCTCTTGCCTCGATTTCACTGCCCACTTCTCCCTCATGGATCAGCGACCTTCGCGGATCCCTAGGGAGTCGCGGATTCTTCTTGGATCACGCGCTCCGTACGATTCTCTTCGCCACCTGGGACTTGCTATAAAAGATTCATTCCTTTCCCCAAAGCAGCAGCTCGCGCCATACACTCTCCTTCTACCCTAGACTTCTTCCCCTTGGTGACAGCTTTGGGCTGGAGCCTTTGGTGGTCAGAGAAGGTAGCTGCAGCCGACGCTCACACTTCGTGGTTGGAGATACACCGCGACGAGCCTCCCCCACCTTCCGCAGCGAGGTTGAGGCAAAGACCTAGTCCAAATTCATCCCCTGAAGCTCAGGGTTTCGTTAGGAACCTTAGGTAACCTTCACTTCGATCCTAGTTCCCTTTATTTCAAATTTTCTACCCACCGCTTCGTCAGCTCCGATCCGGTGGTCGGAGCTCCGTCAATCACCCATATCCATTCCGATCGATTCCCCAGTTCATCGTCATCCTTCCCCCATAGCCTGATCAACCTAGGATTGGCTTGGATAGCCAAGATTAGGACAGAGGTTCCTTCTGTCACGCCGCGGTAACCTCCACCCCCATTCGCCATCACTTCCCATCTTTTTAGGTCAAATAACCCCGACCGGAGTGTCCTTCCGAGTCGAAGCTGTCATCTGCAGGTCAAAGTATGCGTGGACTCTCCTCAGACCGCATTCGCTCCAACTCGCCGGAGCTCTCCCAGGTTACATAGCCATTCCCAGAGATCCGACAGTCGGCGAGCTCATCCGACTCATCCACCCGACGCGGAGGAGCCACCCGATCCTGTTGCTGCCTCCCGATTGTCCATTGGAGTGCTGGATTGCCACCGGTGCTCCGGTAAACTTCGTCCAGGCGGAGTTCGTCCAGCACCTTCCTCTGACGTTGGATCGAACCTTCGTCCCAGATTTGATCGCAGCTGTCCAGAGCCTGGACTTGTCAAGCCGTTAGATCTGACATCTAACGACCCCCATACGCCCACGTTCATCATCCATCCATGAGGGTTGGATTCGCCACCTGTCCACGCCAGAGCCGCATGATTCTCCTCCAGTCCGAGCGCGCCACCTGTCACCCCACGTGACCCGCACGAGTCGGCTGGGTAATTTGCTCCGCTTCTCATGTAGTTCTTTTCCTTTATTATTTAGTTTGTAAAATAAAAAGTACATAGTAGGGTAATTTGCACTTTTAT
Source organism: Ottelia alismoides (assembly GCA_037367405.1). NCBI lineage: Eukaryota > Viridiplantae > Streptophyta > Magnoliopsida > Alismatales > Hydrocharitaceae > Ottelia > Ottelia alismoides. The sequence continues at coordinate 901,031 of JAZKJV010000369.1, forward strand.
TCCGAAAGTTTTCAGTATTTACATTTCGGTCCTTCTTGTGCGAATGCACGTTCTTCGTCACGTGCCTAGTGGGTTATTTGTAACGGTTACCTTGGATATCTTGTATATTCTGAGTTGAATATTTAGTTTCAGTATTTGCATTAATGCCCCTGTACGTGTTGGTTCTGGACATGTGCTAAACTTGTGTGAAAATTGCAGTAGGGCCCTTAAGCTTTTAACGTGTGTTACTCTTTAGCCCCCTGGATTGTGTTTTTTTTACAAATCAGTCCCTGTGTGATGTGTGCTTTATGTTAGTTTGAATAAATAACAAGTTTCGTCTAAAATTCATGACATTTTGATGGCTCCTGCCATGGTGTAGGAATTTCCATGAATTTTTTGTTGCAATTTATTTCCATTGAGTATTTTTAAAAATTCAAAAACCCTAAAAATCTCTATTGTTGGTTTTTGAAAATCCACTAAAAATATTAAAAACCTTTTAAAAATTCTAAAAAAACTTGTTGTGTGTTGGTTATGATTTGTTTTTGTTGTATCCAATTTTTATCGATTTTTGCCACATTTGCATTTATAAAAACCATAAAGATTGAAAAACACTCAAAATCTTATAAAAATCATTAAAAACTCATACTCAAAAAATATGTTTTCTTCTCCTGTAGTTAGTTTTTAGTCATTAATTTTACATAAAATTGTTGTTGGGATTTTACAGGTATTTTAAGTATTTTTAACTTGCCTTTAGATCTTAGCTATACACTGTCTAACATTTTTGACCTTGTTTCATTTTTAGAAAATTAACTAAAAATCAGAAAAATCCAAGAAAATTAATAGAAACATCTGAATATTCCCCAAACCCAAAAATATTTTTATTCATATTTTCTGAATATTTTTGATGTGTTAAATAATTGTTGGTTTTTGAGTTTGTGAGTGCTTTTATACCTTTTTCTCATATTAAAAATTCCAAAAATTTTGAAAAACATAAAATCCACCAAAAATATTTATTTTTGGATCTCTTACTACTTCGTATCGTAGGTATATCGTGCTTCTTATGTTCGACCCTCGTAGATGTACCGGGTAAAATAAAATTGGGAGACCACTATTTGTTTGCTTGATTTGTTGATTTTTCTTCTTGGTGGTCTTCCTTTTTCTTGATTGATTCCGATCCGAGTAGTTGAGGTCGCAACGACCAGTGATATATTCTACCCTTAGTCGCTCGGGATTTTCGGGTCATCAGAATGGTGTCGTTGCCGAGGAGCACGACTTAGTAGTCGATTTTTCCCTTTCTTTTTCGATTTTTATTTTTACTTGCATTTTTCTTCATCATTTATTTCCATTCCATTTCATTCTATTTGATAATAACTGTCAGATTCACACATTTTCTGTTTCTGACTTTCTTGCGAGGGCCCGACGATCGAGGGCAGCTTTCTTCGGAGAGCCGAGGCACCCACAGGACTTGGAGGTGGCTCGTTTCTGCATCAAGCTGCAGGAGAGCGTATGAGAGCCGGAGCAGGAGTGTGGGGAGATGTAGTGTAGTTTAGTTAGCTTAGATTTTATTCCTGCACATTATTATTGTAATAATAGAGGACAGAGACTCTCGGACTTGGTGAATGCTTTGGGGTCTGTTTCGCCGTGCACCGGTGTGCTCGAGGGACCTCATCACGGTTTTTTGCTGATTTTGGTTTTCATCCATTTATTTACTGCTCATCTGATTCTCGATGGATTTAGCCCTTAGACTTAGGAAGTTTTTGTGACTATGACATAATTGATTAAGGTCAACCCTTAATTATCTGCATGTTCCTATAGGTCGATAATTGGACTTAATTAATTAATTCACAAAGAAGAAGTCAATGTAATTAGGCTCGAGTCCATGTATCGTGAGGAACCACATACAACACGCGCAGGATCCGTTGTGGCGGACACCGAGTGGTTCCCAAGATCGGACTCAGGACTTGGTTTGATTAGCTGACTACGATGCTTATCGTGTAGAACTTGCTTCGTTTAAGGTTGATTTCTTCTTGCATCATATAGGTAATTTACATTCAGACTTTATTTTATGCGTGGATCACCCTGCATGTAGAGAGCTGGAGTCAGGTATGCATTTCTTACTCTGCATGCATCATCGTGTTTGGTCGTGCATCGACTTTTTCGTCTTCTCCCTCAGTTTTTGGACTTAAAATAATCAGGAGAATTGAAAATTTTGTTAGGCATTGTTTGCTTGAAAAATACCTAAAAAACAAAAACTATAAAATTGGGACTGCTAAACAAACTTGATCCTAAAAGACACTTCACCGAAAAATTTGTCTTGGGAGTACAATCCCCTCATTGTATGGTTTGGATGAGTGATATAGTGACCCGCACACTAGGATAGAGCCATATCTGATTTCTTGACAGACTACCGGCGTTTTATATGTGACAGTCTGTTAGGAGTATTGGATTCCTATCAGCTCGCTTAATCGCTCTGAAAGACTGTCTGATCATCTAATAAAATTGACAAGATAACCAAATGATGAATCTCCATTTCATCACCTATATTCTATCATTCTGGCCTCAAAAACCCCGACAAATGCATGTAAATAGCATCAATTTGTATATAATAGCATCCATTCTTTATTGTATTTATTGCACATAGAATAATGTTTTTAATGCCAAAATTATAGAATAAAGGGAAGAAAAGAAAAAGGAATAAAATATTGCAAATATTTTATGACCCGAACCCCAAGACCAAGGCCAGAATGGAATTGGTCGACAAGGAATAAAGTAGGGGGAGATAAGGGCCAATTATACAATAAATACCTCATTTATTTATTCATCCATTTATGCATTTTTGACACATATTTTGTACATAATTATTTATTCATCAAATAAAGAAACTTTGTTCATGAAAGTTGTAGATAATAATGTAAATAAAAATACAAGATTGAGTTTGTATAAAAAAGATACACAGTATACATTTTATACCCAGAATAAAAAGCCAAAATCTCAACTTCACAGACCCATATCTTGCAAATAAAAAATCCAAATCACCCAAACTCACCTTTAATTGTATATAACTTTCCATGAACTATTTAATAAAATTGGTGTCATAATTTTTGGAGTTCATTTGTAGAAGTTAGGTTTTTGGCCCCCTTGTACATAATACTTGATTAAAATATTCATTTTATTCAATGTCTATTATTTTCACAAATTTATATTTTTAGAATTTTGTAAATAATGTATATATTACATGAACATATTGAGATTAAAAGAAAACTAAAAAGAATTTGTGAAACAAAATAAGTCTATGTATCACATAGGCAAAATACCTATGTTAAGAATGTATATAAATAAAAAAGAGATTGTATTCTTTTAATTCTTTATTCAATTATATTTTTATAATAATGTATATATTATACATAACGTATTAAAAATACAAATCAAAAATAAAAACAAATAAAAGTCATTAAATAAATAAAATGTATATAATATCTAGGTGAAATACCCATAAGTATACTTACATATGCATATACCTATGTATTCAAAAATGTAAATAAACTCCTAAAATTAAATAAAAATACCTTTATACTCACAAAAATAAATTATAAATATATAAAATAAGTCAATAAAATAATAAAAGAAAATAAACAAATTAAAAATAAAATACACAAAAGTACATGTAAATACATAAACATATACACATTATTTTAATAAAACTGTAATAAAATATTTCAAAAAAATAAATAAAAATCATAAATAAATACTACATGAAAAAATATACATTTTTTATTTTATAAGAAAAAAATAATAAAATCATTTACTACGCCAAATAATTCAATTTTGCGGAAAATTCCCTCTTTTGTCTTCTTGCGTCCGACGTGGCCCAATAAGGGCGCGGCCCGAGTTGAGCTCCGGTCAACTCTCCCTGCGCTTCTGACTTCTGTCAGAACTATCTTTTCGCCCGTCTTCTCCCTTTTTTCCGCTCGATCTATCGTTCCATCACTTTCAAATCCTTCACGGATTTTGTTCTCTGATCAACCGAGATTCGCGCCGATCATTTGGATCCCTTGTACATAGCCCCGATTCATCAATAATCGCCGGTCACTGGGGGTCTTCGGGAATGTTTATAAATAAGCCCCTCCGCCTCCTTCCTCGAATTTGGCCATTTTCATTCCATCCAAACGCCTTGATCTTGCTCCTGGACCATTCCTCGTGACAGGGGGAGTGACCCAGCGCCTCGACTCGGCCGGAGGACGGAGAATTTTGACGCGACGGAGCTCCGGCGTCTGCCCTGCTCCCTGGAGGCCCCCAGGTATAAGAGCTGTCTTTTTCTTTGCTTTTTAGTTAGTTTTAATGTTAGTCTTTCATTCCAGTAGTTAGATTAGCCCGTAGTTGATTCCCTTAGCTTAAAACCAAAAATTCGAAGTTCGCCGGAGTTCGGCTCCGGCGACTTCTCCACCGTTCCCCGACTGTTTTCCGACCACCCTTCCACCTTCATTCCGTTCCCCTACGCCTTCTCTATCTCTCAGCCACCTTGTTCAACCGTATCCCCTTCTAGATCCGTGAATCGAAGCTCCTCCACCGCCTTCCACCGGAGCTTCTCCGCCCACCATAATCCGCTTGCTTTTAGCCTCAAACCCCGGGTCGAAGAGCATCGCCTCGAGCCCCTCTATCTTTCTGTGCAGGTTAGGTGCCCCCAAGAGCACCAGGAGACGATTCCCAACGCGGCGGAGGTACCTGGAGCTCCGCTTCTTCTTCGAGCTCGTGGCGACGCTCCAGGGCATCTCCGGCCGACCTACCACCTCCATCAAGTAGAAGACTCTGTCAGGAAGCGTTTGGGACACTTTCGAGCAGCAATGGTCGACGGAGACGCGAGACATCACCGGAGGAAGCTCGCCCAGGCGAGCGTTCTTCCCCGTTCTTCCAGCCATCGTCTCCGCTTTTGGATGAAGAGCAGGTCCCAGTTTCAATCACAGCCGTCCGATGGAGCAATGCCACGACCGTCAGATCTCCCGCGAGATCTAATCTCCTGCCTCATCGGCGAAGCGTCATCGGCGCACGTGGAGGCGCCACGTGTATTAGTGACTCACATCAGCCGTCGGATGAAGCGCCTATTGGGGGGTAATTTGCACATCTAGCCCCTGTCATTTTTGTATTTAATTTTTAATCTTGTAAAATGTATAGCATGCTGTAAATAAAATGTAAATTTTGCTGATAGGACCCTGAACTTGTTGGAATTGCATTTAGGTCCTTCCGCGCCTCACGTGCAGTCCCACGTGAGGCGCGTGAAATTTTCACTTTAGCTCTGGCAATTTTTGTATATTGTAAAATAGTTTTAAAAATCAAAATAATTGTTTATTTCAGTAGGGATTTTTGCACCTGTGTCCTTGTCATTTATTTTATTTGCAAAAATGCCCCTGCCAGGCTGTTTGCTTTTTGTGTCTTTTATCTATTTATTTTAAATACCTATGAGGCTTGTAAAAATTCACAAAAATTAGGATTAGTGTTTCATGCCCTGTACTTCCACGCCCGTATTTTATTTGGCATTTTGTTTTCGCATTTTTCCTAATTATTAAAAAAAATGAAAAAGAAGCCCATTTTGTACTGTTTAAATTAGAAAATACAAAAAAATTAGAAAATGTTTTTGAAAAATTCCAAAAAAATATTATATATGGTATATTTATATATATATTGAGTCCAGAAATTGAAAAACCCAAAAAAATAGAAAAAGAAAATATAAAAATTTCAAGAAGCTTCAAAATCTAAAAAAAATATAAAAACCCTTTAAAAATACCAAAAATATGTTTTTCTTATTTTATAATTATGTTTATATTGTTATTAATGTATTAAAATTAATTTGGATAATTTTGGAGTTTATTTTATATTCTTAAAACCCAAATTATATACGGGTACTTAATTAGTCCTATATTGTGGACATTTTTGAAATTAAAAATAACATAAAAATTAGAAAAATACAAAAAGCCTAAAAAAAATATATATATATATATATATTAAGCATTTATATCTATATATATATGTGTATCCCCATATACTTATTATCCCTCTCCCTCTTCTTATGTATATATATATATATATATCTTTATATATATATGTATACATATCTATAGTATGTAATTAAAAATATAAAAAGAAAATAAAAAAATATAAAATATAAAAACCAAATAAAAATTATAAAAGCAAAAATAAAAAAAACACACACACAAAACCCAAAACCCACAAAAACAATAAATGGACATGAATAAAGGATTGAATGCATGATACACCACATACATTCCCTTCGCCTCCCAGTGTTCGACCTCTATCTGTACTTACACCTATACACATTTGCATGTAGAGTTATAATAAATTTTAACTCCACATTTTTGGATATTCATTGCATATATTATTGTGGGTTAATTGTTGATCGATCTGAGGATTATTGAGCGGTCACCACATCGACTATTGATCCACCTTGTGGATTAATAGGACCCTTAATTTTCCTCTTTCATCAAATGGCGTCGTTGCCGAGGAGGCAACGGATTTTGTATGATTTTGTGAGCTTATTTGTTCATTTATTCAATTATTTGCTCATGTCCATGATTCAATTATTTGTTTGGTTTCTATTCCTATTTGATATTATTTGATTGACTGCTCTGACCATCTCTTTCCTTTGTCTTTGATGCGAGGGACCGCCAAGCGAAGGATGACCTCTTAGGAGGACCTATGCACCCAAGCAAGGTGGGGTTGGCTTTTCTAGGCCAAGCCAATAGGAGAGAGCATCAAAGGGAGAAGAAAGAGAATTTTTGAAGACAGTCTCTATTTTTAGGCATATTATTTTATTATGTATATTTATGTGAGAGAGTGACACTTAGAATTTTGTAATAATACAGGACTCTCACAGGTACATTCCGACTCCCGAGGTCCATTGCCCGAGGGATTGTTCCCTTGGGGGCCTCGACGGTTTTGACGCTCTTTCTTTTTATTTTATTTTTATTATTTTGTGTGAATGAGCCCTAGTTTAGGAATTGCTTACCGATAGATTAAGGTCCAAACACCCTAATATATTTGCATGTACCTATAGTGCGCTTTGGATCTAGTCAAATCTAATAGTCGGTTCATTTATCTCTTAACCCCTGTGCCGTGAGCGAGCCCCATCAAGCGCTACTTCTGAACTCGAGTGTGTCGAGAAGAGGAGGGGTGAGCCAAGACCGGACTCTTAGGTTAAGGATAAGTGACCGACTTGTGGTGCTTCACGATAATAGCAGTTACTATCCTAGGGCGATTTCTTCGGCTTGCATTTGCATATAGCATAGGTTTCAATTCTGTTATGCATCTCGCATGGAGAGAGCTGGGAAGCACTGTAAGTCTTCTTACTTAGCATGCATCATCGATTTCCGACTTGCATGGCTTTTCCGACCTTCTCCCTCTGTTTTTACCACTTAGGATGCTTAATGGAAATCGAAACCCCGATAGGCACGTACATTGAAAATACCCAAAAATAGTGATAACTAAAATAAAAACGGGACTGCTAACTCTATTGGACTTAAAATAACAAATAATGGATTTCCTTGTCTTGGGGAGAGCAACCCCCTCATTGTATGCGTTTTAAAGTGCTCACGTACACGCTAAGGAGTAGAGCCCAAATCCTATCAAGTCTCCTAAGTGTTTGTACAACTTTGTGGTTCTCACCTAACTCTAAAACCGAAAAGATAAATGACTGTCACCTGACGGTCTTCACCGTGTCGAGTAGGTGAATTGGGGGTTTGCCTTGTGTATTGATTGTGAATTGGAGTCCGTTATGTTTCTCATCCTTTATTAGAGTAATCGATCCGATCGTGTGAGGCATGCATTTTTCAGCTTTGAGTCTCTCTACCTCTCTTATACATACATCTCCTCATTTGCATTGAGTCGCGATATTGGCGCTTGAGCTCAATCATTCTTCGCCAAGTCCTTTGTTTGTCTCTTCTTCACCACTTCCCTCGTATTCTCTGTGTCATCCCTATCTCCTTCGGTTCGAGGAGAGCCTGCTCTTCGGACCACCATTTTGACGGTGTTCCCACCTTGTGCGGAATACCCAATTTTGTATATGTCTCGATCTTCTCACCCGCCCTCCTCATCCCCTCTGTTTCACTCTTCTACCACCGTGATATTGGCACGTAGCCTCAATCAGCTTCTCCACACCATTGTGTACCCTTCTTATCCATCTTCTTTGTGTACCCCGTATCACCTCTCCCTATTACCCGGAATGCTGTGCATATGGATGAGGCCCGCATCGAGGATTATGTATACATATTATTTGAGTAAGTCGGGCCAATGATATTGAGGATGCTGAGATTGATGTGGTGGATTTGTTTTTGATACATGCATACAAGTATATTGAGGATTTTTGTGATGCATGATCATTAGGTGTGATTCTTTATTGAGGATTCAGATCTTGCACACCGGATTGAGGATGTGATATGAAGCAATGATTTGGTGATGATTTCATGAGTATCGACTGATCTATATATTTTGAGGTTTCGACACGTCTTGATTTGGATTGTGGATGGACTATCTTGATATGTGCTTCATGATGATGGTGCCTCGAGCCCCCCATGATTCTCATCTTCCTGATTGACCCATCCTTGATCTCCTGGCGCTTTGATCCACCCTGGCACTTAGAGGATTCCCGATGATATGTTGTGCCAGCTCAGCTTGTTGGATTAACTTGAGGGATGTTTCTGATTGACTTGATTATTTGCCCCCTCACTTGATCTTATGCCCTCCAAATGATTGAATGACTTATTACTTTTGAGGACCTGAGATGACTTGCCAGCATTCCCTCGACTCGTCATTGCTATAGCTCGCATTCCTCCCCGAGGACTATCTGCGGGAGAATGCGACAATTTCTAGGACTGCGGTTTCATACACTACTTGGGTCGCCATTGTGATGGGACCTGAAACCGAGTCAGATGATATGCTTGATTGGCCTCCTCTTGTGATTGTGTACCTGACCTGTCAGTACACAAGGCCAATGTACTAGACTCATCTGAGTCCGCTCTCCTTGACGGTCCTCGCAAGGCAGAGCTCCACTTTTCTGATTATTCCATGCTTAGTTCATAGCTCTCCGAGGGTTATCTGTGAGAGGCTATGACACATTTCAGTTCTTCTGGTCTCTTCTGCTGGTAGCCGACTTGTCGACTACTGAGACCATTTTATGTGGATCCGTCTGATGGATCCGGCACCTTCGAGCCATTCTCTCTCCTTGACGACCCTCGCAAGGACGAGATGTACTCTGATTATTCACTGCATAGCTCACATCGCTTCCTGAGGACTATCTGCGGAAGGATGTGACATTTTCTTTACGATCGGCTTCACTCACTTCTGGTGTCTCCTGTCTGTTGGGGCACGAAGCCGATTCGTCTGATTTGAGTGCTCGGTCTCCCTTTCTGATTATGCGCCTGACCTGTTGGGCCATGAGACCGACTTGTTCAGACTCCTCTGAGTCCGCTCTCCTTGACGGTCCTCGCAAGGCTGAGTTCTTTGCTGATTATTCTTTGACTAGCTCGTAGCTCCCCGAGGGTTATCTGTGGGAGACTACGACATATTTCAGATCTGATTGGTCTCTACTATTGGTAGCCGATTTGTCGACTACTGAGACCAATATGTAGGTCCGTCTGATGGACCCAGCTCCTTCGAGCCCTACTCTCTCCTTGACGACCCTCGCAAGGTAGAGACGCATTCTGACTATTCCTTGCCTAGATCGCAGTACTCTCTGAGGACTATCTGCGAGAGATTGCAGCACTTTCTTTACGCTCGGTTCCCACTGCTGACTGTGTCTCCGATCTGCGGAGCACGGAATCGACTCGTCTGATCTACTTGATTACGGGTCCCATCTTGTGTTGCCTATCCGATCTGCGGATCATGGGATCCATCTGATTACACTCCTTTGAGTCTTCTCGCCTTGACGGTCCTCGCAAGGTTGAGCTCCTGATATCTGCGATTGCCATGCCTAGAGGGTAGCACGGTCCCCGAGGGTTATCTGCGAGAGGGTACATCATTTTCTAGGTACTCAGTTTCATTCCTGGTGTCTCATGTCTGTTGGAGCACAAAGCCGAGTCTTCTGAGCTGTGTACTTGGTCCCCTCTCTGATTGTGTATCCGATCTGCGGATCACGGGACCAAGTCTTCTGATTATGGTCTGATTCCTGGCTCCTTTGAGCCTGCTCACCTTGACGACCCTCGCAGGGTTGAGCCATGTTTTGCGGTATTCGGTGTGTCTCCTATGATCTTCCGACCTCACGACCACTGTATGCCACGATGTCTTTTGCTCCTTATATTTCCATATCATTCTGAGACTCTAATAGCCCGGAGGAGTCTGTACTGTTCCTTCTTCCTTCCGATCTTACGATATCGACTCTGTTTCCTTATGCTGACCCTATGTGCCGATTGTCTACTTCATGCTACCGATATCCTTACGTTCGATCCATTTTTACTCCGGTAGCCGACACCCACCTGCCTGCATATCCGGGTGTCTTTTCACCTTCTGACTGCGTCCTCGTTCTCACAAGGAGACGACGACGAGAGCACGGTATTCGCTTATCAGATACCGTCCTGTACTTCACCAGTTCTTCACCACTTGTATATATGTGTTCCATGCTCATTCTTTCTCTCGCATGTTATGTGTGCCCTAGATCTATCGCCATATCTTTGTGACTATACTTAGGACGTACTTTGTCCTAAGTATAGGGGGGTACACGCCGCGTTGTTCTTTCGTCGTTCAGTTTCGTCACTCCTGTTGTTGCCTATACTTAGGAATATCTCACCCTAAGTATAGGGGGAGTGATGCGTATATTCTCCATGATCTTTTCGTCTATCTATATATGTCTCTCTTTTCTTCTTTTCTTCTTTTCCTTTTCTATCTTCTGTATCTAAATAAAAGGTGCTGCCCCTTGGTGTCAGTCTTCTGTACTTAGGACGTACTTTTTCCTAAGTATAGGGGGGTGCACCCCAGATTTGTTAATTCTTTGAATTATTTAATCCCACCCATGGCCCTCCCTGCCTTGTGTACAGTCTGCTATACTTAGATTAGTTGATCCTAAGTATAGGGGGGACGGTCATTTTCTTATTCATTTATCTCGTTATTCTTTCATTTATTATTCTTTTAGTCGTCGTAGTATAGACTTTTCTATACTCAGTACGAGTTATGTCTTCTCTTTCTCTTTTCTGATCTATGAGGACATAGCTCAAGCTAAGTATAGGGGGGTCGTATATACTCTGTATATACTTCAGCCATAACTTGTACTTTCGTATATAATTCATTAATTAATAAGGCTTCTTATTCCTCATATTCTTTTTGTATATATTGATTAATAAATCAGGTTAAAAATATTTTTGCAAAATGATTTGAAAAATGGTGTGAACTGTTTGGAAAACTTTTTGTGAAATATTTTCAACCTCTGTAAAAATATTTTGATTGCAAAAATTCTTTTCTTTGTGTGAAATAAAGGATTTAAAAACCTATTTTCAAATGATTTCGAAAATGATTGCAAAAATATTTTGAGAAACAAAGTGTATATAGTGTTTGCAAAACCTTTGCAAAATGGCTTTCAACTGATTGTAAATATTTGCAAAAACTATTTTGTACTATAGTTTTCAAAAGGATTTTCAAATAAATTTGAGGAATAAAAGCATCATAATAATACTAATAAATAAAATACATAAACCATAAATAAAATACATTAAATTCTTTATCAATTGTATACACCTCAATAAACCACTCTTGTTAAAGCTAGTAAATTCTTTAAATCCTGTAAAATAAAGCGGCACGCCCGTGTAAATAGTTGTATATATTTTATTCTTTGGGTACCAAAACTCTTTTGTTTACAAAAATTCTTTGTGTAAAAATTTCTCTCTTTGTTTTCAAATTCTTTCAAAAATTGCATTATTCTTTGCATATTTGTAAATAGCATTTGCATAGCATTCATATTCTTTTATTGAGCATGATGATTGAACTAGTCCAATAAAGTCGAAGATTGGAGCTTGGTTGGACCTTACCGTACCTAACTGCACTGGAACCTTATGGGAACTAGGTTTAAGGTACTGCAGGTCTAGTCAGACTTAATTCTTTGAGAAAGCAGGGCTAGGTTCAAGTCACCTCAGTGGGCTAACTAGAACTTTTCGAAACACACGCATGACTCTTGTCGGCCGTAACCTAACTTGGACACTTGCACCTTTCACTTGGCTCAACTCAGTTGGAGTGGTGAGGGGGTTGGATTTGCCAGTCTGAGATGCACACGGGTGGAAACATTCGTCCTCGTCTAGGGAGGGAAGTGCACCCCAACCCGGTCCAGTTTCAATGAAGTCAAATGACGGGAGAGTGTGGGTTGCAATAAAGCTTCAAAAGAGGGATAGTCTACTGGCTCAAGAGGAAAATTTCTTGTATATATGCTGCACCATGTAGATATGTTGTACAAAAAAAACTCCAAAAAAGTGGTGGGTCGGATTGAAAATTTAATAACCCCACCGGAGTGTATATAGTTCAATAAAGCAAAAGCTTATGGTATCCATGTTACATCTCATGAAGCTTGCAGCGGGAGACTTAGCTACACTGGTTGAGCTCCCAAAATTCTATACCTCCTATTCCCCCCTCTTCTTGAGCCGGTTGCCACTTGAACTTAGAAGGGAATACCCCGCTCCTCGACGGTAGAGGGCTGGATTGGGGAATCATTGGGTTGTCATTCTGTAGAAGTCAGTTCCTTTGTCATTTCAGTTGGGGAGAGCCACTATCACTTACACTGTACAAGTCAGCTTCATAGTCATAAGGGTTTGCGTATGATGTAGGCTAGTTCTGACCTGGCTATTGAGGTGATTTGAACCAAGTTCTGTGACTCTCGAAGGCTGTTGTGTTTTAAATTTGGTTCTCTACCAGGTTCACACACATTTTCACACCAAGGTTTAACCTGAGCTCCAAACTTTGATTTTGTACAGACAAGTTTAATGATCATGACCAATTCAATTACTCCTTAAATTCTTTATTTTTTCTTTTTCTTTTCTTCTCATTCTTTATTCTTTTTGTACTTATTGCATAAGTATTTGCTAGGGACTAGCAAAGGCAAGTATAGGGGGGTGATGAATCTCCATTTCATCACCTTTATTCTATCATTCTGGCCTTAAAAACCCCGGCGAATGCATGTAAATAGCATCAATATGTATATAATAGCATACATTCTTTATTGTATTTATTGCACATAGAATAATGTTTTTAATGCCAAAATTATAGAATAAAGGGAAGAAAAGAAAAAGGAATAAAATATTACAAATATTTTATGACCCGAACCCCGAGACCAAGGCCAGCATGGAATTGGTCGACAAGGAATAAAGTAGGGGGAGATAAGGGCCAATTATACAATAAATACCTCATTTATTTATTCATCCATTTATGCATTTTTGACACCTATTTTGTACATAATTATTTATTCATCAAATAAAGAAACTTTGTTCATGAAAGTTGTAGATAATAATGTAAATAAAAATACAAGATTGAGTTTGTATAAAAAGGATACACAGTGTACATTCTATACCTAGAATAAAAAGCCAAAATCTCAACTTCACAGACCCATATCTTGCAAATAAAAACTCCAAATCACCCAAACTCACCATTAATTATATATAACTTTCCATGAACTATTTAATAAAATTGGTGTCATAATTTTTGGAGTTCATTTGTAGAAGTTAGGTTTTTGGCCCCCCTTGTACATAATACCTGATTAAAATATTCATTTTATTCAATGTCTATTATTTTCACAAATTTATATTTTTAGAATTTTGTAAATAATGTATATATTACATGAACATATTGAGATTAAAAGAAAACTAAAAAGAATTTGTGAAATAAAATAAGTCTATGTATCACATAGGCAAAATACCTATGTTAAGAATGTATATAAATAAAAAAGAGATTGTATTCTTTTAACTCTTTATTCAATTATATTTTTATAATAATGTATATATTATACATAACGTATTAAAAATACAAATCAAAAATAAAAACAAATAAAAGTCATTAAATAAATAAAATGTATATAATATCTAGGTAAAATACCTATAAGTATACTTACATATGCATATACCTATGTATTCAAAAATGTAAATAAACTCCTAAAAATTAAATAAAAATACCTTTATACTCACAAAAATAAATTATAAATATATAAAATATGCCAATAAAATAATAAAAGAAAATAAACAAATTAAAAATAAAATAGACAAAAGTACATGTAAATACATACATATACACATTATTTTAATAAAACCGTAATAAAATATTTCAAAAAAATAAATAAAAATCATAAATAAATACTACATGAAATAATATACGTTTTTTATTTTATAAGAAAAAATAATAAAATCATTTACTATGCCAAATAATTCAATTTTGCGGAAAATTCCCTCTTTTGTCTTCTTGCGTTCGACGTGGCCCAATAAGGGCGCGGCCCGAGTTGACCTGCGGTCAACTCTCCCTGCGCTTCTGACTTCCGTCAGAACTATCTTTTCGCCTGTCTTCTCCCTTTTTTTCCGCTCGATCTACCGTTCCATCACTTTCAAATCCTTCACGGATTTTGTTCTCTGATCAACCGAGATTCGCGCCGAACATTTGGATCCCTTGTACATAGCCCCTTCGCCTCCTTCCTCGAATTTGGCCATTTTCATTCCATCCAAACGCCTTGATCTTGCTCCTGGACCATTCCTCGTGACAGGGGGAGTGACCCAGCGCCTCGACTCGGCCGGAGGACGGAGAATTTTGACGCGGCGGAGCTCCGGCGTCCGCCCTGCTCCCTGGAGGCCCCCAGGTATAAGAGCTGTCTTTTTCTTTGCTTTTTAGTTAGTTTTAATGTTAGTCTTTCATTCCAGTAGTTAGATTAGCCCGTAGTTGATTCCCTTAGCTTAAAACCAAAAATTCGAAGTTCGTCGGAGTTTGGCTCCGGCGACTTCTCCACCGTTCCCCGACTGTTTTCCGACCACCCTTCCACCTTCATTTCGTTCCCCTACGCCTTCTCTATCTCCCAGCCACCTTGTTCAACCGGATTCCCTTCTGGATCCCCGAATCGAAGCTCCTCCACCGCCTTCCGCCGGAGCTTCTCCGCCCACCATAATCCGCTTGCTTTTAGCCTCAAACCCCGGGTCGAGGAGCATCGCCTCGAGCCCCTCTATCTTTCTGTGCAGGTTAGGTACCCCCAAGAGCACCAGGAGACGATTCCCAACGCGACGGAGGTACCTAGAGCTCTACTTCTTCTTCGAGCTCGTGGCGGCGCTCCAGGGCATCTCCGGCCGACCTACCACCTCCAGCAAGTAGAAGACTCTGCCAGGAAGCGTTTGGGACACTTTGGAGCAGCAATGGTCAACGGAGACGCGAGACATCACCGGAGGAAGCTCGCCCAGGCGAGCGTTCTTCCCCGTTCTTCCAGCCATCGTCTCCGCCGTTGGATGAAGAGCAGGTCCCAGTTTCAATCACAGCCGTCCGATGGAGCGATGCCACGACCGTCAGATCTCCCGCGAGATCTAATCTCCAGCGCTCATCGGTGAAGCATCATTGGCGCATGTGGAGGCGCCACGTGTATTAGTGACTCACATCAGCTGTCGGATGAAGCGCCTATTAGGGGGTAATTTGCACATCTAGCCCCTGTCATTTTTGTATTTAATTTTTAATCTTGTAAAATATATATCACGTTGTAAATAAAATGTAAATTTTGCTGATAGGACCCTGAACTTGTTGGAATTGCATTTAGGTCCTTCCGCGCCTCACGTGCAGTCCCACGCGAGGCGCGTGAAATTTTCACTTTGGCCCTGGCGATTTTTGTATATTGTAAAATAGTTTTAAAAATCAAAATAGATGTTTATTTCAGTAGGGATTTTTGCACCTGTGTCCTTGTCATTTATTTTATTTGCAAAAATGCCCCTGCCAGGCTGTTTACTTTTTGTGTCTTTTATCTATTTATTTTAAATACCTATGAGGCTTATAAAAATTCAAAAAAATTAGGATTAGTGTCTCATGCCCTGTACTTCCACGCCCATATTTTATTTGGCATTTTGTTTTCGCATTTTTCCTAATTATTAAAAAAAATGAAAAAGAAGCCCATTTTGTACTGTTTAAATTAGAAAATACAAAAAAATTAGAAAATGTTTTTGAAAAATTCCAAAAAAAATTATATATGGTATATTTATATATATATTGAGTCCAGAAATTGAAAACCCAAAAAAATAGAAAAAGAAAATATAAAAATTTCAAGAAGCTCCAAAATCTAAAAAATATAAAAACCCTTTAAAAATACTAAAAATATGTTTTTCTTATTTTATAACTATGTTTATATTGTTATTAATATATTAAAATTAATTTGGGTAATTTTGGAGTTTATTTTATATTCTTAAAACCCAAATTATATACGGGTACTTAATTAGTCCTATATTGTGGACATTTTTGAAATTAAAAATAACATAAAAATTAGAAAAATACAAAAAGCCTAAAAAAATTATATATATATATATATATATATATATATATATTAAGCATTTATATCTATCTATATATATGTGTATCCCCATATACTTATTATCCCTCTCCCTCTTCTTATGTATATATATATATATCTTTATATATATATATATATGTATACATATCTATAGTATGTAATTAAAAATATAAAAAGAAAATAAAAAATATAAAATATAAAATATAAAAACCAAATAAAAATTATAAAAGCAAAAATAAAAAAACACACAAAACCCAAAACCCACAAAAACAATAAATGGACATGAATAAAGGATTGAATGCATGATACACCACATACATTCCCTTCGCCTCCCAGTGTTCGACCTCTACCTGTACTTACACCTATACACATTTGCATGTAGAGTTATAATAAATTTTAACTCCACATTTTTGGATATTCATTGCATATATTATTGTGGGTTAATTGTTGATCGATCTGAGGATTATTGAGCGGTCACCGCATCGACTATTGATCCGCCTTATGGATTAATACAACCCTTAATTTTCCTCTTTCATCACCGACCGAGCCTTTATGGTCTTCAGCTCTGTGTCGAGTAGGTGAATCGGGGGTTTGCTTTCTGATCATGTGTGTTTCCAGATCTCATCTTTATTCACTTACCACATCAAGATGATGGGCAGGAGGTCCCTTAGGTAGCCCCTGGCTGCACCGCTTTATAGCACTCCAGCCCGCTCATCTAGGTTGGTTCGTGAGAGCCGAGACCCGCTCTCTGAACCCGAGTTTGATTCCGCCATGTTCCCCCTCGACCACCCTTCATCAGACGATTCAGCTTCTTCCCCACTTCCATGGGCTCGCCACATAGGAGTCACACCTCCATCTCCAGGAGTTCGAGATGATCTGCAGTACTGTCCACGATCGCCATGTGGACGAGGACACCATTCGGGTGATGGCCTTCCCTTTCTCCCTCGTCGACAGAGCAACCAACTGGCTGAAGCATCTAGGGAGATTTATTACTATGTGGGAACAGCTCCGAACCGAGTACTTGAACAAGTACTGTCCACTCGGTCGGATCAATGCAACCAGGGACCTGATCAGCAACTTTTCCATGCTCCCCAACGAGCAGTTTCACGAGGCATGGGATAGGTTTAGGGAGCTCACAGACCGGTTCCCACACCATGATATATCCAAGCCCAACCTTGTCTAGAGTTTCTTCTGCGGGCTTACACTGAAGTTGCAGGGGCTAGTCCATGCATCTTGTGGGGGTTCCTACTTCGCCAAGGATGAGGATCAGGTCTGGGCCATCTATGAGGAGATGGCCGAGAACTACACGGTGATGTCCCAAACCTGATTGTACACTCAGGAGAAGCCCCACCCACCAGTCGTGTCCTATCAGAGGATAGCATGAGTTGAGACCGGTCCTTCTACATCTGCAGCAGTCGCAGCGCAGGCAGAGTCGACAACCGCTGATATGGGGATTATCAGTGAGAAGTTGGACCATATAGAGTTGATAGAGAAGAAGCAGTGCCAGGGCATGTCATAGATTGATCATATGGAATAGACACTGAGTGACCTGAAGAGCCCGATCATCTGTCTCCATGAGGCACAGACGGCTTCTCAGCCCCGTCTCAGGTCACGAGCAGATCTCAACAACAGCGGTAGTTCGTCCCAGCACTCCAACCAGCCCAGACAGGTTCACCATGTTCAGGCAGAGTCGTATCAACAGTCGCAGCAGTACTACCAACCACCACCATCTCAGGACACTCAGATGGTGGTCTATCAGCCGGATCAGCCCCTGGGAGTCCTTCCCCCACCCACTTACGAGCAGGAGCCGTTGATGGATGTCAATGGGATATGGTATGACCGACCTCAGCCTAGGATCTGAAGAGACCATCCCGAATTTCGTTGGTCGACCGGAGGTACTAGCTCCCAACAGCAGCCTCCAGTTTAGGGTGGCTAGTACGGCCAGCAGCGAGAGCAGCCCCAGTTCCCACAACAGCAGCCACATCCCCAGTAGTAGTACCAGAAGCATGGTCCTCGTCCCTATCAGCAGGGACAGTCTTGGAGGCAGCATCAGTAGCCTCAGTAGTATCATACCCAGTACCCCTCTCACTCTCATCAGCAACAGCCTCAGTTTTAGAAAGGCCACCCGTTAGTCCTCATGGGCCCACCTATGAGAACCCCGCTGGATGATCTAGCCCACCTCATGTCCGAGTAGCAGGCCACCTTCAGACGGGAGATGGACGAGTTCAGACAGGAGATGAGAGAGATTGTGAGAGGGAAGGTCGCCATTCCTACAAAAATAGAGCAAAACCCGAACAAACCGAATAGGAAGTCTGAGTAGGTAGAGTTTACAGAGGTTACCACTCCTAGTGATTCACTTGGTGATGTTTTTGTATATTACTTTGATGCTGACTTTGTTACACTTAGGAGCGGTAGGATGCTAGCCGACGACGCCTCATCTAAGCGACAACCTCTCACAGCTTCAGGAGTGCCAGATGAGGAGGAGAGCGGTATTGATGCCACTCGTGATGATGATAATGATGGTGGTGCTGACACCACCAAGGATGTTGATCCAACCGACAGTACTGAGGCTGTTGCTTCAATTGATTCAGGAGGAGGTGGTGCAGATGCCACCAAATTTGATGTTGAGCAAGAGCGTGGTACTGAGGTCGCGAGTCCATATGATGAGGGTGGTACCGAGGCCACCATTTCTATTCATGTTGCATTTCCGTCTGCTTCTGTAACTCAGGACGATTCTAGAAATAAAGGAAAGGGTTCTTCATTTGTGAGTCCATCTGTTTTGCTTGGAGATGTGTGTATGGATTCTACCTTGTCACATCAGCAACGACCTGATCCTACCCCTTCATCTGAGGAGGGCCCATCCATCCCCTTTCCCCAAGCACTTCGCTTGGCTAAGGGGACCAAAAAAGAAAATCCAAAAAAATCCCATTAGCTAGAGTTCATCTAGCAGATGATAGACAAATTCCAGATACAACTGACTCTACAGGAGGCCTTGGAGCACAACCGCCTCTTCCAGAGGAACCTTAGAGAGAGGACCACCATTCACAGGAAGAGGAGGAATCACCACTCAAAGATCCATGTGCTCACTCGTGCCACCTGCTTCGCCATCAGAATCGTCTGCCAGCCAAGAGGCCAGATGCAGGAGCTCCCTATGTCAGATGCCACATACATGAGCAGAGGTTCGATCAGACTCTATTAGACAGCGGTTCTTCGATTAAACTACTTCCGACAGCCTTACTCGACCATTTCGAGTTTGTCCCTCTTAGACAGAGCATGACGATCCTTCAGTTTGCTGATCGATCTGTCAAGAGGCCGAAGGGGTTACTGAAGGATGTGGTCGTCACAATTCAGGGCCTGCAACTCCCCGTGGAATTCGTAGTGTTGGACATGGAGTCCTGAGTCTGTGACCGATACCCCCATCATTCTAGGACGCCCGTTCTTAGCCACAGCCAAGGCAATGTCTGATCATGATAGCGGGAAGGTATACTTTCACATCGAGGGCAAGAGTATACAAATAGAGACGATCGATGAGACTAGAGCGCAAGATTCTGCTTTCTCAGAGCCGCTCACAGATTCAGAGAAGATGACAGAGGCAGAGCGAGACGTCCACCGGGAGTGTGATTTTGTGATCACAGACGATGAGGCAGTTTGGGCAGACCCTATTTCACGAGCCATCCTCTCATATTCAGCCCCCACTGATGCAAATATTCCAGTAGAGGAGAGCTTGGAGAGCGCATTCCTGGTAGAGGACACCTTTGAGGTAGCAGACCATGATCCCGATAGCGAGGCAGTTGATTTGTTGTTTGATTCAGATTCAGATCCCTAGGAGTAAGAAAGTGATTGGGTAGAGTTCGATGATATGATTCCGTATCTGATTTCCACAGAGCCAGCAGAGCCGTCTTCACCAGATTTCCTAGTTCAGTGAGAGTTCTCCCATACGGATTTGGTTGCATTCACTCAGACATTTCAGAGACCGGATCCGCCAGCTCCCAATTGTCCAGAGCAGAAGACCTTGCCGCAGTCGCTGAAGTATAAGTTCCTTGCGGGCGAGCATGAGATGCACCCAGTCATTATCTCAGCAGATTTGACTGGAGAGCAAGAATCTCATTTGATGGAGATTCTTAAAAAGAACCGCAAGACGATGGGATGGAGCGTAGCCGATCTCCAAGGGATAAGTATGGACATGTGCTCCCACCATATCTATCTTGAAGAGGACGCCAAGCTGTCACGTGAGTTCCAGCGGCGACTGAACCCGAATCTTCGAGATGTGGTCATGAAGGAAATCTCAAAATAGTGGAGCGCCGATTTTAACTATACCCCATCTCCGACTCCAAGTGGATTAGTCCATTACATGTGGTTCCCAAGAAGACAGACATCACTAGAGTTGTGAGTGAGTCTGGAGAGGAGATCGCTACCCAGGTACCCACTTCTCGGAGGGTCTGTGTGGACTACAGACGATTGAATCAAGCCACCAAGAAGGATCATTTCTCGCTTCCTTTTATTGATCAGATTATAGAGAAGCTAGCAAGGAAGAGTCATTACTGCTTTCTTAACGGGTACTCTGGATACAATCAGGTGGTCATTGCGCCAGAGGACCAAGATAAGACCACATTCACCTGTCCCTTTGGGACATATGCTTTCAGACGCATGCCCTTCGGTCTATGCAACGCTCCGGCAACATTCCAGAGGTGCATATTCTCCATCTTTTTGAACATGGTGGGTGAGTGCTTGGAGGTCTTCATGGACGACTTTTCGGTCTACGACGATGGGTTCAATGCTTGTCTTGAGTGCCTAAACTGTGTCCTACAGCGATGCATCGAGGTCAACCTTCTTTAATCATGGGATAAGAGTCACTTCATGGTGACTCAGGGGACAATGCTTGGTCATATAATCTCCAACAGGGGTATGGAGGTTGATCCGGCCAAGGTGGATATCATTAGAAAACTCAATCCGTCGTCCAACTTGCGACAGTTACAGTCTTTTCTAGGGCACGTCGGTTTCTATCGACGATTCATTCTTGATTTCAGCAGGATTACCCGATCGTTGACTGATTTGCTGACCAAAGACACCGAGTTCATAATCGATGATAAGTATCTTGCATCATTTGAGACTTTCAAGAGTCTAGTTGTTGAGGCTCCTGTCCTCCAGCCATATGATTGGTCTCTCCCATTCGAGATAATGACGGATGCCTTCGATTTTGCCGTAGGGGTCGTGCTGGGACAGAGGAGGGATGGATTACCTTTTGTCATTCACTACACTATCCGTACATTGGATGCTGTGCAGCGGAACTACACAGTCACTAAGAAGAAGATGCTATCCGTAGTCTTTGCCCTAGATAAGTTCAGATCGTACATCATTGGATCTTGAGTGACCATTTTTACATATCACACCGCCATCAGGTACCTCATGGAAAAGAAGGATGCCAAAGCGAGATTGACTAGATGGATCATTCTACTCCAGGAGTTTGATATTGACATTAAGGATAAGCCTGGAGTCAAGAATGTGGTGGCGGATCTTCTCTCCTAATTAGAGCATCTTGAGGACTCTGAGTAGATTGATCCTATATGTGAGACCTTCCTAGATGAGGCGATCCTTGTTATCACCTCGCTCCCATGGTATGCTAACATTTTGAACTATCTTTGTGCCAAGAAAGTTCTACAGGGTTGGCCCAGGCAGAGACTTGAGACCTTCTTAGTGAAGGCCAAGTCTTACCATTGGGAGGATCCCATCCTTTACAATGGGGGAGGGGATAGTGTCTGGCGACGGTGCATTCCTCAGGAGGAGCAACCATAGCGTCCTCACCTACTGCCACAAGCTGGAGGCAGGAGGACATCACTCTGGGAGGAGAACGACACGGTAAGTTCTCCAATCTGGCCTATGGTGGCCTACTCTCTTCAAGGATTTTGATGAATTCGTGAATATTTGTACTGACTTTCCGAGGATGGGCACTCGTGGACAGCGTGATATGATGTCGATGCAGCCCATTCACTTCTGTGAGGTTTTCGACGCATGGGGCATCGAAATCATGGGTCCATTCCCTAAGAGTCAGGGATTCGAGTACATTCTGTTGGCCGTTGATTATGTGAGTCGTTGGGTTGAGGCCATCCCAGCCCAACCGCAGATGCTAGGACTGTATGCAGATTTTTGAGGAAGAACATCATTTTATGGTTCGGGGTACCTCGAGTTTTGATATCTGACGGGGGGTCTCATTTCGTCAACGACAAGGTAAAGGTCCTTACTAGCGAGTTCAGCATTGACCATCGAGTAGCCACTCCATACCACCCTTAGAACAATGGTCTTGCTAAAGTGTCAAATAAGGAGATTAAGACTATATTGCAGAAGGTCGTCTGCCCTGATCGAAAGGATTGGTCACAGCTTTTGGACTCGGTCTTGTGGGCATATCGGACGTCCTTCAAGACTCCTTTGGGTACATCTCCTTTTCACCTCGTTTATGACAAGCCCTGTCATTTACCTGTTGAGCTTAGATATAAGTCACTTTGGGCTATTACAGAGATACTTTTGGATCCAGTGAGTGTAGGAGACCAGAGGAGGGCAGAATTGGCAGCCTTGGAGGAGCTTAGAGATGAAGCTTTTTCAAGCAGCCGACATTATAAGGAGCGAGTGAAGGAGTGACATGATTCTCATATCAGCCACAAGCAGTTTGAGCCAGATCAGAGAGTATGGTTGTTTGATGCTAGGCTTAGATTATTTCTAGGGAAGTTACAGAGCAAGTGGAAGGAACCATACCTGGTCCGAAAGGTACATGACAATGGGAGTATTGACATATCTGAGATGTCATCTGAGTCTACCTTTCGTGTTAACGGGCAGCGACTCAAACCATATCTAGGAAACACCGAGCTCTCTTCATTATATTCTTTGATTCGTCGTTGTAGTATACTATTCCTTTTCACTTCCTTATACTAAGCACGAGTTATGTCTTCTTCATCGCTCTTGATCCACTCTGAGGACATCGTTCAAGCTAAGTATAGGGGGTATCGTATATATTTCATATATACTTTATCCATAACTCGTACTTTGTGTGAGTGTGTTAATAAATAAAATGGCTAAAATTCTTTTAAAAATCATAAAAAATTTAAAAAAATTTCTTTGTACATAAAAATTCTTTATTGCACATACATAGCTATCTATAAAAATTATTTTTGTACAAATGTTTGTAAAAATGATTTTGTGTAAAGAGTTTGTAAATAGTTTGATATCAAAATTATGTATATAGTACAAAATTTTTGTAAAATATTTGAAAAACAAAAGTTTGCAAAAACCCGTGTGTAAATGTGTGTAAATATTTTGCGAAACTCCATGCATTCATTCATTCAAACATTTAAAAAAATTGCACACTTTCAAAAACTTGCATAAAAACATTTTTGTATATATTTGTACTGTTTCTCTGAAACATGATTGATATTTAAACTGGCCAGGAATTAAATTGAAAAATATATCTTGGTTAAGACCTTAATCCACCTGATTCTAAGAGGAACCTTATAGGGCTTAGGGTTAAGAATTTTCAGGTCCATTTGGGACTTAATTCTTTGAGTCCATTAGGCTATGATCATATGTCATCTTGATGAGCCTAAGTAGAACACTTAACAATGCACACATGACTCTCAAAGACAATGGCTTTACTTGCACCAGCACATTACACATAGCTCTCCACGGATGAGGTGGTGAGGAGGCAGTTTCCTTAGGCTTGGGGTAGCATATGAGGGTAGTACTTCTAGGCGGAATGTCTCTTCTTCTTTTAGTTAAGGAAGTGCGTCTCAATTTGGTCTGGTGGTATTGAAGTCTAAAGACAGGAGTTGTGGGTTGCAATAAAGCTTCAAAAGAGGGATAGTCTATTGGCTCAAGAGGAAAAACTCCTTATGTATATATGTTGCACCATGTAGCTATGTTGTACATATGCACATCAAAAAAATGTGCAAAGAAAGAAAAAACTCCGAAAAAGTGGTGGGTCTGATTGAAAATAAAATATCCACCGGAGTGTATATAGTCAAATAAAGCAAAGCTTATGTTACACATGCTCATCTCATGAATCTTGCAGCGGAAGACCTAGCTACACTGGGTGGGCTCCCAAGGATACATGGCTACATTGGTCATGGTCCATTCTCTTCTTCCTCCTCTTCTTGAGCCGGTTGAACTTGAACTTAGAAGGGAATACCCCGCTCCTCGAGGAAAGAGATGCCAGACTAGGGCATTAGAGTTACCTTGTTAAGGGGGGTTGTCACTTTGTCATTTCTGAGGTGGGGAGCTACATATCACTTACACAGTACAAGGAAAGATTCATGGTCATTAGAGTTTGTGTATGTAGACTTGTTCTGATCTGGATTATTGAGGAGTCTTGACCATAGATTGGTGGATCGTAGAGGCTGTTGAGTTTTAAGCTTAAGTCCAAATAAGGATCCAACAAATTAATAATCCAAAGGCATGACTGAGCTCCATACTTCAATTTAATGAAGGCAAGTTTAATAATCAACCTTGATTTCCCTTCTTTTTCTTTCTCTTGTCACTTCTTTTTCAAACAAGTGTTTGATAAGGGACTAGCAAAAGTAAAGCATAGGGGGTGATGAATTCCTATTCATCACTCTTTATTCTTTTATTTTAGCTAAAAATCTTGGCAAAACATCATGCATATAGTTTTAAATACAATAAGTTACCAATAAGCATGCATTTGTTAAATATCGATAATTAGCATGTATTTGTGCAAAAATAAAAGAATAAAGAATAAAAGAAAAATAGGAAAATATTTAGAATAAATATTGAGTGATCTAATTCCAAGATAGGGCCCAATATGGGCATGATCGCCAAATAAAATAAATAGAGAGAGATAGGGCCACTCTACCTTGTACACTTCCCCTTCTATATATATACATATTGAATTTATTTTCACAAAAATAAAATGAATATGTGTTTTCATTACATTATATATATTCTTAAAATAAAGCAAAATGTAGAAAAAGAAAAATAAAATAATTTTTCTCTCTACAACCTTGTACATATTACATGTATATATGTATCGCATCCCTATTTATTTAACATTTGTAAATAACTCATAAAAATTAAATAAAAATTATTTTATACTCCAAATTTTATGTTGTAAATAAATAAAATAAAAAATTGGGGTATTTATACAAAAATAAATGAAATAAAAATTAAAATAAAAATAAATAAGTATTTTATACATGTATATAATGTAATATAATGTATATACCTTAATTTATTTTTTATAAAAATAAATGAAAATCACTAAAAAATAGTTTGGAAAATAAGGGACATTTTTCATGTTGAACATATTTTAAAATAAAATCGTTTTCGATTTTTAATTTATTTTCCAAATAGTTTTGACTTTGGAATTTTTTGATTGGTCCAGGAGGGATGTTGACCCCGGTCAACTCCCCCTCCCGGACCCTTCTTCGCCTGAATCGAAGTCGCGCCCCATTTTCTTCAAATTTTCTCGATCGGATCTGATTGCCTCCTGCCCCGATTTCACTGCCCGCTTCTCCCGCATGGATCAGTGACCTTTGCGGATCCTTAGGGAGTCGCGGATTCTTCTTGAAACGCACGCTCCATCCGGTTCTTCTTCACCACCTGGGACTTGCTATAAAAGATTCATTCCTTTCTCCAGAGCAACAGCTTGCACCGCACACTCTCCTTCTACCCTAGACTTCTTCCCCTTGGTAACAGCTTTCCGTCGGAGCATTTGGTGGTCGGAGAAGGTAGCTGCAGCCGATGCTCACACTTCGTGGCTGGAGATCCGCCACGATGAGCCTCCCCAGCCTTCCCAATGAGGTTGAGGAAAAGAACTAGTCCAACTTCATCCCCTACAGCTCAGGATCTTGTTAGGAACCTCATGTAACCTTCACTTCGATCCTAGTTCCCTTTATTTCAAATTTTCCACCCGCCGCTCCGCCAGCTCCGACCCGATGGTCGGAGCTCCATCAGTCACCCATATCCATTCCGATTGACTCCTCAGTTCATCGTCATCCTTTCCCCGCAGCCTGATCAACCTAGGATTGGCTTGGATAGCCAAGATTAGGATAGAGGTTCCTTCTGTCACGCCGCCAGAACCTCTACCCCCATTCGACGTCGCTTCCCAGCTTTTTAGGTTAAATAACCTCGACCGGAGTCTCCCTCCAAGTCGAAGCTCTCATCTGCAGGTCAAAGCACGCGTGGGCTCGCCCCAAACCGCATTCGCTCCATCACGCCGGAGCTCGTCTAGGTCACATAGTCATTCTCGGAGATCTGACCGTCGGCGAGCTCATCCGACTCATCCACCCGACGCGGAGGAGCCACCCGATCCTGTTGCCACCGTTCGATTGTCCATCGGAGTGCCGAATTGCCACCGGTGCTCCGATGCACTTCGTCCAGGCGGAGTTCGTCCAATACCTTCCTCTGCCATTGGATCCAACCTTCACCCTAGATTTGATCGCAGCCGTCCAGAGCTTGGCCTTCTCAAGCTGTTAGATCTGACATCTAACGTCCCCCGTACACCGACGTTCGTCATCCAGCCAGGAGCGTTGGATTCGCCACCTGTCCGCGCCACAGCCGCACGATTCTCCTCCAGTCCGAGCGCGCCACCTGTCACCCCACGTGACTCGCACGAGTCGACTGGGTAATTTGCTTTGCTTCCCCTACAGTTCTTTTCCTTTATTATTTAGTTTGTAAAATAAAAAGTACACAGTAGGGTAATTTGCACTTTTCATCCTGTAGTTTTCAGTATTTACATTTCGATCCTTCTTGTGTGAATGCACGTGCTTCGTCACGTGCCTAGTGGGTTATTTGCAACTGTTACCCTGGATATCTTGTATATTCTAAGTTGAATCTTTAGTTTCAGTATTTGCATTTATACCCCTGTGTGTGTTGGTTATGGACATGTGCTGAAATTATGTGAAAATTGCAGTAGGGCCCTTGAGCTTTTAACGTGTGTAACTCTTTAACCCCTGGATTATGTTTTTCTTGCAAATCAGTCCTTGTATGTTGTATGCTTTATGTTATTTTGAATAAATAGCAAGTTTCTCCAAAATTCATGAAATTTTGATACATGTAGGAATTTCCATGAATTTTTTGTTGCAATTTATTTCCATTGAGTATTTTTAAAAATTCAAAAATCCTAAAAATCTCTATTGTTGATCTTTGAAAATCTACTAGAGATATTAAAAACCCTTTAAAAATTATAAAAAAATGTTATGTGTTGATTTTGATTTGTTTTTGCTTGTATCCAATTTTTACCGCATTTGCATTTATAAAAATCATAAAAAATTGAAAAAAAACTCAAAATCTTATAAAAAATCATTAAAAATTCAGAAAAACTCAAAAAGTGTGTTTTCTTCTCATGTAGTTAGCTTTTAGTCATTAGTTTTACATAAAATTGATGTTGGGATTTTACAGGAATTTTAAATATTTTTAACCTGCCTTTAGATCTCATCTGTACAATGTCTAGCGTTTTTAACCTTGTTTCATTTTTAGAAAATTACCTAAAAATCGGAAAAATCCAAGAAAATTAACAAAAACATCTGAATATTCCCAAAACCCAAAAATATTTTTATTCAAATTTTCTGAATATTTTTGTTGTGTTAAATAATTGTTGGTTTGTGAGTTTGTGAGTGCTTTTATACCTTTTCCTCATATTAAAAATTCTAAAAAAATGAAAACATAAAATCCACCAAAAATATTTATTTTTGGATCTCTGACTACTTCGTAGCCTAGGCATACCGTGCTCCTTGTGTTCGGCCCTCGTAGCTATACCAGGTATTATAAAATAGCGAGACCGCTATTTGTTTGCTTGATTTGTTGATTTTTCTTCTTGGTGGTCTTCGTTTTCTTGAGTGACTTACTCGCCCGAGTGGTTGAGGTCGCAACGACCTGTGCTACCTTTTTACCTTAGTCGCTCGGGCCCGTCATTAAGGCGTAATGAAGGCAGCGAGGTACGCCAAAGGCGGATGGGGGGTGCACGATGATGGCAGCTTCAGGCGGACTTGCGCATCGCGATGCGCTTGTAAGAGGGCGAGGGGGCTGCAGGATGGGGTCGAGGGATGCAGGTCGATGTGCATGGAGGGGAACGGCACCGCGGCTGCGCGCTGGAGGGCCAGCGGGCAGAGATGACCACCGCCGCCGTCGACAGTTGTCGAGGGCGGAGGTGGCGGCCAGGCCACTTTTTTATTTTTTTATTTGTAAATTGATTGATTTTTTTTTTAATTTTAAATTTTTTTAATTTTATTAAACATGGAATAAAAAATGCAACTATATAATAATGTGGTGATGATGGTAATATGATGAAGACAAAGATGGTATAGTGGAGGTGATTTTGTGGGTATGAAACAACAAGGATATAAAATGTAGATAAAATAAAGTAAGAGAAATGAGAGATGGAATACTTACCTGATGTTCGTCTAATTTGTGGAGAAGCCACGTTGGACTCCTATCGTCACCTCGATCCGATCGACAAAAGAAAAATCGGAGAAGCTATGCGAGCTCAATGAAAAACTCGTTACGTGGGATGGTGATCGTCGTGGATCTCGCCTGAAAGGATGTTGTCGCTTGAGGAGGATGCTCAGCCGCTGTCACCGACAAAACACTCCAAGCTCTCTCCTTTTTCTATAAGAATGGCGGATCGGGAAAAATGAGGATGTGGAGATGAATATAAAGAAGAAGAATGACAAGATAGAGAAAAATGAAGGTGGATGGGATGGAGTGGAATGGGAGGTTATTGGAAGATGGTGGAGTTGAATGGAAGTTGGTGGTAGAAGAGAAGTTATTGTAGAGAATAGGAAATAAATAAAGAAAAAAATAAAATAAAGTAGGCTGCTAAAATACAATAAAATAAAGAGAAAAAGAAAAAAATAAGTGGAGAAATTACAAAAGAAGACAAACAACATGCACATGTTTTTTTACTTTTCTAATTTTGATTTTTTGTATAAAAGCTATTTACAACATAAAAATAAAATAAAATACTGCAAATAAAATACAACACAAAAATATTTTTTTGATTTTTTAGTAATTAAGAAAAGTAAATAAAATTGAAGAGAGAAAATATGTACATTCTATCCAATGTACACCTAGGTCCCAAAACCCATATTTTGCAAATGAGCTTTGATTTTAATGAAACTACTTTCATTGGATAGATAATTCTCTAACTTAAACTTTAAAAGTTGGGTTTAGTGATTTTAAAATTCATACCGAGCGGGAATTTGACCGGGAAGTTGGACTTTACGGCCTTTTCTCTTTGAGATCTAGGAGTATGGTGGAATTTGTTTTGTATTTTTGTATTTTTATATACATTTTTATGAACAAGTTAGAGAAAGAATTAGCCAAAAAGGACTTGAAATGAAATTACTAAAAATACATAAATTTTAGACTATTTACATATGAAAAACTCCTCTATTTTGTGACTTTTTATTATTAATTCATTTTATACAATATAATATATATTAATTAGTGTATTTTATTTACAAGAGTAATTTTTTTAATTTATTGATTTTATGGACATTTATTTGAGATTTTACTTGGAGATTTTATTAAAATCAATATATTGAGATGATGAATTGCGGATTCATCAAGCATGTATCACAAGCTTCACCCCACCTTTCATCCAATCATACATATTGTTAGAAAATATGAATGCAGAAGTGTATTAGAAATAAAGATAAAGAAATATAGAACACATGATTTAACGTGGAACCCTACTTAAAAATCGGGATGAAACCACGGGAGAATGCCTCAAAGGGTTGATCTATGCATTGCACTTTCTCACTAAATATAGGGGTTGAGGGGGGTTCTTATATAGCCCTCACCGAGGGTCCACATCTCACAACTGGTAGATGTGAGACTACACAACTTGATGGGGTAAATGGATACTGGAGAGATATATTTACCTATCTCTCACATAAGTGACTCATATAAACAAATACTCCAACACTCCCCCTCAAGCTGGAGCATGCATTGATCAGCTTGGACAAACATAAAGAAATCCCAACTCATGCTACATGACACTACATACAATATAAATTCAACACACACAACTGCCAGCTGCTGTCAAGGACGTTGCTTCTCATGTCATGCAGGTGAGGAGGAGAACCGGATTATAGTGTGAGTCAACTGAATCTCCTCGTTGGAGATCATGTGCTCTGTACTATGAAACTGAAAATGAGTTTCCACTAGGAGAACTCTGGCCCGCCACAACATATGAAAAACTGCTCCATCTTTAAAAGGGGGTGAACAAAGGATGTCGCTAATTATCCATATGTAGATCTTTGAAGATGGATCTCTCTTATAGGGACCTCAAAATGAATTCTCTCTCATAGGAACCTCGGAAGGATATCCTACCGGAGTTAGGAACACTGGAGAATGGAGGGCTGAAAGTCTCCTCATTGAAGAACTAGGTCTCTCTCATCTAGCTCAGAGAATGGTACTCTACTCTGGAGTCCTTATGAAACTAATGAAAACCCTATCCCACATGGCATATGGAATGGGATCTCTACTCTGAAGTCCCTATGGATCACACGAAAATCCTGACCGATAAAACAATCATGATGAAGACCACAAAATAATGATGGCAAACATGTGCTCATCTGAAAAGTCTGCATACATGTGCGTCTCTAAAATTGAAGACTCGAAATCTAATCGTCGAGTTTGAACAACTATAGAGTCTGAAATCTTAATGGCCTAGAATATGGAATCTGGAGAATCTGTATCTGACTCAAACATGTAGCTCTACATATACTCATCCTTTCATCCATACTGGTCAGAAAATCAACATCGATGAAGTTGGGAGAATACAAGAAAATAGGGAAAGAAAACAACATCAAATAAGATGTTCATTTTTTAGGCTTTTCATTTTCCCTCTTTTTTGCAAATTTTTTTCTTGGCTATTTTTCTTTTTTGCGAAATAATTTTTTTTTCGTGTATGATTTTTTAGTACGCACCTTTTCCATATATTGAACAAACATCTTCCTTCTTCTTTTTATAAATAAGGTCAATTCATTTTTTTCTTGGAGCCTTCCTCTCTCTTCTTGCTTTCTTCATTTTTTATTTACATGATCCACTTGGGCCCATGACAAACTACCGTTTTTTTAATCAGACATCGGACCCATTTTTCATAATGTATGACCGCCTTTATTTAGGGTTCACATGTGGGAACCCTATTCTTCAAACGCTCCCCCGATTAGGGTTTTCTCCGATGGCAGCTTCTTGGGGATAAAGACACCCCCTCCACCTGGGGTACGATCTGCATTGAAGAGCTCACTGTCGCTGCTAGATGGTTCCTGGAGAAGATCTCCATTGTAAGGAGGCTCGTCCCGAGAAGACGTCTGCGATGTGGGCTAAGGAATGTTGCCAGGAGACGTCGCACCACCTGGAGGAGGTGTGCGTGAGGCCTGGGGATGGTCGCCTTGGGTGCAATGTCTCCTTGGGCTGTTGCCACCTGTGCCAAGGGCGGAGATGTCGCCTGATGTTGGAGGTGCCAGCATCTTGCGTTGCGGTGAGGTTGCTGATAAAGGAGATGCTCTGCCTGGAGCATCAAAGATATGTCAAAGATGCCATTGTAGCCTGGATGGAAGGATGCGAGGGAGAGAGCTCGCATGCATGGAGGAGGCTGGAGCTGTGTGGCGATGGGGAACTAGGGTTCCTAGTATGAACCCCGATACCGCTCCTGCGTGAGAAGATGGGGGTCTAATACTACCTTGTCTTGGTCTGGATGTTGCGCCTCCACTAAGTGGAGTTCATTTGTGATCTGGAATTGCAATGTTGTGATCTGGAGATTGTCGCCTTGTAGGAGGGCGGCTCAAGAGGTGCGATACAAGCATCACGTGAAGTCGATGGAGATAGCGGGGATTGCACCGCCCATGCCTGGAAAAGGGCATCACGTTGCCCGCACGATGCGGTTGGAACCGGAGATGACGACGAATATGGCTCATGATGAACAAAGCAAACGAAACCCTAGAACTTGAACAGTCCCATATAATAATCTTCAATAAAGTAACATCAAAATCAAATATCGACCATAAAAGTAAATAGCATAAACCTCCTCAAGAATCGACCCACTTTGATACCATGTTAGAAAATATGAATGCGGAAGCGTCAGAAATAAAGATAAAGTAATATAAAATACAAGATTCTAACGTGAAACCTTACTTTCTAAGGAGTGGGCTGAAACCACGGGAAAACGCCACAAAGGGATGATGTATGCATTGCACTTTCTCACTAGATACAGGGATGAGGGGCTTCTTATATAACCCTCAATGAGTCTCCACATCCCACAACTGCTAGATGTGGGACTAAACAACTGGATGTGGTAAATTGATTTTGGAGAGAGATTCATTTACACATCTCTCACATAAGTGACTCATATAAACAAATACTCCAACACACATTATATTTTTGGATAACTTGATTTGTTTCCATTCCTATTAGTCTACAAAATGGTACATTCCGTTGGTTTTCAACATCGTATATCTTTTCAGCCAACCTTTGGTTCTATATCAATCGTTGGAAGAATAAACGTATCCGTGATTTAGCAGCCTTTGCGGGCATTCATTGGTGTATTGGTCTTGATTTACAATAACAATTCAATTCTATTTTGGTTATATCGTCAATGTTGGTACAGTTTGTAGGATGTTTGATGGTCTTAGCGTTCATGGAAAGTCATATCGGTGATATATCGGTATCGACAGGTGCGCGATATATCGCCCATATGGTCGATATTTGACCTTGGTAGATCATTTTCTACATGAAATCGATTTGATATCAGCAATATGGCATTGATATATCGACGATATATCGTAACGACAATACCGATACTGATACTACCAGTTATGAATTATGATGTAGGCGTATAAACGTAACAAGCAGTTGCGGTGATGTTGATTTGCTTGAGACAACAACAATGGTATTGTTATAGTTCGATATTCTAGTTTACCATGGTCGCATTTACGAATGTGGAATGGATGAATTATTGATTTTTGACGAGTCTCGACGATTAGGGGACCTTGAAGATGTGGTACACCTGCCCAAGTGAGTGAGATCTTTCGCATTGCAAATTCATTTTTCGTTGTCCCTTTTAATTTGAACTGCCCTAATGTGCCTTCAATTCCATTTCAGGAACTATACGAGTATAGGGTGAAGGCATCGTCGCTCCCTCCTACTATACAGTCGTTGACCATGGAGAAAATGTTCTTGCCAGATCTACATCATGTATTGGAGCTCGCATTGAAATATAAAGACGAGAAGTTGGAGGAAGCAGAAAGAACAATCAAAGAGAAAGAAAGAATGTTCATCCACCTCTCAACACATCGACATCCGCACTTGACCCGATAGACGAACCATCGGTTGATAAGCATATCGTGTTGTAGCTCTTATAATGCGCATATAAATTATAAACCAGGCGGATCTTTTTGTTATGTTTAATCCATGGGTTCGTAGATTGAGAACATTCATGCAAACAACAACTACTTGCATTTTATAAAAAAAACATCCATAACGAATCTACATAATACGTATATTATATTTATATTCATATCTACAACAAATATATTAAAATACAAACATACATCTTTGCTATTATAAGCATATTTTCCATTACACACGAACACAAATTTGAAGAAATAATACGTATATATTTATAAACATATATGTACGTAATACATTGGCGTAATATTCGTACGTAACCTACTTTCGTAATATGTATACAAATATAAACACGCCTAAAATATACACGCATGCATACATAATAATATATATTTATAAACAAATAGTATGCGTATATTTATAAACATATATATACTTTATCCGTATACGTAATATTTGTACGTAACCTAAGTATGCATACATAAACATACATAAAATATATACATATACATGTACACATAATATACATACATACATATATGAGGAAAATGGGGTTGCCCCCTAGGGGGAGCTAACTTAGCTCCCCCGCCTTATTTTCTTCAAATTTTTTATTTTTTTTTGAAAATTTTTTCGTGAATATTCATCATTATATCCCTATATTATGTCATAAAAATTTCGTGTGAAACAGAGACTCCTACGGCCTCCATCCAGACAGTCATTTTTTTAAAAAGCTGAAGAAAACATATCACTACAAGGAAAACAAGTTCTGGCTACAGAACTATGCCTACGGATATGGGATTTGTGGTCACGGAATTGGGCTCTGGCCACAACACGTCGTGGCCAGTAGCCGTAGCTACAAGTCTCGTCGCAAGAGTTCTCTAACCACGAATATGTCGTGACCACTACAAGTGACCACATAACTTACTGTGGACATAACTCTTGTATGAAGACTTTGACCACGGATTGTAGTTACGAGAAATTAGTGGCCACAGAATTATCGTGGTCACAAATTTCCGTAGCTACAATCCGTGGTCACAACTCATTTTCTTATAGTGTATGAAGAGAGAAACGATGTTGCAAAGATATCCTATCCACGTGGCAGTAACCGGAAAAAACCTCGTGTTAGTTAAGGTATTAGATTTGGATATGATGTTATTTACCCACGTTGCCAATTTAAAATTCTGCCATTGTTTAAATAGGAAAGTTTATGTAGAAGAACAGATGCTTAATGCATAAGAAGACTCAAATTGCACACACTATAAGAAAAATGAGTTGTGGCCATGAAATGTGGCTACGAAAATTTGTGGCCACGATAATTCCGTGACCACTAGTTTTTCGTAGCTACAATCCTGGTCAAAATTATCATACAAGAGTTGTGGCTACGATAAGTTCGGTGGTCACTTGTAGTGGCCACGACATATTCATGGTTAGAGAACTCTAGCAATGAGACTTGTAGCTACGACTACTGACCACGACGTGTTGTGGCTACAGTCCAATCCCGTGGCCACAAACGTCACATTCGTGGGCATAGTTCTATAGCCACAACTTGTTTTCCTTGTAGTGACATATTCTCACATCTCTTACTTTATAATGTATAGCAAATATTTCGAAGATAGTAAAGAGTATGGTAACCCCTTTTTTTTCTCAATCCAAGGTTTTTGAAACTGAGCTGGAGACTGAATCGGGAATTTCAACATAAAGGCTAGACCGGATTAGACTATGGAATCAAACCAATTCAACCAGATGATGATGTTATTATTTATTAAAATTGGATTAGTCGAACTGGTAAGGAAAATTTGATTGAACTAAGTAATTGAACCAGAATGGATTAGAATATGTACAGAGAATATGCACTCAAAAATATTTAAAATAAATATAAGTTATACAAACAATTAAAGCATATTACTTTAAACATAAAATATATTCTTGAATATGCATCAGTAAATGCTATTAAAATAGGGGTAAAATGTGGTGCCCCATGGGGGAGCTAACTTGGCTCCTCCCGTCCCATTTCGTCCAGTTTTTTTATTTTTTTTAAAATTTCTTTCGTGGATTTTCGTCAATATATCCCTATATTATGTCATTAAATTTTCGTACGAAACAGAGACTCATACGCCATCCATCCAGACGGGGTCGTTTTTAGCAATTCTGTTACCGTTAAAAAATGACTGTCTGGATGGAGGCCGTATGAGTCTCTGTTTTGCACGAAATTTTAATGACATAATATAGAGATATATTGATAAAAATTTACGGAAGAATTTTTCAAAAAGAATAAAAAACTGGACGAAATGGGGTGGGGGAGCCAAGTTAGCTCCCCAGAGGGCAGCCCCATTCAACCCTTAATATAGATATAAATAATATTTGAACTAAATATTTTAACATAATGATAGGTCAATTATATTTATTATCCAATTCAACACTCATCATTATCATTATTATTTTAATATAAATTTAAATTTGATTTGTGGTTGAGTGGTTCAGTTTCGATTGAACCAGGTTAACGCAGTTTACAAATAGTCAATCGGACCTGTGGTCAAATCAAAATTGTGTCAATTTGACCCGAAACATTAGAACCAATTAACCGAACGATCCAGGCTTGATTCACCGATCCAACTGATTGATCTTGCAAGTCCGATTTTAATAGCACTGCTTCAATCAAAATCTTTTATTTTACATGCGCTCTCCAACGATGATGTCGACTGAGGTGTCAAGAAGAAGTATGGGTCAACCTGGTACAACAAGGGCAAACATGGTACCTCTCCTGAAAAGAGAAATCACTCCCACAGCTTCTAGTCAGGCTACGTCGATCGTCGATAAGCAACCCTAGCACCTTGGTCTGAATGAATAAATGCCAAGAAAAATAGGACCTACCCTAAATAAATTATGCATCATTGGAGCCCTCATCTTCATCATCATCCTCATCGTCAATGAATGTGTGCCCCCTCGAAGAAGGGCATACAATCAAGGCGTGCATTGAATGTGAGGCGATGGACGTGTCCCACGCCGTCCGACCGTGATCAGACGGATGAGCTTGCACGACGAGGACGTGTTGGGGGACGCGCACACGTGGAATCGAGTCAACAGTGATAGGCCTGTTTCTGTTTAGGCGGAGATAGCCCAGCAGAGGCCCTTTACTTCCTGCCAGTGGTGGTCCATATGACCCGAACTAGTCCCTTCTGGTGGGCCCCGTGGGCCGGACTACCTTCGCCGTCAGATGGGCTTGCCGAAATTTCACCACGTGTCGCCCGTGGGATTAGTCGCACGCGCCAACAGAAAGCGGACTTGGTCATAGTATCTTACACTTGTACCCCTGCAAAACTCGCAGTTGTACTTGCACGCACCTATCTGTTTGTTTTTTTCACTAAGATTCCCAGAATTATTTTAGGTTTACTCATTCGCCCCCGTCAATTCACAACAGTGAGAGTAACTATTTTTGGGTTTACTAATAATGATTTTGGGTGTTATCGTGCAATCTTTAATGTTTTGAAAATCGGAGGATCGGCCGGTTGGTTCAATTAATTTTTTTATCTGGTTTAACCAGGTTCAACCGAAGTTGAACCGTATTTAATTTTTAAATTATTTAAAAATATCGCTGATAATGGAAGTAGAACCACGACCTTTGGTTAGCTATTTCAAACTTCTAACCAATTACGCTAACACAATTGTTTACATGTACTGGATTTTAAATATAATTAAACTATTATCATGTTATAGAGCTACTAGTTCTAATAATATATATATGATATGTATGATATTTGATGGTGTATACGAAAAATAATTTATGTATAGTGTGAAATATATACATTATCTATGTATTTTATTTATATATCAAGTATATTTAAGTGTATATTATAAATATTTTATTTCGTTTTGGTTTGATTAATCGGTTCGATTATTTTTTTTCCACCGATCCGATTTAATCCGATTTTAAACAGTGATGATGTCATCATCCGATTGATCCGATTTGATTACATGGTTCAATCCGATCCGATCATTTCGATAAGGTTTTCATTTCGGTTTCGGTTCAGTTTCAAAAGTTTCCGAGTCGGTGTTGGATTCGATTTAAAACCATTGGTAATCTCGTGTTGTTATTTGTTATTTGATTGCGTAAGAATTTGATATTGATATTCTACGGTAGTGGTAATTAAACTGTGTGCTTTATTGTGACGCCAATAGTTTGTTGCACGTTTTGCAATAATTGTGCTCAACTACTCCTTTCCAATGACCAAATCGTTGACCATACTCTATTTTTTCTCCACGTGCATAATGAGCTTGTGGAGATAAGAAGAGGAGGATGTGCATAGTGTTATCCTAAGCAAGGTTTTAAAAATTGAACCGTACATCAAATCAGGTAGGTATTGGTTTTTCGTTTTTTATGGTCGGACCAATGGGACTGACCGGTCGAACCAGTGATGACGGCACCAGTTCATAAAACCAGAAAAGATTGAACAGTAGTACTGTTGGTTTGGTTTATATTGTTCAACTGGGGCGAACCGAGTTAGACCGTTATCAAACAAATAAATATAAAAAATGCTACATAATATCTTTTGAGAGTTTGTTTACTATTGTCCTTTCAATTTTTTTCAGTAACACTTATACTCATATTTTTTATACAATTACATATGTACTCATATATTTTTACAAAATACATATTAGTGGCCTTTTATCGGTACACTTGTGCTCCTATACTATACCAACATAAGCATAATATTGTGAATTTTAAAGAAAATATAGAAGAAAAAGTGAATTTACTTTAAAATCAGTGGTATAAAATTTATTAGAAAAACTCAAAAGGACATAATAAGCATATTTCTTAAAATTCTTATAATGCATATATGATGTAAAAAATTAATAATATCAAATTATTTATACTCTAATTAATATAAGTGTTGTTAATTTATTATATCTCATTGGGACGACTATGACATCATCTTCTTCGTTTGTTATTGTTATCAAGGTTGCAGAAAGCGGTAGTCGGTACTTGGTCGGCGAGGTCGCTGACGAAGGATTAATCGGCAGTCGGACGATTAATTGGATTTAATCGGCCATGAGATGGTTTTGAATTTTTTTAATTATTTTAATTATATAAACCATTTTTATACTTAGATTTATACAGTTTCTATGCTTTCATAATAAAATAAAAGAAGTATTTAACTTTAAATATAACATTACTGCATATTAGAATAAGTTTGCTTATGTATTAACATAGGTTTGTATATTTTCTATACTTACATAATAGAAAAAAGAAATAATTGATTTTAAATATAACATTAAGCATATTAAAATAAGTTTGCTTTTATAAAAATAAAAAAACAAAAAAATAGAAGCTGGAT
Organism: Ottelia alismoides; assembly: GCA_037367405.1. Classification (NCBI taxonomy): domain Eukaryota; kingdom Viridiplantae; phylum Streptophyta; class Magnoliopsida; order Alismatales; family Hydrocharitaceae; genus Ottelia; species Ottelia alismoides. Next base: position 940,187 of record JAZKJV010000369.1, read on the forward strand.
GTAAAAGTCGACCAATTAGTCGACCGACTACTCGGCCCGACTAATAATCGACTAGGCCTAGTCGAATCGACTACCCCCTGACTCGACTAGTCTAACTGACTAATCGGCATAGTCGGTCGACTTTTACAAGCTTGATTGTTATAAGTGGAGAACCCCATACACAATGTGGGAAGAGAGAGGTAATGCTCATATGACAAGAATGGACAATTGATAATGACATTGGTCCATGCAAAGGAGAAGAGATAAAGGTGTAATATACTATGGATTAAAATACGACTATATTATGAATATTTCTGAAAAGTTTGTACTTTATTAATTTACTGAAAATTATTTTTTTGTCAAAAAATGGTTGGTTGAATCAGTGGTTTGGTTCAATTGGTTCAATAGGGTTTCGACGGTCCAACCAGATTTTGATTGGTTTTGACCGGTTTTTATTTTCTGAATAAAAATCGAATGGTCGGACCGTTTTTCCTCCGGTTCTTGATTTAACCGGTTCAACCGGCAAGTTCGGTTCGGTTTTTAAAACCTTGATCCTAAGTAGACTCAAGAATATAATTAGACATATAGTTATCTTTGACATTATTTATAATATACGTGACATTTAAATGAAAGGAAAATGCGATCACATGCAGTTGTAATGTTGTGCTAGATGGTTGTGCTTCTGTATGCGACTAAACTGTGGTCGCATTACGGAGCTAATATCTTCAGCACCACCATAATGCGTCCACAATATGATCATATTTTTTAGTCATGTTCTCCATTCCAATGACGAAAACCCGCATTCCCCTCCATTCCTCCGCCCTAAACCTGAAGTCTGATCGACCCATCCTCCTTCCTCATCTCCGGTCATATCATGTGTCGTCCCCCATCTCCTTTTCCTCCTCTCCCTCTACCATCCATTTCCCCCTCCGATGTCGTACCACATCGCCACCCTATCACCCTCCCCATCTACCTTCGTTGCCTCATCTATTGTTGGGAACATAAGCGGCACCAACTCTGCACTGATATTGGTTGTTGGGACACGATCTGATATCAACTCTTCTCTGATATCAGTTGATGGGAACGAACAATCGGATACGAATATGGATGCACAATCGACCACTACCACGAAAGCATATGAAGAATAGAACACCGGATATAACGGTGGTCGGTCACCTCTCACAACCACTGAAGAAGAAAGGCCATTATAATTAGAACGAATACAACTCTCCCCTTTACTTCGCTCTATCATCTCTTTCTTCTCTCTCTCCCCCCTTTTCTCTAGGGGTTACATTGTTCCTGTGATGGTGGTGAGATGATGCTTCCACCCCCTCTATATATAGCTCAATTACAACCTTATAGTCATATTCCCAATAGGACTATAAATATAATAGAACTCAACAACTATTAGGATTAGGAGTTCAATCCTATTAGGATTCTCAATCCTAATATGACCATAATCTTAACATTTACTCCTCTGCCCTAATACTATACCGTCGCACCTATCCTTTCCATCTCCTCTTTCTCTGTTGCCTTCTTGTCATGCCTCCCTCCTTCGATCATAAGGATTGATGGGATGAGAGCTTTGAACCTATGATCCAACACAACCATGATTTCAGATTCTCGACAAACCGATCTCATATGCATTTGATTAGTATTTGAAATATTCTATAACACAAGAAACAATGTAACTTACATTGAAATAAAGAATTCAACACTCTCATTAATTATATTCATATGATGACATGTCCAAAATGAGATATACAAGCATAACTATAAATGTATAATAAAAGCTCTCAAACATATCCAGTGTAATACCCTTCAAAGAAAATAAAAAAGCGTACTAAAGAAAACAAACTACTCAAAAACTATATGCACCATGTCTGGTGCTAGGAAGTACGAAGAAACTCTATTAGGGGTGTTCAAAATATCCGAGTTAACGGGCACCCAACATGACTTGTTTATTTTGAACTTAAACTCACAGGTACCCATTTGGAAATGACAGGTCGAGTACCTCTATACCATGCCTTGTACCAGTCTGAAAAACTCGATGGGTACCCGGTACCCAATCAAAAGATTCCACTATCCAATTGATTCAAAAATATGCAAATAGGTAGATACAAATATCAATTTAGATGTTGTTAAATTGATTTTATCTTTTTTAAAATATACATATATAGGTGGTTACGAATAATGGTGAATATGTAGAATGTATTGTCAAATCGTTAAAAACGGATATGGATATGAAATGGATGTAGATTAAATATGAAATATAATAGAATCAATATAGATTATTTCAAATTTACAGTTATTGGATGGTCAAACGATGATATTTGTATCCGTATATGTATCCTTTTTGTAATGGGTATACATATGGATGTTAAAATTTGAATTAACGTATATGATAATGAATCGGATACAGTCTGGTTCAATATATATCCATCCTAACCTCCAAACATGATGATAATGAATACAATTAAATATGAATTGTGTCGTACACACACACATCCATCTCGACGACAAATGGGATAATAACTAATGCAATTGTATGCGAATACAGATATATTTTTATATATCATTTGCCACAGTGTCATCTGATTATATATATTTATATCTTGTTTATATTCATTCGATTTATTATATGAATGAACCTACGCAAATGTGCTATTATTGGATCCGTAATTGATTGCCTTCCTTCCAGTTTCATATATTTTTATGGTTTAAGATATCCATATAATTTCATATGACCTCATTAATTATTTATTTGCATATGTTCACATATCCCTATTTGATGCATTCCTTACCATTTAGATTATCGTGTCCGGACATTATCATGATGAGTATGATATAGATATAGATATACACATTTACGCATCGTTTGTGTTTTATGCATGCCTCTTTCACTTCATAGTGTCTCTCTTCATTCAAACAAGCATACCCTTCCTTGACAATGGTCATTCGAGTCTACATGCCCATAAATATATACATTTTTACTAAGGAATCCATAAATAATGTTTCATTTAAAATATTAAGTAAAACATTATGTAAAAATAATTGACCAATTTAATGTCTGAAGAAATCAAATGGCAAAGGAGGATGAAAAAAGAGTTTCAAAGTTGATAAATAGAATTTATGAAAACTATATTTATATTTTGGCCTATTAGTCCTTATCTACTAACTAAGAAATGTCCTTTTAATAGAGGTGTCGAACTCCACCGGTACTCGTGGGTACCCAACACCCATCGACATTATCTGGATACCTATTACAATCAGTTACCCATTGAAACATGGCATGCCGACTCTTTAACCAATTAGAATGGTTTGGGACGGTCACACAATCAAATGGGTCAGATACCCGTACCACGGATACCTTTAAGATCTGTCTCATCCTGATCGCAATCGTTGCAACTGCTACTTAGCCACCCTGATCATGAAGATAGTATTATGAGTAATTTTCCAGCAACACAAGACTAATAAAAATATATTAAGCCTTCTTCCACTATTAGTAGGGTTGGATACATGGATTCTTGCTCAAATCAATGCTGAAATATTCGACTATTTTTTACGTTGGCCGTCGATTACCTAATGCAACCCTTGCAAGAGTGGGATTTCAACCCTAGTCTTTTGTGTGATGGGCACATTGTACTACCACTTGACCATTAAGTGGGTACAAAGATAGATCTGAACGGAGACGAAGAATCTATGTAACCAACCCTACTTAATTGTAGGAAAAGGCTTTGTTGTTGTACAAGACTAATACTAACAGCTAGTGTAGGAATAACAAGGAAAGTGTACTCTCTCTCTCTCTTTCTCGTATATATGTATTACGAAACAATATGACAAATAAGGCTACTCTAACTCACGCCAAGTTACACATTGTATAAGTGTATCAATTTTCAACTATCTTTTATTTACTAAGACTATCACACCAAGTTAGTTGTTGTACAAGTGTATCATTTTTTTCAACAATAACAACAAGAAAGCTTTTTTCCACATTAAGTTTGGTCGGCTACAAGGGTTCTTTATCTCCATTCAGATCTAACTTGCGTCAATCTTGGACTTAGATCTAAAAAATTAAGATCCCTTCGTATAGTCTCATTCCAATACTTCTTGGGCATTCCTTGCCCTCTCTTATCATGCTCAACATCCCAAAACTCGCATCTCCTAATTGGTGCATCAACCAACTTCCTTTGTAAATGGACAAACCACCTTAAGTGATTTTATCGCATCTTATCCTCGATCAGAGCTACACCAACTTTCCTTCTGATTACATAATTCTGAATCCGATCTTTATACTAACAGCTAGTGTAGGAGTAACAAGGAAAGTTTACTCTCTCTCTCTCTCTCGTATATATGTATTACGAAACAATATGACAAATAAGGCTACTCTAACTCACGCCAAGTTACACATTGTATAAGTGTATCAATTTTCAACTATCTTTTATTTACTAAGACTATCACACCAAGTTAGTTGTTGTACAAGTGTATCATTTTTTCAACAATAACAACAAAGCTTTTTTCCACATTAAGTTTGGTTGGCTGCAAGGATTCATTATCTCCATTCAGATCTATCTTGCATCAATCTTGGACTTAGATCTAAAAAAATAAGATCCCTTCGTATAGTCTCATTCCAATACTTCTTGGGCCTTCCTTACCCTCTCTTATCATGCTCAACATCCCAAAACTCGCATCTCCTAATTGGTGCATCAATCAACTTCCTTTGTAAATGGAAAAACTACCTTAGGTGATTTTATCGCATCTTATCCTCGATCAGAGCTACACCAACTTTCCTTCTAATTACATAATTCTGAATCCGATCTTTATGTATGTATCCACACATCCACCTTAGAGTTTTCATTTTTTTCTGCTACCATTCTTACTTATATTTATGGTTCACAAGCCAACATTCAGATCCATAGAGCATAGCAGGTCTCACAGATGCTTTGTAAAACTTTCCTTCTATTTTCAAAGGAATTTTTATATCACATAGAACAGTAGAGGCTTCTCTCTACTTTAGTCAACATGCATTTATTCTATTAATAGCATCTCCATCAATTTCCCATCTTTTTACAAAATAGATCCCAAGTACTCTCTTCTGAATGTTATCATCACCAATCTTCACCTCAATTCCTTCACAATTACTTCCATCAAAAGTACATTTCATATATTCAGTCTTAGCCCTACTTATATGAAATCCTTTAGTCTCCAATGCATGTCTCCAAACTTCAAGATTCTCATTTACTCTGTCTCTAGTATCATCAATCAACACAATAATCATCAATGAATAACATACACCCAGGTATCTCATCCTGAATGTGACTTGTCAACTCATCCATAATCAAAGTAAAAAGAAATGGACTCAAAGTCGAACCTAGATGCAGACCATTGTTGATGTCAAAATAATCAGATCCTTACACAAGATGATGTCCTATCATACATATCCTTTATGAGGTTAATGTATAGGACATGTACCTATCTCTTCTCCAAAACTCTCCAAAATATCCTTTGTGAGATAGAATCATAAGCCTTCTCTAAAATCAATAAAAATGATAGGGTGGTTCTTCCTTTTAGCTCTATAAATCTCCATCATTCTTCTCAGCAAGTGGATGGCTTCAATAGTTGAGCGACCTGACATGGATCCGAATTAGTTTTCTTTTACTTTGGAAACTTACATCGACCTTCATTAGATCACGTATTCCTAAATTTTATAGTGTCACTAATCAACTTGATACCATTACAGTTTGAACAATTTTAAATGTCTCCTTTATTCTTATAAAGAGGCACTATGATGCTTCTCCTCCAATCTTCATATATTTTCGTGCTTCGTCAAATAACATTGAATAAACTTGTAAGCCAAGTCAAAATACTCTCACCTAAAACTCCCCATACTTCTAAAAGAGGTCATCACGTCCTACACCTTTCCCAGGTCACATAACCTTCAAAGCCTCCTCTACTTCCTTCCTTGGTATTCGTCTATAGCATGTACGATTCAAGTAACTTTCACTACTGGCTAGATCTCCCAAAGTGACATCTCTATTTCCTTCCCTAACGAAAAGCTTATCGAAATACTGCTTCCATCTAGTCTCTATATCCTTTAGAGTAACAAATATGTGACCTTCTCATCTTTATTGCATTTCACTTGAGAGAGATCTTATTTCTTCCTTTCTCTTGCTTTGACCAACCTGAATATTTCCTTCTAACCCTCCTTAGAATCGATATTTTTTTACAAAACTTCATAAGATTAGCTTCACTTACATCCTTCTTTGTTTCCTTCTTCTCTATTTTGTAGTTTGTGATAGATTCCTCTGGTATATTCTTAGACATAAATTCAAAGCATGCTCTTTTAATTTGGAGCTTCTCTTGCACCCCTCCACTCTAGTACCAAGCCTCCTTTTGGCATGGAGCTCCAGCATCTCTTTGGCTACCCTTCGGATACAAGATGTCACTGCTCCCCACATCTCGTTTACACTTCTGTTACGATCCCAATATAAGTCTTCTAAAATCTTTTCCCAAAGTTGATTTGTTCAATTGAAGAGTCCATCATCAAGTTCTAGTGATCTTGGAAACCCTCCTTTTCTTTACCGATCCTTTTAATTTGCATATCCATGACTAACAAGCGATGATGAGTTATCAAACTCTCTCATCGGATTACTTTGCAGCCTACGTAACACAACCGATCTCTTCTCCTCAACGCAAAGTATTCTATCTATGTTCTAGTCATATGACTCTTATAAATGATTAAATATTCCTCCATCTTCTTGAATAAAGTGTTTGTTATGAAAATATCATAAGTCGAAACATATAAATTAATGAGCATCGTCTGTGGGAATTGAACCCATGAGCACATGGTTAAAAGCCATTCGCTCTACTCGCTGAGCTAAGACAGCTTAAGTGTATAAAATTTTAATTATACTAAGGCTATCGTAATCTGATTAAATGCACTGGTAATTGATAAAAGTGATCAGTGGTTTAGAAATGGATTAGCATTGTGCCTAGCGGGTCCAGCTCAGCTCCTTATCCGGCCCTCTTCATGTAGTCCTCCTAAGGCTAAAACTGAAATAGAGTGAGCCTAGAACAAAATATAGCCTCATATGATTTTTTGGGTCGGTCTTGGGTCGAGATCGACCAAAGCCCGGCATGCCTAATTAGCCGAATACACACTACAAGAAAAAGTAGATTACGCGACCACAACTGTGGTAGCCGAGTAGTGGTAACGTGGTAGTATTGTGGACGCAACAAGCATTTGCGACCACATGTGGTAGCAAAGAATGTGGTTGTGCCTAACTGGTTGCTAAAACTCGCGACTATGATTTAGTCGTAGATGTCATCGCAATTATAATCGCATATAGTCAATTTATAGTCGTAGTTTAGTGACTTTGTCTTCAAGCATTTGCGACCACGTACACACTATGTTGCGACCATGTTAGCACTACATAGAAATCCAATCAACGACCACCCAGGGACCATCTTGCTACCATAGTCGTGACATCTCAGTTTCTGCCACTATTACACCACTGTATTGCGACCACATTGCTACGACTTTGTTACTAGAGTAATAGCAATGTAGTGGTAATGTAGTCGCAAATGCTGCTTTTATAACAAAAAAAATAACAGTAGCATGTGGTTACATCCCTATAAAATTGTATGAACCTGCATGGAAATAGTAAAATACAATCATCTTGTTATCTTTTGAGATCTCCAAATGACATGTATTATTTTGAGGCTCCCAATCAACTTGTTGAAAAATATTATAATACATTCATGCATATTTGTGTGCTATCAAATTTAAACATGGACATAATATATAAGCAGAGATGCAAAAAAATCCAAGTGTTTTTTGAAAAAAACTACAAGTTGAAGGCAATAGAAAGTTAAGTAATATTGAGATTTTAAAGTTCTTAACATTACAAAGTTTTAGATAATAAACTAACACTAGAGAGTATGATGTTTGCGCTAAAATTTCCTTCTCCTCCATTTAAAAAAAACATCTTCATTATCCATCGCCTTGCCCTTTGCCCCCTTGTCAGATTTTTTGTTTTTCATTTGATTTTCCCCACATTATGAGATAAAAGACCCTTTGCATTATGATAGCGAATATGCAATATCATCCTCCTCATTCTCCTCTTCCTCCTCCTCTGTGTATGCTTCATCTTCTGTCTCATGAACTTGTGATTTCATGGTTGTACTTATAAGAAACAAAAGAAGACATTTTAAATGTTAGAAATATTAATCAATGACTAACTACTATATAACATTACTTAATAATTAGAATATAAGTTACACCTCAAATATGTAATATCCTCCTTCAAAGTGTTCATTCTTGAAGACGAAGTTCCCATTTCATAAGGCAAACATTTTATTCCAGAAGACATGGCACCGATTTGATTTACCAATGAACTCACAACATTATGTGTTTTGTGTTCCGCATCCACACAATTAGCTTTGGTAAAATCCAAAAGAAGGTTGGTTTAAGCTGGATACTAATGGGGCATGCAAAGGAAATCATGATCATGCTGCAAAGGAAATCCTGGACCACAAAATATAAGTCCATTTTTTTGTTAGATTTTTATCACTTTTGATGGATCAGGGGAAAACTCATAAGTTTATACATCTTGTCCTTGTTGCATTGAAAATCTAAGCACTTGGATCTTTGGAATCTGGAAGGTGCTGGATATGATAGCTTATGATCAGAATTTTTGGTGTAGATCTAATGCATCAAATCAAGATTGAATTCAAGAATAGATCACTTTAGAAAATGGACTGATGCAGATTTGGAAGTCCCCTCAAGTATTATATCTGGGAGATATTGGGTCTGTATTTCTTTGATGGACTCAATGTTGAACATAATTATTCTACTTGGAATGTTTGCTTAAATGACTGAGAGGATATGATGCTCTGACTTTTATCGAAGCTATTGATGTTCAATGATATTGCATATCATATTTCAATGGTTTCCACTTCAATTGAAAGCTTTATGTTGGTGTTTGGTCTATGAGGAATTGATACTATCTACTTGACAATTTTAATAGTGAACAACATGACTTAACACTTTGGTTTATAGGTTTTACAAGGATATTCAAGCTGATTTTGACAAAAGGCCAGGTTTGAAGTTTCAACATTAAAGGAATGCCAGATATTGTCTCAAGTTATGACAATCAGGTGCTTGGGTTGGTTTCTTTACTTCCAGTTTAGGTGAAATACTCAATACAACTGCATTAGATGGATTCCATCATCTTTCAATCATTCTCTAAAAGATACCTACTATCCATGACAAGGTCAACATTGCAGAGAGAACAAATCGAGATAGAATAGATCTACATGTAGCATAATTTAAAAACGTGGCTTATTTCTAAACTTAGGCATGTATCAATGGAAATGTTGTAGCCATGAGATGCCCTAAAATGTTAGAAATCCCACACAAAACTACGTTGAAACTTGAAATTACAAAATAGAGTATGTTACCGATAGGAGATCAATAGGAGACTGGAGCCGAAGCGTTAGTGACGATGTCGGTGTTACGGGCTCGGTGTTGTGCGCTGTTGGCGTTTTCCCTATACAACTCCATGTAACAAATCTAAAGAGAAAATATGTACAAATGAATATTTAAGAAGTGAATGCAATCATAAATCACAAAAATAGGCACGAAGTAGACCAAAGCTATAAAGATATACACAAACCTACACTATGAGAAGCTATGAGAACCAAATAAAGTGAGAAATACAACATGTGGTACTAATAACATTGGCATTAAAATGATGCAAGAAAATATGGTGGTCATAATTTTCTGCTCAGGTTGGTGCTTTATCTGGAGCTTTGCTTGCTGAGTAGACCGATAAACATGCACAGAAAGAACCGGATCCAAGAGTTCCTGAGGAACCGACTGGTCCCTATGCTGCTGGGGTAAGATCCTCGTTGTGTGGACCAGAGTCTTCCATTTATCCTGCATCCAACACAGATATAACAGGAGTAAATCACATGCATAAGATAGAATAAAAGCATCCAGTGATGGATTTTAAAATGCAACTCTTATAACTTGTATAGATAAAAATATATGTAATCGAACATGGGTGATGCATCAAGTTCTATACTTAATAGATATCCAATAGAACAAAATTCTATATTAGAAAGCATCAGTTTTCCTAATAACCTCAGGGATTTGGTGTTACCACTTACCAGAATGCCTTGTGTTAACATCTACATCAGAGACTTAAAAAGGCCTATGAAGATGGAAGTACTATTGAATGATTGTCGTTGATATTGTAATATCGCTTACCGGATAATTCAAAATAAACACATGGTAATGATGATGTTGTAAGTTAATTGGTGATCCTTCTTGATTTGAGTTCTAGAGGTGGTGTATGTTTGACTTTGCATTTCAGAGTTTCCATACTATGAACAATAAGTTCTGCTTGGTAGTGAAAATCAGGTATGTCATCATATTATGTGCAAGTCCACAATTGTCTGCATAAAATGAGAAGCTGTTGCAATTGCTACATAATGTTCTCTGACCTACTTGGAGATTTCCGCTATAATCAAGCCCAAAAACTAACGAGTCCAGCATGTCACCATCTTGGACCACTACAGCCTTCATCCAAGGACATGATGCAAAAAACCCATTTCCAAATCGAAATTGGTGAAGCTGTAAATCTCCACGATCCTCATCTATATTCACTCTAGATTTGTACTCGAGTATAGATCCCCCATCTAGTTGAATAAATGCTGAAAACTTTTTCATGGGATTGGAAACTATTTCAACAACAGATCCTTCAACAAAGTGTCTTATGAAAACTTTTGGGATTGAAAACTTTTTCATGGGATGACCAACTTACTTTTGTTGTTCTTATGAGCGAATGCAAATTCCTACACAAGACTACAAAATTTCAGCATGAACAAGAAGATCGGAGGTGGAATTAGGGAGATATCCAGAGGAGAAACAAGAATCATTGAGTTATCAATAACAAATGCATATGACATTTCCATGACAGTTGTTGCCTAGATGAAATTATAGATTGTACATAACCCACAACAAATGGAATATCTTTAATTTTACCTCACTTGGTAGAAGAATGCAAAGCCAAGTTGATTATAAATCCATCTATCTTGGTAGAAGAAGGCAGGCATTATAAATCCATCTATTTTTTTATCAGCACAAGCTAAATCTTGATTAGAAAACTACATGGGCACCAAACATCCATATTAAACAGTAACATCTACACCAAATCAAACTTACTCCATCAATGAAATGAAAGAAAGCTTAAGCATCTCCATTCTAGATATTTTTTTAAGCACAAGATGCTTTAATCCTTGTGTTCTACCGTGCATAGTGTTACATGACTATTTTATAGATAACGCTTATGCAAATCTACGTGCTTACTGTGGTAAAAGGAATTGGACTGTGAAACAATTAACACAATACGATCATACAGCTTAGCATCGAAGAATTTATGTGGCCAAGTACTTTGCAACGAATCTTGTGGTTATGGTTAGATATAAAATGCTGGAAGTAGCACGAGTGTAAATAAACATAGTGTGATGAGTAACTTTTACCTGCAAGAAGTCCATTGGAGAGCTCGTCAACGGCAACTGAGAGACTCGTAACTTTTATAAGCATTCAAATTTATTTTCCTACCAATTGGGATCTCATCCATGTTGATCTTCAAGAATAACCCACTTGCCACCAAATCATAAAAAAATCACACGATGAATACCAGCATGCAGTAAGCCCTAGAAGCAATTAAATCACAACAACAAATCACAAAATGATGAATCACGAGAAGAATACCAGCATGCAGTATAGCCAAGTAGCAACAAGCTACAGATCGGGGATGGAAGGTGGGGGAGGGAGGGAGGTGGTGGAGGTGTGAGAGGAGGGAGGGTGGTGGATCGTCGGAGAGGGAGGTGGTGTGGGGGGGAAGTAGGTGGCCAGAGGAGAATGGCGACACGGAGGAGAGGCGCCGGTAGTGGTAGGAGAAAGGGGACTGGGAGGGGGGATCTGGAGAGCGAAGAGGGCATGCCAGGGGATCGGGGACAAAGGGTGGGGTAGGGGGCACAGATTTAGGGATTCCATTGGCGGGGTCCCGCTAAAATTTTTGCCAAAATTTACCACCACGTTACGACTATAACGTGGTCGCAACGTGGTCGCAAACACTTAATGAGGAGGGCATGTATGCAAATTGCCCACAGAACACGTGCGCCTCACGTAGGGGCTCCTGGTAGGGACTGGAATGCAATTTCCAAAACCGTCAGGGACTTCGCTGCAAAATACCCAGACCACACGTGAAAACCATGTGGGGTCCCAGGCTCGGGTGACTTCGGAGGCTCGGACTGAGGGTCGGATGGAGGTTCGGACTCGACTTGGATGGAGGCTCGGCTAGCTTCGGGAGCTCCGAGCCTGATGGTCGGGGAGGAGGCTCGGAGAAGACGATGTGGTGCGCTGTGGACCAGTGAATCAGGTGAAGATCCGCTCTGAGCTCGATGAAGATGGACACGTGGACGATCGAGCATCGTTGGATTAGGATGGATCCAACAGCCTCTGAAGCTCGAGGCGAGTGACGACGTGGCACGATCAGGTGCGTAGGATCCTCCTGATATCTTACGATTGTTGAATCAAGGCGACGTTGCGTCCTCCAGACCGTCCGATCAAGGGGATCGGATGGCTGCTACTCTTCGTCCTCAACTGGCCTGCCACCTTCTGCAGCGGAGGTGGCTGCGCTCCGGTGAAGAAGCTCCGGCTCCGCCTCCTCCTCCGGTCGTCGATGAAGGTTGGTGGCAGCTCCCAAGTGGCTAGGAAGAGTCGTGAAAGTGTCGGGGATTCGTCGGAGATCTCAGGAGCGACGGGGGCAGTCTGGGGGAGTGCGGCGATGGAGCTCGAACTTAACTCCGATGAAGTTCCGGCCACTCAAAGATATGGTACCTGCAGGAGGTTAGTTGAATAGCCGAGACGTGTGGGGTGATCGTGAGTGTAGTGTGAGGCCTGAAGGGCGGTGAGGGTGGTCTGGTGATGGTGCTCCGCCAAGGTGGCGGAACTTGCATCGGTGGGAAATGTAGTGTGTCGTCGGAGAAGATGAAGGTGTACGCGAGGATGCCAGCTCCAAGGCGAAGCTCGAAGGATGGCCAGCAGAGCGTGAAGTTGATCGTGGGTAACGAATAAAATAGGGGGAAAATAAGAAGAAGAAGAAGAAGATCGGGAGGGATATGGAGGCGTCTACTTGGGAATTGGAGCTCGAAGGTGTACTCCTGGTCGTCGCTCGAAGGACGGTAGGTGATCTTGAGCTCGTGCAGATAACGGAGGAGGCTGCGGTACAGCGGGGAATGGCCATGGATATCGCCGGAGGTGGATCTCAATCGTCGCTCAACGTATCCTCAAATCGTTGTCACCAAGATGAAGGTCGGAGCTCGGGGATTCTCTCCGTGATGGCGGATGGGGTTGACGGTCAACGGTGGAGGCGTATTTATAGGTGGAAGGTGACGGCATAGGTGGTGAAGTGGTGGAGTTGGTGGGCATCGTGGAGCGAGGTGGAAGGAGTTTGTGGTGTTCGAGGGAGTCGAGAGGATGAGGGAAGATTGGGGTACGTCGTGGCGGTGACAGGAGGTGGAGAAGGTGGTCGTAGTGGTTCCCGGAATAGGAAGGGGGCGGCATGCGCGCGAGGTGGGCGACGTGGGGCACGGGCCAATCGGGAGGTAGACGACGATGCCTTGGCCATTGGATTGATTGATCCAGCGGTCAAGAGAAGGGCAGAAAAAGAAGGTTAGGATTAGATCGGAGAGAAGCGATCGAAGGGATGTGATGGAGCCACGTGGAGGTGTGGGTGAAAGTGCTAACGTACGGCTGAGATGATCCCCTTAGGTTTGATCGAACGGTCGAGATCAAGATCAGGATGGATGGTGGAGATTAAGAGGGAACGATGGGCATCGAAGGGTGTGGATGCAGCCACGTGGCGCAAGGAGAATGCGGCGCTGGCTAACGGTCCAAATGAAATCCAGGGCCTGATCGAAGGGTTGGGAAGTGTTGCGGCTTGGATGGCCCAGATCAAGAGAGAGAAAGGGCGATCGGACGGTGGAGGTGGGAGGCGTGTGGCACGCAAGGGAGCATGCCGTATGATGCAATCAGAGGGTGCCACGTGGCCTGCTCTGAATGGCTGAAAAAGAATATGAATTTAGATAGAGAAGGAGGCTGAATTAGGAAAAACTCAAAACATGAAAGTTGTAGATCTCGATGAGATCGACAAGTTTCATGTTGATCAAAAACGGTGTTGAGGTCAAATATGATACGAAAATACAAGAGTACAAATATATATATATATACATTTATTACACAAAGGGGTCCAAAAACCCAGGTTTTGCATACGAGCTCTGAATTGAGTGAAATTGGTCTCATTCTAAAGGTCTCTGAATATGTATTATTCTGAAGGTGAGCAGACCTAACTCGGAGGTTGTATGAGAGGGATATGTTCATTCTAAGGTCTAGGTTCTTCAACTGGGTTTGGGCTTTATTGGGCAATTTACAGGATAGGGATTTTTGGCCTTCTTCCTTATATTATTAACTAGTAATATACACAATATAAGGAAGGTGTTATTTGATTTTAGAGGGGATATAAAATACAGATAATTAGGTGAATTATTTGAAGTATTTTACAAGTGAATTTTACAAATGAATTGGCTTCTTATTTAATGCAATTATGAAGGCTAAAATGCATGTATTGTGGATTTATGCATGAATGCTATTTGTGCCAGATAAAGGGAAATATGCTGCTAAATACTCGGGAACAAGGCTCTATTTTCAACTTTAAGAGTGATGAATCACATATTCATCACTTGGGGAGGGTCGTGGGTGGCTTGGAGGGGAGGGCGCGGATGGCCGGGTGGTTTTGGGTCCGAAGGGATCGGCATGAGGGTGGATGGAGGAGGTGGCGGCTTTTGGTGTGGTGGGTCGTGAAGCGCGGGCTTTGTTTTGGGAGCTTGGAGAGCTCGGAAGTTCGGAGGGCTCAGAGGCTCGGAGGGAGTGGTGGTTGGTGAAGTTTGGCTCGGAAGCTCGGTGGCTCGGGTTGTTTGGCGGAGGATGTAGTGGAGGGAGGGGATGAGATTGGTACGGAAGGGTTGGTGGTACCCTCCTCGCAGTTCGGGAAGGAGCAGGAGGTGGCGGACAGAAGTGACTGTGCATTGGAGATGCAATCTGAAGGGGAAGTTCCTAGGATAGTCGTTGGGCGTATATACAAAGGCGGTGTTAGGTCGGCTAGAAGGAGGCGAAGGGCAGAGATCTTGGAGAATGAGGAGCAGTAGGTTTTAGCCTCTTAGCTGCATATAGAAGGTGGTTCAACATGGGGAAGGGCAAACTGATTTGCCTTGTTAGATCGAGGGTTTGTTGAATGTCTAGGGGTGGTGCAACCATGTACCCTTAAGCAGATTAGTTGCTAAATGAAGCTGCTGTCCTAGAATGTAAGGGGTCTTGGCCGACCCGAAAATCATATGGGGGGTTGGAAATCTTATCTGTGAGGTAAATACGGATATCTTCTTGTTGCAAGAAACAAAACTGTCTCATAGTTTGGTAGAGGTTGGTTGCGATCTAGGCTTTGGGAGTATATTTGAAGCAGCAGAGATAGAGGCACATGGTGCAGCGGGAGGTTTGATCACATGGTGGAGGTAAGAAGTTTTTGAGGAGGTTGCGGATTGGAAGTCCACTTTCTCTCTCTTGGTTCACCTCAAGCATTGATAGACGGATTTTTCTTTATGGGGACGAATGTCTATGGGCCCTGTGACAACGGGAGGGCCTCTTTAGTGGTAGACTTGATCTAGATATATGTCGACTGAATTGATGGGGTGTGGCTTATGGGGAGTGATCTCAATCTTACTTTGTTGTCGGTTGACGGCCCGCAAAGGGGGGCGGGAGGGATGTTGGTTCAGCAGAGTTTCTGGACATGGCAAATACTTTGGTGTTAACAATTGTCGATGAAACAAGTTGTTCTTCTATGTGGCGAAACGAGCTCAAGATCAAGGTTGGATAGATTCTTGCTATCCATTGAGGGGTGGAGAGGTTTCCACTTTCACGGGTTTGGGCTCTTCCGTAGCCTCACTTTGATCACACCCCTATTATATGGTCATCGAGTGAGGAGGAAAGATGAAGGTTCTTTCGTTTTGAGCAGTCTTGGATGTTGGAAAATGGTTTCAAGGACATTGTGACAGAGCAGTGGAGGAAGTGGATTCCAGTGGGGTCGGTTGTTAGTCGGTTGGCGGCTAAACTGGGACTGCT
The DNA here is from genome assembly GCA_037367405.1 of Ottelia alismoides. Taxonomy (NCBI): domain Eukaryota; kingdom Viridiplantae; phylum Streptophyta; class Magnoliopsida; order Alismatales; family Hydrocharitaceae; genus Ottelia; species Ottelia alismoides. Next base: position 956,412 of record JAZKJV010000369.1, read on the forward strand.
CAAGTCATGCCTTAAAGAGTATGGAAGAGATGTAAGAATGAAAAGAAGGAAAAGGAGAGGCAATGTGCAAGAAGGTTTGGTTCATCTGGCTGACATTGATGATCCTATAGGTTTAGACCGGGAGGAGATGGCAGAGTGATCCGGGCTTTTGGAGAAGATTTTGATGGAGTATCGGAAAGAAGAGGTGGAGTGGAGACAGAGGTCTAGAAAGAAGTGGTTGCGAGAGGGGGATGCTAATACCAGATTCTTTCACACCATGGCATCTGTTAGAAGAACGAAGAACCATATTCATGAACTTGAGGTGGGGGGTTGAGGCTTTCTGAGGAAGAGCATATTGGCAGTGCAATGAGAGGGCATTTTGTGGAGATGTCATGGAGAAGGTAAGGAGATGGGAAGGGGTGGTTGGGGAAGGGGGTGAATACTTTAATACCGAGGCAGGCAGAGGAGCTGGTAACACCATTTTCAGAGTGTGAGTTGAAGAAAGCAGTTTGAAGAATAAATGCGAATGGGGTGCCGGGCCGGACGGGTTTTCGATCTTTTTAATAGAGAATTTTGAGAACTTCTGAAGGGTGAAATCTTAGACGTGCTTGAAGAGTTCAGAGAAGAAAACATGGGTTTCAAGAAGATTAATAGGGCAATGTTGTTTTTGCTTCCAAAGAAATATCACCCTGCGAGAGTTGAAGATTTCAGACCGATTGCACTTTCGAATGGGATTTACCTAATTGTGGTAAAAGTGTTGGCAAACATGCTCAAGGGAGTCATGGACTTTATTTTTTTTGGAGGTCACTCCGTGTTTATTTCAGGACGACAAATGACAGACGGACTGGTCTTGGCATCAGAGATTTTCTTAGAATGGAAACGTAGAGGTACGAAGTGGGTGTTGTGGATTTTGCCAAAGCTTATGACTATGTGGACTAGAACTTCTTGTGGTCGTTGTTGAGGAGAAGAGGGTTCACAGATCGTTGGATTGCGTGGATGAAAATGTGTATCACTACATCTTCCTTCTCAATCTTAGTGAATGGTCAGCCATAAGGTGGATATTTCCAGCTGCAGAGAGGTGTACGGTAATGATGTCCTTTAGCACCCATGCTATTTGTTCCGGTGACAGATGCGACGGCGGTCTTGTTTAGGCAAGCGGTTGATGGAGGATGGTGTGAGGGCTTTCGTCTTGAAGACATCTCAATACTACTACTGCAGTATGAGGACGATAGAATACTTTTTCTTGGTAGTTCAGATGAGATGAGCGGTAGAGCGACGCAGTTGCCGGACATCTTTAGTAGTTTGTCTGGGTTAGAGATAAATTTGTAGAAATCAATGGTTATCACTTTTGGGTTACAAAATGAAGATCGGACGAGGGTAGCTGAGATGCTTGTATGTCGACTGAGTGACCTACTAATCACTTACCTTGGCCTTCCATTAGTGGCGGGAAAACTCAGAGCTACTGATGAATACCCATTCATCACTCTTTATTCTTATATTTTAGCTACAAAAAACTTTGCAAATACATGTATATGCTTGTAAATGCAAATAATTACCAAAGTGCATGCATTGTATAAAAGTTAATAATTGGCATGTTTTTGTGCATAAATAAAAGAATAAAGAGACAAAAGAAAAAGAGGGAGATATTTAGAATAAATATTGAGCAACCTAATCCCAAGGGAGGGCTCAGCATGGGCCTGACTGCATAAAAGCCCAAGTAGAGAGAGATAAGGAAGCTCATGTGTGTAAATATACATGTACATATAATAAAAATATTTTCCTCTAAAAAAATAATAATAATAACAATGGGTTTGTATATATTTGTATATGTTTGTAAATACAAAACCAAAATAAAAAGATTAAAAATAAAAATAAAATAAAAACATCCTTCCTTGTACATATTCACCATGTACATAAGACCACATAGCTATTTATTTATCCCTATAAATAAACAAATTCAAAATCCCATAAAAATTGTATATATTCTATACTTCATAATGTAAATAAATAAACTAAAAACCATAAAAACAAAAATAAAATAAAAAGAACAAAAATAAAATCAATTCCCCATATTGTATAGACATGTATATAGATGTACATAAGTATTTATTTTACCCTTGTAATTAACTAATAAAAATAAAATAAAAATACCAAAACATTCCAAATTTTATCCTGTAAATAAATAAAATATAAAATTGGAATACAAATGTAAAAAAAATAATTAAATAAAAATTAAAAATAAAAAATCAATATTGTATATATACCTATATATAGCACTATACTGTAAATACCTAATTTATATTTCAAAAAATAATTAAAAATCACAAAAAATACTTTAAAAAAATAAACATTTTCATGTTTTAAGTCTTTCTTAATTCGATCATTTACTATTTTTAAATAAATAATCAAATAATTATGATTTGGCGGGCTCTCATTGGTCCACGGGGGATGTTGACCTCCGGTCAACTCCCCCCCAGGACCATCAGAGCCGGGTCCGTTGCGCCCGACCCGTCTTCTCCTAATTTTTGCGCCTCGATCCGACCGCCAAACTTCGAAACCCCGGGCTCCGACTATTCCTCGATCATCCCTGATCCACGCCCGGCAGGGGTTCTTGGGATCCGCGCTCCGATCTTCACGCCCGATCCTTGTCTTCTCGGACCCCTAGACCTATATAGTCTGAGCTCCGCCCCCATTTTCACGGATCTTTGGCTCATCTCACTCCACCCTAGGACCTCCATAGCCACCGCCTGAGTGACAGCTTGCGAGTGGCCATCTTGCAGCGAGGAAGGAGGGGTCGGACCATCGATCCGGCAGCATCACGCCGTCGTGCGCCGCCCAGACGTGGTGCTCGAGCCTCGGGCATCGATGGCCCTCGAGGCTAGGACCTGGAGCTTCCCCAGCTCTTCCCCAGTCGATCTCATCCAGTAGGTAGCCTTCTTTCCTCTTCTATTTCTCTAATTTAGCTTTTCTCCCAAATCAACCCATCGCTGACGAGCCCTGATTCCTACCACCCTAGCCCACCTTTCGATCATCGGAGTCGACCCACACCTTCGCACTCCTCCCGCGCACCTTCTGCACCCATCCATCCAACCCATTTTGCACAAGAACTGGGATTGGGGTTCCACCGCCGTCGCTTCGCCGGAGCCCCCTCATTCCGACGCACAGCTCACCTCCATCACCGCTAACCGGGTCGAGGCACTTTTCCCTCGACCCAGGAGCTTGTTGTCGTGCTTTGAAGGTCAAAGTGAGTCCATCTGAGGGCTCGACCTTCTGGAGCAGTGACTCCTCCTCCGCCGGTGTCGCCTGAGCTCTCCGGAGCTCCGCTGCACCATCGGAGGGTCTCGTCAGACGCGGGAGGCCCAAGCGAACCTTCTTCGATCATTAGCAGCCCGCGAGGAGGGGCGCCGTGCGTGCACAGGGCCGGCGAAGTTCGCCGGCCACTTGTTCTTCGTGCACCCTCCAGAGACGTCCGATCCAGCCCCCCAGCTCCAGATCTTCATCGAGCCGTCCATTCGAGGAGCAGCAGCAACCGTTTGATCATCATAGGGTAGATCTCGACCGTCCAATCAGCGAGGGTTAGCCATGTTGCACAGGAGACGTCCGATCATCCACGTGGCTAAGCCTCTACCGTCCGATCCGAGCTGAGACACTTCGGTCACCCACATCGTTCCGTAGCCGTCCGATCTTCCACGTGGGAGGTTTCTAGCCGTCCGATCTGCACCGAGGGCCCCTTTGTTGTGCGCCACCCTTCCCCGACCATTGGATATCACACGTGGCGCTCATCCGACCCTCGACATATAAGAAGGGGTAAATTTCTTGTAGGCCCCTCTGTTTGTTGCTTTTATTAGTTGGTCCTGTAAATATTTTATATAGTTCATTTTATTCTGGATATTTTGCACTTTGGACCTCGTGCTTATTTTATTTGCATTTATACCCCTGACTACGTGGAACACGTGCATCGTCACGTGATTTTTGTGGGTTATTTGCAATGTTTAGGCTATAGTTTTAAGGTGTTATGGAATGAAATTAAGTTTGTAATATTTGCATCCATACCCCTGTGCGTGGTTTTAATTGTGCATGTGCCGAATTTAGTGGGTAAATTGCAGATAGGATCCTGGGATTTTAGCACTTGTTGCTAAAAAGCCCCCAGAACAATTTTAATTACATTTAGGTCCCTGAGTGCCCCAGACATGTGCTTCGCGCGTGGAATTTTGAGATTTTTGCATCGGACCCCCTGGGTTTCCTGATTTGTTACTTTTAGGCCCTCCAAAGATTGTTTTCTTGCATTTAGGTCCCTGTACACTGTGCCTTGGTGTTTGATTTTAATAAAATAGCAAAACTACTCCAAATTTGATGAAAATTGGACCATGGCTCCTGCCATGGTGTGAAATTTTCTCTAAATTTTGGAGACATTTTTTACTCTTTTTAATATTTTTAAAAATTCAAAAACAGTCATTTTTTTCTCTGTCCAGATTGAAAATTCATAAAAAATATAAAAACTCCCTCAAAAATTCTAAAAAAAATAGCATTTGTTAATTTTTGTGTGTTTTATTTTCTGTACGTTTTTGGCTATTTTTGGATTTATAAAAACCCTAAAAATTAAAAATTCTTAAAAACTCATAAAAATTCTAAAAAATCAAAGAAAATTCCAAAAATAATAAACTCTCTTTCTAAATTTTCTTCATTGTTTATATTTTTCGTGAAAATTACCTCCAGGTTTTTAGGACCATTTTCTATTATATTTTGGCCCTCCAAGCTTGACTGGACAGTGTCTTGCATTTTCAGTCTTGTTTTATTTTTAGAAAATTATATAAAAATCAGAAAATTACCAAAAATTCACCCAAAACAGTAAAAATATAAAAAACATAAAACTATTTTTGTTTGATTTTTCTGAACTTATTTGAGTAGTTAAATAATTTTGTGTATTTGTTTGTTTCCTTGTTTTTCCTATTTTCTTCATTATTTAAAAATCCAAAAAATATAAAAACATTAAAAATCCACCAAAAATCATTTGTTTTTATTGTTTATATTTGTTGACTACTTCGAAGGCCGCAAGTCCATCTCGTGCTCCCTGAGTCCGACCCTGGTCGCTATACCAGGCTAATCTAATAGCCAGGGCCACTATTGATTTTATTTGATTTTTATTCTTCTGTTTGGTGGTCTGCTTCCCTTTTTCTTGACTGAGCTGATTGATCTATCGATCTGGGTCACAATGACCCTTGATCTATTTTTATCTGATCCGGATTGATCGATTTTTCGGTTTATCAGAATGGCGTTGTTGCCGGGGAGCACGGCTTAGTAGTCACATTTGATATTTTTCTGCGGCTTTCTTTTTCGCGGTTTTTTGTATCAATTTTTGTATATATATCTTTCTGACTTGTTTCTATAATAATCTGGTCTGATCACACTCTCTGTTTGTTATCTTGCGAGGGCCCGAGGACCGAGGCAGCTTTCTTCGCAAGCCGAGTAACCGCGGGAGCCGGAGGCGGCTCTCTTCTCTACAAAGCCGTAGGAGGACGCGGGGATCGAGCAGGAGGTGGGAGCTGCGGAATAGCAGCAGAGTAGCGTAGATTAGTTTAGACTTTATTTCCAGCATTATTTGAACTATTGTAATAATACAAGACACTCAGTTTAGACACTTAGACTCTCGGGGTATGTTTCGCCGAGCACCGGTGTGCTCGGGGGACCTCTCGGTTTTACGCAGCTTTTTCGCGGTTTTGTTTCCTTTACTGCATTTTCCGGTTTCTCGCAGATTTTCGAGCCCCTAGCCATAGGATTTTCTTCCTGACTATGACGTAATAATTAGGATCCAAATATCTTAATATATCTGCCTGCACCTATAGATCGGTAATTGGACCAAAAATAAAAAGATAATAAAATAGTTGATTCACTACCTTCGAGCCTACGCGTCGCGAGCCCACCCCGTCAAGTGCTACTCCTAAACTCGACCTGTCGAGAAGAGGAGGGGTGGATCTAGACCAGACTCTCTGGATTGGAGGCTGGTGGTCAGCTAGTGGTTCTTTCGAGTAGCACTGCTGTTTAGGGACTCGGTTTTCCGCCTGCACCATTTAGGTAGTTTATTTCCTGTCTTTCAATTCTGCGCGGATCATTTTGCATGTAGACTACTGGAGTCAGGTACGCATTTCTTACTCTGCATGCATCATTGATTTCATCGCACATCGGCTTTTCCGTCTTCTCCTCCCTGTTTTGGACTTAATAACCAGGAGAACCGAAAAATTCGTTAGGCGATTTCTTTGAATATTGAAAAAATACCTAAAAAGAAAAACAATAAAATTTGGGACTGCTAACATTATCGACCCTAAAAGACACCTCACTTAAAAATCTGTCTTGGGGAGAGCAACCCCCTCATTGTCTAGTTTGCTTGCGCGAGAGAGTGACCCCGCACACTAGGTAAAGCCCTCCGATATTCTTCTCGACTGATTACCAGCTATTTCTGTACGGGACAGTCGGTTGAGAAAATATCGGGTAACCTAACAGGTCACGTAAGCTCTGCTATCCTGACTGATCACCAAAATAAAATTGACAAGATAATTGACCGAGCCTTTACGGTCTTCAGCTCGCGTTGTGTTGGTGAATCGGGGGTTTGTTTGTGATCATATTTATTGTCAGATCCCATCCGCACTACTCGCCAGATCACGATGATGGGCAGGAGGTCTCTTAGGCAGCCTCTGGCTGCACCGCTTTTTAGCACTCCAGCCCACTCATCTAGGTCGGTTCGTGGGAGCTTAGAACCGCTCTCCGAGCCCGAGTACGACTCCACCCTATTCCACCTCGATCCCCCTTCTTCTGAGACCGAGATACTAGTGCCAGAGGAGAGACAGACAGATGATTTATCAGCACCTGAGTTTGGATGTTTTGATTTTGCAGAGACTATGGCCAGCAGTAGTGATGACCGCACTGGAGGTCCCCGAGATCAGACATTCGTCTTGGACCAGGGTGCGATCAACTCCACCCTGATCTCCTCACTAGATTCAATTCAGCAGCAGTTGAGGGATCAGGGAGCATTCATGATAGAGATGAGGCGCGAGCTTGAGAAGATGAGAGTCGACCGCGAGCATAATGGCCCAGGGGGAGGACCCGACGATGCGACAGTAGCCGCAACAGCCGCAGCAGGACCTCCGAGACCAATGCTGGAGTTACACAACCCCGGATCGACTTTAACGCACCGTTGGGTGGTGCTACCAGCTATCGTGGGGGACTTCAAGTTCCCCCCGAACACACTTCAACTTCTACCCCGATTCCATGGGCTGGCTACTGAGGAACCCCATCTCCACCTGCAGGAGTTCGAGATGATTTGCAGCACTGTCCACGATCATCAGGTGGACCAGGATACCATACGGATGATTGCCTTCCCCTTCTCCTTAGCAGACAGAGCAGCCACCTGGCTGAAGCACTTGGGGAAGTGCGTTTACACTTGGGAGCAGCTCCGCGCCGAGTACTTGCATAAGTACTATCCACTCGGGCGGACGAATGCCTCTAGAGCCCTGATCAGCAACTTCTCCATGCTCCCCAACGAGTAGTTCCACGAGGCATGGGAGAGGTTCAGAGAGCTGACCGACAGATGCCCGCACCATGACATTTCCAAGCCGAACCTTGTTCAGAGCTTTTTCAGCGGGCTGACACCAGAGCTTCAGGGCTTGGTGAACGCTTCTTGTGGCAGGTCTTACTTCGCCAAGGATCACGATCAGGTCTGGGCCATCTACGAGGAGATGGCCGAGAACTATATGGTGATGTCCCAGACCTGATTGTACACACAGGGCAGACCCCAGCAGCCACAAAACCGTGCAGTACCAGAGGATAGCACGGGTCGACGCCGGTCCATCCAGTTCGTCAGCGGTAGCAGCATCACAGGCTGAGTCTGCAGCCGCAGACATGGGGATCATCAGCGAGAAGCTGGACCGGATGGAGATTATAGAGAAGAAGCAGTGCCAGGGCATCACGCAGATGGAGCAGATGGCACAGACTCTGAGTGACCGGAAGACACAACTCATGTATCTCCAGGAGGCACAAGCGGCTTCACAGCCTCGTCTTCAGGCACGAGGCGATCCGAGTAGCAGCAGCAGCTCGTCCCAGCGCTCCAGCTCCCACCAGTAGCCTAGACAGGTCCACCTTGTACAGGCGGAGCCGTACCAGCAGCCGCAGCTCACCTACCAGGAACCACCATCCGCTGACACTCAGATGGTGGTATACCGGTCGGATCAGCCTCTGGCAGTACTCCCGCAGACCCTTACGAAGAGCTGTTGATGGACGTCAACGGGATTTGGTACGACCGCCCCCAGCCCGGTATCCGACGAGACCATCCCGGATTCTGGTGGGCGACCGGAGGTGCCCAGCCCCAGCAGCAGCCGTCAGCACAGGGTGGCCAGTACAGCCATCAGAGCGATCACAAGCAGCAGCAGCCCCAGCATATACCCAACAGCAGTAGCAGCAGTCACAACAATATGGTCCTCGTCCCCATCAGCAGGGATAGTCTTGGAGGCGTGAGCAGCCTCATCAGCAGCAACAGCATCCACAGTCTTACCCCTCTCACACCCAGCAGCAGCAGCAGCAGCCTCATTACCAGAGAGGCTACCCGTCACGTTCTCATGGGCCATCCTATGAGAACGCCGCCTTGGATGACATAGCTCGCATCCTCACAGATCAGCAGGCTACCTTTCGACGGGAGATGGACGAGTTCCGCCAGGAGATGCGGGACATTGTGAGAGGGAAGGCCGCCATCCCTGCCCAGATAGAGCCCAATCCGAACAACCTCAAGAGGAAGTCTGAGCAGGTAGTTTGTACTGAGTATGCCACTCCGAGTGATACTTTTGGTGATATGTCTGCATATATTTTTGATATTGACTTTGTCACACTTAGGAGCGGTAGGATGCCAGCAGGCGGCGCCTCATCTGAGTTACACCACGAGGATACTTCCAGAGCGCCAGACGAGGAGGAGAGCGGTACTGAGGCCGCTAGAGATGATGACGGTGGTACTGACACCACCACGGATGCTGATCCCACCGGGCGGTACTGATGTCGTCGTTTCACCAGTTCGAGGAGGTGGTACTGAGGCCACCCATGTTGCCGAGCCAGAGCGCGGTACTGAGGCCGCCCATCTACCAGCCGATGGTGGTGCTAATGCCACCAGTTCTTCTGAGATTCATGTTGTTTTTCGTGTTACTGATGTATCTCGGAACACTTTTGTGAATAAAGGAAAGGGTTTATGTTCTTCTGGTCCCACTGTGGTGCATGATGTATGTGTGGATCCGGCCGTCGATCCGTCTAGACCCTCTCCTAGTCCTTCATCTGAGAAGGACCCTGTGATCCCCTTCCCTAGAGCCCTTCAGATGGGGAAGGGGAAGAAAAATGAAAATCCTAAAAAGAGGCAGCAAGAAGAGTTCAGCCAGCAGATGATAGATCGATTTCACATACAACTGACTCTTCAGGAGGCTTTGCAGCACATCCCTCTTCTTCAGTGTTCCCTTAGAGACAGGACTACAGTCAAGAGGAAGAGGAGGAACCACCACTCAGAGATTCATGTGCTAACGAGAGCCACTTGTTTCGCGATCCAGAACCGTCTGCCAGCCAAGAGGCCAGATTCAGGAGCCCCTTATGTCAGATGCCATATCAGTGAGTAGAGATTCGACCGTACTCTATTAGACAGCGGATCGTCGATCAACCTACTTCCGGCAGCCCTTCTTGACCGCTTCGAGTTGGGCACTCTTAGACAGAGCAGGACAGTCCTTCAGTTTGTTGATTGATCTGTCAAGAGGCCGAAGGGGTTTCTTAGAGATGTTGTCGTCACGATTCAGGGCATGCAATTCCCCGTAGACTTCGTAGTGTTGGACATGGAGATCCCTGAGTCAGTGACCGATACCCCTATCATTCTAGGTCGCCCGTTCTTGGCCACAGCCAATGCAGTGATTGACCATGATAGCGGGAAGGTATACTTTCGCGTTGAGGGCGAGAATGTACAAATAGAGACGGTCGAGGACAGTAGAGTCAGAGACAGATCATGCTCAAAGACTACTTCAGATACAGAGCATATGACAGATGTCGGGCCAGACATCCACTAGGACTGTGACTTTGTGATCACAGATGATGAGGCAGTATGAGCAGATCCAGATGCACAGGCCATCCTCTCACCTTCAGAGTCCGTTGATGCAGAGACGCCAGCAGAGGAGAGCTTGGAGAGCACATTCCTGATCCAGGATACTTTTGAGGCAGCAGAGCCGGTTCTCGACCGCGAGACTGATTTTTGTGATGATGGTGGTACTGAGGCCACCTTGGATGATACAGATCCCTCTGAGTCAGGTTTTGACTGGGCAGAATTTGATGATTACATACCAGATCTGACTTCTTCGGAGCCCTACAGTCAGGAGGAGGTAGATGCCGAGCAGAGCAGAGACAGTCCATCAGGGCAGCCTTCCCCCGATCCAGTTTGTGAGAGAGAACTCTCATTTTCCCGAGCAGATTTGGCCGCATACACTCGGATTCTTCAGAAACCACATTTTCCAGCACCAGTGTGTCCAGAGCTGAAGCCGCTTCCTGCGTCGCTGAAGTATAGGTTCCTTGCAGGTGAGCATGAGATGTACCCAGTCATTATCTCCGCCGATTTGACTGGAGAGCAAGAGTCCCGTCTGATGGGGATTCTTGAAAAGAACCGCAAGGTGATAGGATGGAGCGTAGCGGATCACCAGGGGATCAGTCTGGCTCTGTGCTCTCACCACATCTATCTCGAAGATGAGGCAAAGCCGTCGCATGAGTTCCAGCGACGGCTGAACCCGAATCTGAGAGAGGTTGTCATGAAGGAAATTTCGAAGTGGTGGAGCGCTGATTTTATCTACCCCATCTCCGACTCCAAGTGGGTCAGTCCGTTACATGTGGTGCCCAAGAAGACGGGCATCACTACAGTGGTTACGGAGTCCTGAGAGGAGATCGCTACACGAGTACCCACTTCTTGGAGGGTCTGCGTAGATTACAGACGACTAAACCAGGCCACCAAGAAGGATCATTTCCCCCTGCCCTTTATTGATCAGATCATTGAGAGACTGGTAGGGAAGAGCCACTATTGTTTTCTGGATGGGTATCGGGCTACAACCAGGTGGCCATCACTCTCGAGGATTAGAACAAGACGACATTTACCTGTCCCTTCGGCACATACGCCTTCCGACGCATGCCATTTGGGCTATGCAATGCCCCTGCGACTTTTCAGAGATGCATGCTGTCGATCTTTTCGGACATGGTAGGGGAGTGCTTGGAGGTCTTCATGGATGATTTCTCGGTTTACGGCGACGGATTCGACTCCTGTCTTGACTGCCTAGACCGAGTACTTCAGCGATGTATAGAGGTTCGCCTGGTATTATCTTGGGAGAAGAGTCACTTCATGGTGACTCAAGGGACGGTGCTTGGACATATCATCTCCAACAGGGGCATGGAGGTTGATCCGGCCAAGGTGGATGTCATTAGCAAACTCGCACCATCGTCCAACTTGCGACAGTTATGGTCTTTTCTAGGGCACGTTGGTTTCTACCGGCGATTCATTCGTGATTTCAGTAGGGTTGCCCGACCGTTGACTGATCTGTTGACGAAAGACACTGAGTTCCTTGTCGATGACAAGTGTCTTTCATCGTTTGAGACTCTCAAGAGAAGTGTGATAGAGGCTCCTGTCCTTCAGCCATCCGATTGGTCTCTCCCATTCGAGATCATGACGGACGCCTCTGATTTTAGCGTGGGGGCTGTGCTAGAACAGAGAAGGGACAGAGTTCCATTTGCCATCCACTACGCTAGCCGCACATTGGATTCCGCGCAGCGGAATTACACAATCACAAAGAAGGAGATACTAGCCGTAGTCTTCGTCCTAGATAAGTTCAGATCGTACATTATTGGATCTAGAGTGACCTTGTATACTGATCATACTGCCATCAGGTACCTTATGGCAAAGAAGAATGCCAAGGTCAGACTGACTAGATGGATCCTTCTACTCCAGGAGTTTGACATAGAGATTAAGGATAAGCCTGGAGTTAAAAATGTGGTGGCAGATCATCTCTCCCGATTGGAGTATCTTGAGGATTCTGAGCAGACTGACCCTATTTATGAGACCTTTCCAGATGAGGCGATCCTTGCTATCGCCTCGCTCCCATGGTACGTCGATATTGTGAACTTTCTTGTTGCTAAGAAAGTTCCACAAGATTGGCCCAGGCAGAAACTTGAGACCTTCCTCGCGAAGGCCAAGTTTTACCATTGGGAGGATCCCATCCTTTACCATGAGGGAGGGGATAGTATCTGGCGTAGGTGCATTCCTCAGGAGGAGCATCACAGCGTCCTTACTTACTTCCACAAGATGAAGGCAGGAGGACATCACTCAGGGAGGAGAACGGCACAGAAAGTGCTCCAATCCGGCCTATGGTGGCCGACTCTCTTCAAGGACTCTGATGAGTTTGTGAAGAGATGTACTGACTGTCAGAGGATGGGCACTTGTGGACAGCGTGATATGATGCCGATGCAGCCCATACACTTCTGTGAGGTTTTTGACGCATGGGGCATCGATTTTATGGGTCCGTTCCCTAAGAGTCAGGGATTTGAGTACATTATGTTGGTCGTGGATTATGTGAGTCGTTGGGTTGAGGCCATCCCCGCCCGAACCGCTGATGCCAGGACAGTTTGCAGATTTTTGAGGAAGCACATCATTACACGGTTCGGGGTACCTCGAGTATTGATATCTGATGGGGGGTCTCATTTCATCAACGACCAGGTGAAGGCCCTTGCTAGCGAGTTCGACATAGACCAGTGAGTTGCCACTCCATACCATCCTCAGACGAATGGTCTAGCCGAGGTATCAAACAGGGAGATCAAGACTATTTTGCAGAAAGTCGTCCGCCCTGACCGAAAGGATTGGTCACAGCTTTTGGACTCGGTCTTGTGGGCATATAGGACGTCTTTCAAGACACCTTTGGGCACATCTCCCTTTCACCTCGTATATGGCAAGCCGTGCCATTTACCTGTTGATTTGAAGCACAGGTCACTTTGGGCACTTACAGATATTCTTTTGGATCCAGATAGCGTAGGAAACTAGAGGAGGGCAGAGTTAGCAGCCTTGGAGGAGCTTCGTGATACCGCCTTCTCAAACAGCCTACAGTATAAGGAGAGAGTGAAGGAGTGGCATGATTCTCATACCAGCCACAAGCATTTTGAGCCTGGACAGAGAGTATGGTTGTTTGATGCTAGGCTTCGTCTATTTCCAGGGAAGCTACAGAGCAAATGGAAGGGACCTTATCTTGTGAGAAAGATACACGACAATAGGAGCATTGATATATCTGAGTTGTCTTCTGAGAGTACCATTCGAGTGAACGGCCAGCAGCTCAAGCCATTTCTAGATCATGAGCCGCGGGTCGTTGATGTTGCCCCTATTCATTTTGCGTGAGATGTGGTCTCTTGACTCACATCCATTACATCTCACGCCTGATTATCATTGTTCCTCCTACCTGTATAGATCCAGTTGTCCATATCACTCTATTCTTTAGTCCCACATCCCTTTCCTCATCTTATGATTATGCTATACTTAGGGTGTACTTTACCCTAAGTATAGGGGGGATGTAGGACCTTCGGGTATTCTTTTGATTCTGTCTACCCCTGTTTTGCTGCCTATACTTAGGGATGTTTTACCCTAAGTATAGGGGGGTAGACTCTGTACATCCTTCACTCGGATTTCCCTTCATGTACAGCTTGCTATACTTAGGATTACTTGATCCTAAGTATAGAGGGAAAACACCGAGTTCTCCTCATTCTATTCTTTCATTCATCTCTGTATTTAGTCATTCCTTTTCACTTCCCTATACTAAGCACGAGTTATGTCTTCTTCATCGCTCTTGATGACTCTGAGGACATCGTTCGAGCTAAGTATAGGGGGGTGTGTGTATATTTCATATATATTTTAGCCATAACTCGTACTTTGTGTGAGTGTGTGAATAAATAAAAATGGCTAAAAACCCATAAAAATTAAAAATTTTTCCTAGTATATAAAATTCATTTTGCACATACCTATTTATTTACACAAATTATTTTTGTACAAATGATTGTAAAATGATTTGTGTAAAGAATTTGTAAATATTTTTCATATCAAAATTATGTATATAGTACAAAATTTTTCCAAAATGTTTTGAAAACAAAAAGTTTGCAAAAACTTTGTAAATGTTTGTAAATATTTTGCAAAACTCGCATTCATGCATACATCCATGTTTTCAAACATTTTTCAAAAATTTTGCACGATTGTAAATATTTGTAAATAGCATCTTTGTAAATAATTGTATAGTTTTTCCTGGATTCTAGTTGACATTTAAACTAGCCTGGAACTAAATTGGGAAATGGAGCTTGATTAAGATCTTAATCCACCTAATTCTAAGAGGAACCTTATAGGGTTTAGGGTTAAGGCTTTTCAGGTCCATTGGGACTTAATTCTTTGATTCCACTAGGCTATGAGCATATGTCATCTCGATGAGCCTAAGTAGAGCACTTAACAACACACGCATGACTCTTAGAGACAATGGCTTGACTTGCACCAGCACTTTACACATAGCTCTCCACGGATGAGGTAGTGAGGAAGCAGTTTCCTTTGGCTTGGGGTAGCATATGAGGGTAGTACTTCTAGGTGGAACCTCTCTTCTTCTTCTAGTGAAGGAAGTGTGTCTCAACTTGGTCTGGTGGTGATGAAGTCTAAAGACAAAAGTTGTGGGTTGCAATAAAGCTTCAAAAGAGGGATAGTCTACTTGCTCAAGAGGAAAAACTCCTTGTATATATGCTGCACCATGTAGATATGTTGTACAGTTGCACATGAAAAAAATGTGCAAAAAGAAAAGAACTCCAAAAAAAAGTGGTGGGTCGGATTGAAAATTTAATAACCCCACCGGAGTGTATATAGTCAGATAAAGCAAAAGCTTATGGTATATATGTTACATCTCATGAAGCTTGCAGCGGGAGACTCAGCTACACTGGTTAGAGCTCCCAAGGATACATGGCTACACTGGCCATGGTCCATTCTCTTCTTCCGCCTCTTCTTGAGCTGGTTGCACTTGAACTTAGAAGGGAATACCCCGCTTCTCGAGGAAAGAGTTGCTAGACCGAGGTATTAGAGTTACCAGGTTGGGGGAGGTTGTTTCTTTGTTACTTCTGAGGTGGGGAGCTACATATCACTTACACCGCATGGAAAGATTCATGGTCATTAGAGTTTGTGTATGTAGACTTGTTCTGATCTGGTTTATTAGGGAGTCTTGCCCATAGATTGGTGGAACTTAGAGGCTATTGAGTTTTAAGCTTAAGTCCAAATAAGGTTCTGACACATTAATAATCCAAAGATCTGATCGAGCTCCATATTTCAATTAATGAAGACAAGTTTAATAATCAACCTTAATCCATGTATATTCTCCTCTTTTTCTTTTTCTTTCTCTTTTCCACTTCTTTTTCAAATAAGTGTTTGCTAAGGACTAGCAAAGTTAAGTATAGGGGGTGATGAATACCCATTCATCACTCTTTATTCTTATATTTTAGCTACAAAAACCTTTGCAAATACATGTATATGCATAGAAATAATTACCAAAGTGCATGCATTGTATAAAAAGTAAATAATTAGCATGTTTTTGTGCATAAATAAAAGAATAAAGAGACAAAAGAAAAAGAGGGAGATATTTAGAATAAATATTGAGCAACCTAATCCCAAGGGAGGGCTCAGCATGGGCCTGACCGCATAAAAGCCCAAGTAGAGAGAGATAAGGAAGCTCATGTGTGTAAATATACCTGTACATATAATAAAAATATTTTCCTCTAAAAAAAATAATAATAATAACAATGAGTTTGTATATATTTTTATATGTTTGTAAATACAAAACCAAAATAAAAAGATTAAAAATAAAAATAAAAACTTCCTTCCTTGTACATATTCACCATGTACATAAGACCACATAGCTATTTATTTATCCCTATAAATAAACAAATTAAAAATACCATAAAAATTGTATATATTCTATACTTCATAATATAAATAAATAAACTAAAACCATAAAAATAAAATAAAAAGAACAAAAATAAAATCAATTCCCTATATTGTATAGATACCATGTATATAGATGTACATAAGTATTTATTTTACCCTTGTAATTAACTGATAAAAATAAAATAAAAATACAAAAACATTCCAAATTTTAACTTGTAAATAAATAAAATATAAAATTGGAATAAAAATGTACAAAAATAATTAAATAAAAATCAAAAATCAAAAATCAATATTGTATATATACCTATATATAGCACTATACTGTAAATACCTAATTTATATTTCAAAAAAATAATTAAAAATCACAAAAAAAATAGTTTAAAATAAAATAAACATTTTTCATGTTTTAAGTCTTTCTTAATTCGATTATTTACTATTTTTAAATAAATAATCAAATAATTATGATTTGACGGGCTATGATTGGTCTAGGGGGATGTTGACCCCCGGTCAACTCCCCCCCCCCCCAGGACCATCAGAGCCGGGTCTGTTGCACCCGACCCGTCTTCTCCTAATTTCTGCGCCTCGATCCGACCGCCAAACTTCGAAAACTCGGGCTCCGACTATTACTCGATCATCCTTGATCCACGCCCGGCAGGGGTTCTTGGGATCCGCGCTCCGATCTTCACGCCCGATCCTTGTATTCTCGGACCCCTAGACCTATATAGTCTGAGCTCCGCCCTCATTTTCATGGATCTTTGGCTCATCTCACTCCACCCTAGGACCTCCATAGCCACCGCCTGAGTGACAGCTTGCGAGTGGCCGTGTTGCATCGAGGAAGGAGGGGTCGGACCATCGATCCGGCAGCTATGGTGCTCGAGCCTCGGGCATCGACGACCCTCGAGGCTAGGACCTAGAGCATCTCCATCTCTTCCCCAGTCGATCTCATCCAGTAGGTAGCCTTCTTTCCTCTTCTATTTCTCTAATTTAGCTTTTCGTCCAAATCGACCCATCGCCGACGAGCCCCGATTCCGACCACCCTAGCCACCTTTCGATCATCGGAGTTGACCCACACCTTCGCACTCCTCCCGCGCACCTTCTACACCCATCCATCCAACCCAGTTCGCACAGGAACTGGGATTGGGGTTCCACCGCCGTCGCTTCGCCGGAGCCCCCTCATCCCGACACATAGCTCACCTCCACCACCGCTAACCGGGTCGAGGCACTTTGCCCTCGATCCAGAAGCTTGTTGCCGTGCTTTGCAGGTCAAAGCGAGTCCATCTGAGGGCTCGACCTTCTGGAGCAGCAGCTCCTCCTCCGCTGGTGTCGCATGAGCTCTCCGGAGCTCCGCTGCACCATCAGAGGGTCTCGTCAGACGCGGGAGGCCCAGGCGAACCTTCTTCGATCATTAGCAGCCCGCGAGGAGGGGCACCGTGCGTGCACAGGGCCGACGAAGTTCGCGGGCCACTTGTTCTTCGTGCACCTTCCAGAGACGTCCGATCTAGACCTCCAGCTCCAGATCTTCATCGAGCCGTCCATTCGAGGAGCAGCAGCAGCCGTTTGATCATTAGAGGGTAGATCTCGACCGTCCAATCAGTGAGGGTTAGCCACGTTGCACAGGAGACGTCCGATCATCCACGTGGCTAAGCCTCTACCGTCCGATCCGAGCTGAGACCCTTCGGTCACCCACGACGTTCCGCAGCCGTCCGATCTTCCACGTGGGAGGTTTCCAGCCGTCCGATCTGCACCGAGTGCCCCTTTGTTGTGCGCCACCCTCCCCGACCGTTGGATATCACACGTGGCGCTCATCCGACCCTCGACATATAATAAGGGGTAAATTTCTTGTAGGCCCCTCTGTTTGTTGCTTTTATAAGTTAGTCCTGTAAATATTTTATATAGTTCATTTTATTCTAGATATTTTGCACTTTGGACCTCGTGTTTATTTTATTTGCATTTATACCCCTGACTACGTGGAACACGTGCATCGTCACGTGATTTTTGTGGGTTATTTGCAATGTTTGGGCTATAGTTTTAAGGTGTTATGGAATGAAATTAACTTTGTAATATTTGCATCCGTACCCCTGTGCGTGGTTTTAATCGTGCATGTGCCGAATTTAGTGGGTAAATTGCAGATAGGATCCTAGGCTTTTAGCACTTGATGTTAAAAAGATCCCGGAACTATTTTAATTACATTTAGGTCCCTGAGTGCCCCAGACACGTGCTTCGCGCGTGGAATTTTAGGATTTTTGCACCGGACCCCCCCTGGGTTTTCTGATTTGTTACTTTTAGGCCCTCCAAAGATTGTTTTCTTGCATTTAGGTCCCTATGCACTGTGCATTGGTGTTTGATTTTAATAAAATATCAAAACTACTCCAAATTTGATGAAAATTGGATACATGGCTCTCGCCATGGTGTGAAATTTTCTCTAAATTTTGGAGACATTTTTTACTCTTTTTAATATTTTTAAAAATTCAAAAACAGTCATTTTTGTCTCTGTCTAGATTGAAAATTCATAAAAAAATATAAAAACTCCCTCAAAAATTCTAAAAAATAGCATTTGTTAATTTTTGTGTGTTTTATTTTCTATGCATTTTGGCTATTTTTAGATTTATAAAAACCCTAAAAATTAAAAAATTCTTAAAAACTCATAAAAATTCTAAAAAATCAAAGAAAATTCCAAAAATAATAAACTCTCTTTCTGAATTTTCTTCATTATTTATATTTTTCATGAAAATTACCTCCAGGTTTTTAGGACCATTATCTATTTTATTTTGGCCCTCCAAGCCTGACTGGACAGTGTCTTGCATTTTCATTCTTGTTTTATTTTTAGAAAATTATATAAAAATCAGAAAATTACCAAAATTTCACCCAAAACAGTAAAAAATATAAGAAACATAAAAATGTTTTTGTTTGATTTTTCTGAGCTTATTTAAGTAGTTAAATAATTTTGTGTATTTGTTTGTTTCCTTATTTTTCCTATTTTCTTCATTATTTAAAAATCCAAAAAAAATATAAAAACATTAAAAATCCACCAAAAATCATTTGTTTTTATTGTTTATATTTGTTGACTACTTCGAAGGCCGCAAGGTCATCTTGTGCTCCCTGAGTCCGACCCTGGTCGCTATACCAGGCTAATCTAATAGCCAGGACCACTATTGATTTTATTTGATTTTTATTCTTCTGATTGGTGATCTGCTTCCCTTTTTCTTGACTGAGCTGATTGATCTATCGATCCGGGCCACAACGACCCTTGATCTATTTTTATCTGATCCGGATTGATCGATTTTTCGGTTTATCAGCTACTGACTGGGATACGGTTATCAAGAAGGTTGAGTTGAGACTGGCCGGATGGAAGGCGATTACTTTGTCGAAGGGTGGAAAGCTGATTTTGCTGAAGCATGTTCTATCAACCATTCCCATGTTCTTTTTCTCAACTAGGCTGATGCCAGTAGGAGTGAGAAAGAAGATTAAAAAGCTGATGAGAAGATTTTTCTGGTCAGACGGGAAATAACAAAAGTCGGGTATGCGTCTAGTGGCTTGGGAGGAGATCACGAGAACTAGTAAGCACCTGACTTGCATGAGTAGTGCATTATTAGAAAAGTGGATGTTGCGTATTTGGGACCCATCTGTGGATCTTGTCACTAGATTGTTGAGAAAGATTTACAGGGTGAAAGGTTTCTTAGAAGCAGGGGCCTTTTGATTTGAGTCAACCCTTTAGAAAGGGGTGCAAGAGGTATTGCTTCTCATTTCACATAGACTAGCACTGAAAATTGGGTATGAGAGAGGCTTCAGGTTTTGGAGGGATGATTGGACAGGGAAGGCCCTTTCAATACGAGGTTTCCCATAATTTTTGTGTTGACGATGTCAAAGGAGGCCATCTTGAGGGAGTTGGTTCAATCAAGAGAGTGGAGACCGGGTTTTAATGTGATCCTGTCAGATGGAAGAAGGGAGGAGTTGGTTAAACTAATGGATGCAGCTTCGACCCCGGACGACTTCTCCCAGATCAGAGACCATTACGTATGGCAGGTACTAAATTCTCTATCAAACATTTATATGGTGAGCTGAGAAATGGAGAAGAAGGTCAAGATATGGACTTGTGCCAAGATGTGAAGATTATTTGGGAAAGCATGATCCTGAATAGAATAAAAGTTTTCCTCCGGTGCTTGAGGAGAGA
This sequence comes from Ottelia alismoides, assembly GCA_037367405.1. Classification (NCBI taxonomy): domain Eukaryota; kingdom Viridiplantae; phylum Streptophyta; class Magnoliopsida; order Alismatales; family Hydrocharitaceae; genus Ottelia; species Ottelia alismoides. The sequence continues at coordinate 976,547 of JAZKJV010000369.1, forward strand.
CAAGTTACTGGACAAGGTAAGGAGGGCGAGATTTTTGAATCTTCAGGATGTGATGTGTGACAGGTGCGGGAAGCAGGTGAAGAACTCGAAGCATCTCTTCCTTACTTTTCGGACCTCGGTGAAGGTCTGGAGAGAACTAGCGATTCAATGGGTGGATGTGGATGGTTTTTTGAGCTTTTGGGAAGGGGTAAGGAAAGTGGGAGGCGACTCCTCTGATGATGTATCAAAACCTTTTATGGCACTATTGGTAATTTAGCAGGCGAGAAATGAACTCATTTTTAAAAATCAGAGGTTTTATCCTGAAAATGTTGTTTCTCATTGTAAGATTCTCTTATGTTTCTGGGAGTCAAGTTAAATTATGGTGTATCACTTTTTTTAATATAATATAAACGTTGTGCGATGACTCCCAACTCAGGAGCTCACCCTCTATTTCATAAAAAAATGAATATACTATGTTATTTTGAATAAACCTCTTATTCATGAGATCTTTCCTATAATACACTATAAATATATTGTAAGATACATTCATAAATCTCTAATAATATATAATGAGAATACGAGAGCTTGACTATTTTCAATAACAACAAAGGTACCATTCATAAAAGTTTGCTATTTCAAAAATATTAAAATATGAATACAATTCAAAAATATTAAAATATGAATACAAATGCGTAATTTCTTTAACCATAAATCTAACAATTATCTATTTGTTGTATCATTTTTATTTAATTTTAGGATCATATTATAAGTATAAAATTAAAATCCTTAGAAAGATTAAACCAAAAAGTATGGTGAAGCCTTCTCCAATTTTAAGTAGGGTATGATATACAGATTCTTTCTCAAATCCTTATTTGGACATAAAATAGTATAAATATACAAATTTAATTAGAATTAAAACATATCAAATTATCTTTAAAAATCGAAACGGACATCAAACCGGGCAAGTATCGATTTTTGGTTTTTATGGTCGGACCACTGGGACCGACCTGTCGAAACGTTGATGACGTCAGCAGTTCATAAAAATCAGAAAAGACCGAACCGTTGTACTGTTGGTTTGGTTCATATGGTTTAACCAGGTCAAACCGAGTTAGAACGGTAGTATCATACAAATAAATATGAAAAGGCGGCATCATATCTTTAGAGGATCTATATACTCGTGTCCTTCCAAGTTTTTCCATCAACACTTATACTCCCTTTTTTTACAATTGTACGCCTCCTATATATTTACAAATGGATAGTAGTGATATTTTATTAGTACATATGTGCTCCTATATTATACCAACATAAGGATAATATTGTGGATTTTTTTAAGAATATAGGAGCGCAAAAGATATTGCTAATTGTTAGGGGCATAAATGTTATCAGAAAAATTAAAAAAACTATTTTGTACAATTCATGTGTATGTATGATGTATAAAATTAACAAATTTAAAACTATCTAAACTTTAATTAATAGCAAGTGTTTTATGTATTACTTCTCGTAGTATAACTATGACAACGTATTCTTCTTTTGTTGTTATTGGAAGTAGACAAACTCGTGTAATATGTGAGAAGAAAGGCAATGCTTATATGACAGTATTGAAGAGGTGATAATGGATCATTGACACATGTAGAAGGAGAAGAGATAAATGAATACTATATTATACGTTAGAATGAGAGGAGATTATGAATAGTTTTTAAAAGTTACATTTAATCAATTATCAAAAAAATATTTTTTGTCAAAAATGGATGGTTGAACCGGTGGTTTGATTCAATTGGTTCAATCGGGTTTAAGCAGTTCAACCGGATTTTGACTGGCTTTTATTTTCTGAATAAAAACCGAGTGGTTGGACTGTTTTTCTTCCAATTCTTGATTTAACCAGTTAAACCAACCGATACAGTTCGGTTTTTAAAACCTTGATAGCCTCTTGTGACTAGACCACCATCGTAGATTTATAGGAATCCATAAAAACTACATTTCTAAAGAATATGGTTGAGAATGTCAATATCAATGAAATAGATAAAAGTTTTAATAATCAAATAAGTGTCCTCAAAAGCAGATAAGCCACGATAATTCATACATGGTGATGAAGTAGGGATGCCATCCTTATTCACATCCGTTTTAGAATGGATATGGATCACTTTTCTATGCACATATATCTATATACGTATACATATATACAATTTCAGATATAAATATAATTGTACATCTATTTTTAACTACTTTGTAACATAAATTTATACATTCTTACACCATATTTGATAGACTTATTACGAAATAAATAAATAAATATTTGTATCGTATATAGATATAAGGTAACCTATATAGAATTTCTACTATTATCTATATTTGTTTTATATTTGTATTCTTTTTCAAGGATATAGTAGTACCTCATTTTCATATCTGTCAAGATATGTATTCATATTTAAAAATTGATAAGGACAAGAGAGCATCTATATTCGTATACATGTACGCAACCGTTTGCATTGTAAAAGTATGCATAAAGTCAAGCTACAGTCAGGTGAGAAGATGTAAACCATCGGTCAAAGACGATCGAAAATAACATGCGAGGAGATCACGAACAAGGAGATGGGGGAACATAAGGGGTGGGCATGCATGGAGGAGGAAGAGGCAAGAGGAGCCCCACATATAATGAAGGAACAAAGGCATTGTGTGGAACACGAGGGGCCAATTTGTCCCCTCTAGAGGACAAAAAACCCCATTCAATGATTTGTCATTGTGGTGCACACCTTTCTTCTCCCTCTCTCTCATTCTTGACCACAAGATCAACACACATCTTATCCCTTTGAATGTAATATCTCTATGCATATCTACCATTATTCCCATTATATGTTTTCTTTACTTTGGAATGCTATACAAGTTTGATTTTTCTTGGCTTGGATTTCTGTTTCATCTTAAGTCTAGCTGTAATATCTCAAAATATAGTCCAATATCCAATACACATAAAAGTCTAATAGTTGGTTTATAAGAGTGAAATATTACTATTTAATCATTTATGCCTTAACATTTTGAGTGATTTGTTGATGGATTCCGTTGGAGACGAAACCAACAAGTTATCAACGCTAGTTTTTTTTTAACAATGGTATGGGTTTAAGTGTGGGACGTGATACTATCTGTAGCACCTAAATATAGTTCCACATGAAATACTTGTAAAGTACAAAAGTGTTCTATAAGCGGTTATGATAACTCAGACTTAAGTATTTTGCGTGATTATTATCAGCTTCATTTAAAATTGTAAGACAACAAATTATTAAGGTAGTTTTCCTCGACAACAACTCGATTTTGGTTATTGAACGTAGCAAATAGTATGAAAGGAAAATTCTCATAAATCGTAGAAAGGGTTACCGGAGAGATGCCTCCAAGAAATCAGAAGGGTGTTCAGATTGTGCAAACACTATTGTTATTAGGAATAAGTGACGAACTAGAAAGAAAGTACCACTATAGTAAAAAAAATCTTATTTTCTTGCAATAAACTAGAAAGAAAGTACCACTATAGTTACTAATTTCTTTAATTTCTTTCCAAAAAAGAGAGGGGGAAAATCATTTTCATGTGCAACACATTTTCTATAAAAAAGGATCTTCTCCTTGGTCAAATTTAGATCTGCACCCCAATTGGGTCCACTTGAACTTGCTTCAATGAACCTATACCTACATCTAGTAACTAGTTGATATAATATAGGGATATTTACCCAGCAGACCCTGAAATCTTTCGAAATTACCTCTACGACCTTTGAAACATCGTAATTCCTCCCACGACCCTGTAATCTTGCTAACCCTTACCCTACAGACCCTGCGGTTAAGCCCTGTTAATTGACCCGTTAAAATTAACCAGATTCCGTTATATTCATTTATTTTATACCCAATTTACTTATTAAATTTACAAGGAGTGCCACTATCTGAGATCCCCACCCCCCCTGGCCGACGATGGAGGCCCCTCCTCTCCCGCTTGCTGCCCCGGCCGATGGTGGAGCCCATGCTTCGCCCACCCGGCCGACGATGGAGCCCCTGCCTCGCCCCCTCCCCGCGACCTCCCCTGCTGTCTCGCCTTCCACCTGCGCCCCCTCCCCCCGACCTCCCCTACACCCCCGCGTCCACCTGCAAACTACCCCCGACCTCCCTTGCGCCCCCGCCTCCACCTTGCGAATCCCCGGCCTCCCCTGCGCCCCCGCCTTCACCTGCGAACCACCCCCGACCTCCCCTGCGCCCCCGCCTCCACCTTGCGAACTACCCTCCCACCTCCCCCGCGCCCCCGCCTCCACCTTGAGAACAACCCCCCGACCTCCCCTTCGCCCCCTGGAGCTCTGCCCGCCGCGCCCACCTCCCCGGAGCACCGCACCCTCTGGAGCCCCGCCCTGCTCTACCACGACGATGGAGCCCCCTCTCCCTGGAGCCCCGCCCTCTGGAGACCCCCCTGAAGCCCGCGCCCCCTGGTGCGACCCCCCACCCCCTGGAGCCCACGTCCCCTAGAGCCCCGCCCGCCGTGCCCACCCCCCGGAGCCCTGCTCCCTCCCCGGTGATGGAGACCCCCCCTCCCCGCGCGCAGATGCTGCTCCCTTCTTCCCCCGCCGCTGCTCCCTGTGCCTGACAAGTTTCTTGTTTTTTTTCTATTTTTTATTATTTTGGCTAATCATAACCGTTGGATGGTAAATTGGTTAGATTAACTCAAGCAATTGACTCAAATATAGTTAAAATTGACGGCAGGGTTTGTTGGGTAAGACGGAGCAAGATTACGGGGTCGTGGGAGGAATTACGATGTTTCAAAGGTCGTAGAGGTAATTTCGAAAGATTTCAGGGTCTGCTGGGTAAATATCCCTATAATATATGACCATGAAAACAAAACTCCATCTTAATCAACATACGACCATGGAACATTAGGTGCATCATGCATAATTATTAATTAGGAGCTCTTGTTTAGTTTTGTCGATAATTGTTAATTAGTACTAATTTTCCTTGAAGCAGCCAAAAAGATATGACAACAAACAATTCACCAAGGTTGCCATGCATCTTATGTTACAACTACATTTTTCTCGATTGAATTCCTGTGTCACGATCATCTACAATGTCTCCCACAGTTCATTAGGTTTGAGCTCTACATCTAGCCCAAGGTGGCCTATGCCTTTCGTACAACCCTACATGTCTCTCCTTTCTTCACGACCCCACTCCTCACCTGATTGGATGTGGTTGGAGTCATCTTTCCCTGACTACGATGAGGAGATGAACTACAAACCCTAAGTAACTGTTGTTACTATCATCGTCATCGTCGTTAAAACTACAGATCATTTGTTGTTCTTAAACCTATTCTAGCCACACTTTGGGCTGGATGTCGCTTTCCAAATTCATCCTCTCTAAGGAAACTAGATATTTTTACATCACGATCCTTAAAATCATGTCCAATTACACAACAACCCTTGTAATTTTGCTATGTTTACCAAATATAACCCTGCCCAAGGATCGCGGTACAAGAATTCCTAATATTACAGGACTTATGATGTAATTACAAGGATAACAAGCATTGCATTGTAATTGAACTTGAATTCAAGGGTCATAGTGCAAAAAAAACCCCAAAATTCTATATCAAAATAAAGCACCAAGAAAGTTATTTTAAACACTCCTTTGAAGAACATTGCAATGGAAGTAAATATTTTTCTCTTCTATACTCTCTAAACTCAAAATATTATATATGGGTTTTCTATCAGGATCATCGTACATATGGGATTTCACCCCCACACAACCTAAATTAATTTCTAATTACACCACATCCCTAACAATATTTGTAATTACATTATAACCCGTGTAATCTTATACCCTGTAGGGTGCAAACAGACGGATACGGATTATCCTTATCAGTTTTTAGATACGAATGCTGATACATGTATTGACGGATATTAAAATTATCTTACCATATTCTTAAAAAAAGGATACGGATGTAAAACGGATTTTCATCACATACGAGTAATGTTAGAAATACTCTATAGAATCGACACAAATACATATGAATTCGATGGAAAACACGTGATATAAATTTACTAAATGTGTTTGTATCATAAAAATTATACAAACATGGTAAAAGAAGGCATAGAATTATGCTATATAGGGTTAAAAATAAATCTATGACTATATTTAAATACGAAAACGGATATACGGATACAGATATTTGCGGATATCAAAATGATATCCATATCCGTATCCATTTTAAAACGGATATGGATACGGATGTCAAAATCTATATAAAACGGATACGATACCGGATCGGATACGGATATATCCATAATCGTTTACATCCCTAGCTGTAACACACAAGCCCATGTCCAAAAGTTGTGGTGTGTAAGATTAGAGGGGCTATGGTGTAATTGATTTCCGGGGTCATATTGTAAAATCCCGCTTTTGTTATCAGTTTTCCCTCGATAATCATCCAAAACATTGGATCCTTTTTGCAATTTACCCTTTTAAAATTATAAACCCTTGAAATTCCGAGACCTTCCTCTGATCAACTCCTCCTGTCCAGAAACCACACGCTCAAACTACCAGTTGCTTGATCATGATTAAAATCTTAATTAGTGAAAATTTGGCATGTGGCGCAAATGGAAGGATCCGATTGCCTGCACGTCGCTGCCCTCCAACCTCAATAATTAGTGGCAATAATGGAGCGTGTTAAATATAATCCGATGCAGAAGGAGCCATAGAGTCCAGCTGTTAGACCCCACGGAGTTCCCCATACGAACATCGAATAAATTAAACGAGAAAGCTAAGATCGGATGCCCATCAATAATAAGGGCATGGTGCTGCAATATCTGGGAAATCGGAGGCTCTGTTCTGCTGCTCCTGTGAGCAGAACAGAGCACCTGCTGATGCCTTTGCCGAAGACCGCAATTTTATATTGCATGCACGAAGAAAGAGGGTGGAAAGTGCCAAATAGTCTCTGTAATCTGGTTTTTTTAATTTGTTTTTTTTTTGGTTTTGGGACAGAGATATTGGAAGAACAGATCACGGGTCCATGCAATACAAAGCTAAGTGTGCACCCAAGGCGGAAACAGGAATTTCATCAAGGAGGAGCCGACTATACAACTATTATGTATGCTCAAAAATAGAAAAATCTATACATTTTTTAACAATATTTTTAAATAGAATTAATATTTTTAAAATAGACCTCTTTCAATCTTGATAAACGTAGAATTTAAATCTATTATTAATATAAGATATTCAAATAAATTGGTATTTTCTGTGGCTATTTTTAAAATTGGATAAATATACTAATTTAATGCTCTCTAAATCCATACTAAAAAGGATAAATATTCAATTGAAATTTTGAAACAAAAGAGTTCATGTTAAAAGGAATCAATAAAAATTTATTTTATTTATAAAGAGTAATAAAAATAATGGGAGAGATAAATAAACTTGAATACAATTTTATATCAAATTATTTTAATACTTTGGAAGTGATTGGATAAACCATATAAAAGAAAGTAAAATTGATGGAGATAAGCTTCGAACCCGAAATCCAAAATAGTAACCTTATCACTCTACCACTTAACCATTTAATGATTTTACAACATTTCTCTAACAACAATAATTATAATACAACTAATGAGGGGCCATATTAAAAATTTAATACATCATGGGATGGTTATAATATATACTAGTTCCGCCCCAACTCGAATATAATTTTATATCAAATTATTTTAATACTTTTGAAGTGATTGGATAAACCATATAAAAGAAAGTAAAATTGATGAAGACAAGATTCGAACCTTGGTCTCCAAAATAAAAATCTTGCCACTCTACTACTTGACCATTTAATGATTCTACAATATTTTTCTAACAACATTAATTATAATACTATTAAAGATGAGTCATATTAAAAACTTAATACATTATATAAGTGACATATAATAATCACGGGGGCCATGGCCCCCTATACTAGTTCCGTCCCTGTATATGCACCCACATTTTTTCTCCGATTTTCACCATTTTCTTGTCCACATTCTGCTGGGTATTTTCCTTCGATTTTGTCTATTTTTAAGTTTTTTTTTCAGGTTTTATTTGGATTTTTAATGATTGTTTGCTGTACAGTGTAACTGATCACCTGCAATTAATCTGTTGTTAATGTTAATTAACATGCATTAATTAAAGAAAAAAGTTGTTACCAATACTCCAAACTGTAGATTGCACTGCATGTAAGAGTGGGAAAGTTAAACAGTCGTTTCTGGTACAATATCAAAACTGTTCATGTCAACTGTTTGGTGTTCAATCATGTCATTGTTTGTCCATTTACGTTCTGTGTTAGTTTGCTGATGTCCAATCATACATAACATCACACGTGGCATTCAATATTCTTTAGGGTCCGTTCGGTTCGGGAATAAGCAGGAATAAGGATTGGGAATAAGGAGAATAAGGGTCTATTTTTTGTTCGGCTGGAGAATAGGAATAAAGAGAATAAGGTGAAATAAAGGTAGGTAAGGTGGAATAAAGATAGGAATAAAAATAAGATGGAATGAGGAGGAATAATCGTACCACGGGAAACCGTGTCGAATGGAGAATATGCCCCTTATTCCAGGGCCTATTCTCCAAACGAACAAGCCCTTAGGGTAAGAAGAAAAATAAGATCCAATTAAGAACAAATCAGTTGGTATTACCAATCAAAACAAATCAATTAAGACCCAATATAGAAGAGCAAATGATTACCACTTATTCATTGTTATCCTCTTCCTTTAACTGAACAAAAACAATGTTGGAACCAATCAAAACCATGCTGAACTGCTCGAACTGATTGATGGTTTCCCTGGTGGCTGATATGATACATTGGCTCTTCTCCTTTTCACTTCCTCTCTCTCACTTGAGCTTCACTTCTACCTTCCTTGCGCACGCTATCAGCTCCTTCGAGTGACAGCATGCACTACATCTTTTAGAGAGTATGCAGTTCATTGTCCTGAACTCTCTGGTTTTAAGAGATATCTTTTCTGATGTACTCAAACATGTCGGGTTGCTTCAAAAAAAGTACTTGTGATTTTCTAATGGATCCACAAGAGGGAAGATTGACCCTCAGCCCAACAGATATTTTAATATTTCGATGTGCTTGAGGGAAGCATGCATGTGTTGATTTGACTGGAGTTACTTCATTGCTGGGGCCCGATAAGAAAGTGATTTCATTGTGAGATATGCTACACATAAAGATGTCTCAGCTAAAGTTGTTGAGCATAAGAGTTTGCATTTGATAATCAACACTTATTCATCCCTTTTACTCAAACGATCCAAAAAAATTATGCATAATGTTATGGTTTCCATGTCTATAGATGTTGTGTTTCGTAGAATTGAATCTCTACGTAGTTTTGATTAATCTTTTATTTCGTTATTGTAATATAGTTGAAAAAATAAGTAATAATTTGAGAAGCAATTTGTTTATATAAATAAACCAAATAAAAATGGAAGCTTTATTTTTTAAAAATGCAAGAGCGAGAAAGAGGGAAAGATACCTGACACCCACCATCACCATCCCTCTGGCCCCTTAGTTATAAGTAACACTACCTTCCTCCTTCCCCTCTCCTCCCATAGCATCTCGCCTTCCCTAACCACCCACCCACCAAGAGAGACTTGCGTGTGCAAGATTCGCGATATACCCACGAAAAGGATAGATCAGATGGAGCTCTACATGGACGAGAAGTGGAAGCTGTCGAAGAAGGGGTCGAGGAGGAGAGCGGAGGGGCAGAACCCATCATCGCTGAGGTGCTCCTTCGCGAGGAAATGCGCAGCGCTTGTGAAGGAGCAGAGGGCGAGGTTCTACATCATGAGGAGATGCATCGTCATGCTCATCTGCTGGAGAGATTACTCTGACTGCTAAAGAAAGCGAAGATGCAAACAAACAGGAGGGCTCTCTGTATATATTTCCCTTTTTGGGGGCTCCTCTGTTCTTCCCGTGGAGGTCTTCTGATTCATAGATAAATATTTATGGGTGTCGTCTGTTCTTGCTGTCTGATTGTCTCCGTGTTGAGGAGATGTAGAAAAAGAGAGATTTAGAGTTCCTGTTCTTTCTTTCTTTCTTTCAGAGTTTTTTTTTGTTTGTCTGTCTCTTTGGATCAATCTGTTCATATTTGTTAACAGCGAAATGTTTCGACTTATATTTCTTTCAGATATTTCTGGGAGCGAAAAGTTTCGACTTATAGATTCGCAATCGTTTGATTGGAAAGTAATTAGGTTTCAGATGAAGAAGTTAGTGCAAATCTTTGAAGGAAACCTTTTTAGATTGTGCATTCGTCTTATCCATATAAATAAGAATCAAAAGATTCCCATCCCCTCGAAGTCTTTCCCATCTTCTGAATTTTTTAATGACATAAAAGTGATGCAAATCTTAAGTCAAACACCTTATTGATATTGTAGTTCATAGTTTTAACTGTGATTTGTAATCACACTTCTCCCTCTTTTTCCCTACAGAATTCGTGTCTGCGTGTGCGCATGTTTGGCATATCCGACAGGAAGATAACACCCGTGTGGGGATCGAGGGTTCGACCGTGCGAACCCTTGCACTCTCGACCTCCAAGTGGAGTGGAGATGGAGGCACAACGAAGGAGGAGACTTTAAGTAGGCGTCAATCAAAGAAATGGATCGTCTGCTGCAATGGGAAGCTCGGCAAACTCCGCAGTACTTATTTGATCCGCTTGATCTTGATCGAGCGGTTCACGTAATTTTACACTTTTTGTAGGTTCGTATTATGTAAAATCGTGTGAACTGCTTGCTACCGCAGACGTTCCATTCCCGTCAGTCAAATGCCGAATGGGATCGAGAAGTGGGGCGCTGCTGAGTCATCGCACGAATGTACACGTCCGACGACATAGGTACAAGTATAGAGAGGGGCCCAATAGGATCACGTGGGCTGTGGGCCTTTAGTGGGCCCAAACTTTGGAGATTGATGAATCGCGACAAAGGACAACCACTCCGCCCCTTCACGTGGGCTTTTGCCCCTTTGTGGGCCCCTCTCTATTTTTATCCTCCCCGAATAACAATAACAACAATAATAACAATATTTAAGCTCCGCCAATTATCATTTTTATTAAAAATTACACCAAATTTCATATTTCTTGTCCTTCTCATTATAGTGATTCATATAGATAAAAGGTTTTTTTATCACTTGTTCCATTCTTCACCTTTGCAATATCAGTTAGCCTCGAGGCAGTTGAGGCAAAGCATACACCTCGGAGGATCGTCTCAGTCCTGAGGCGGTGAGGTGAAGGTGAGGCGTACGCCTCAGTTTCGTTTCAATAAGTTTTTTTTATTTTTTGTTCTTTTATCTCAAAAACTTGAGCTGCCTTACTATTAGATTTTACCTTTTAATATTTCTAACAAGAAAAAATTATAATTGTGGTTCTTTAGACAAAAATTTTGCACAAATTCCTAATTAAACTAATAAGTGAAGACCCTTCGTAAAAAAATTAAATATTAAATCGTTAACTTTTGTAGGTATAAAATATGATATACAATATGATATTAAAATAAATAACCATCAAAAATAAACTTTAAAGATTTCACTCAACCAAAATATTGGTCATACATGTTTTTTTAAGAATCAGATAAAAGCATTGGATATTTTTCACATAATATATTTAAATTTTATATAAGAATATCCCTAAGCTATTTTATCCAACCCATTATTCATCTTTGATATTAAAGAATTGTAATAAAAATATTTAATTACTTTAATGTATATGACTTGTGTCATAATATAATTTTCTTAATAATATATCATATTTTTAGATTAAATTGTAATTTTTTTGAAGAAAATTAGGCTTATGCCTCGACCATCTCGAGGCTATGCCTCACCACAATTCCAAGGGAACCAGCTGATTTTGCTTTTCATTTTTTTAACCTTTGACATAACTGTTATTACAAAAAGGCATATTGTAAGAGGTAGGGGCACTAATAATTTTTAAAAAAGAAGCGGCATAATAACTGATATTGTAGAAGTTAAGAATGGAGCAAGTGATTAAAAACTCTATAAAATATTAACAAAGATATTCATTGTCTTGCAGAGAAGATCAACCTCGGAAAAAATAATCACATTAAATATAGTTTGATGGTTGAGTATATCGGTAGCAATGATTCGCAACACAACTGTTGTCCATTTGTTTCTCTCCTAAACATTTGAAAATAGCCAAGTTAGTACATATTTTTGAAGAAAAAGTCAAAAAATTAAGTGTATGCATGTTAAATTATTAGCAAACAAATAATATCGTTGTTATATATTTAACATATATAACCACAAATATCCACATTATTTGGTATTTTTGGACGCTTTGTTCTAGTGCACAAATATTTGCTCGGGTTGTGGAATATATAACCATTTATAGTGCTATCAAATCCCCCTTTTCCAATTTTAAATATAAATTCGGATACCGATATTAACAAATATAAAAATATGTTAAACACTTGCAATAATATTAAAAATACCCAATAAATTAACTTAATTATAAATGCATTAAATGTAACACATAATATAAATAATATTGAGCGTGCTTGTATCATATAATTATACCAAATATAGCGAAAAGAGGTATAAAATTACGTGATATATGATTAAAAATAAATCTACAATAACTTTTATACGGAAATATATATATATATGTTTTCGGATATTAAAGTGATATCTGCATCCTCAAATATATTTGAAAAACTAATAAAGCATGGGCATACATGATATTTCAAAACATGAGAACCTAAGATGCAATAAACATTTATATCATATAAGTTTCGGATACTCACAATGTATGTCGAACCTAAACCCTTAACCACATGAATAGTACATCTAAGATCCAAACCTGCTTAAAAACAAATAGGATGGATTGTGTGTTCTTAATTGAGATGGACTCTAGTCAGGTATCAGGTACCTAATGAATAGATCCTGCTAGGGTACATCAGGGTACCCTGGCATACCCTAGCTCCAACCTTGCATTCTTGGATTGGAATTACTTGCATTGACCTTACAATTTCTTTGGTACAATATTTTTTAACCAAGTTCAAATAAATTATTAACATAAAAATATATTATAATCTTTAAAAAATTAATATAATAAATAATCAATATCACATCAAATCACAATTATCATTCCAACTCTCCCGATCATCTGAATATACTATTCACAAGAGGATTTGTAGGAAATTGGGCAAAAGGTCTCAATTTCGGGCTTAATCATGGGCCTATTTGGGAGCCTACTCGTGGGCCGAATAACCGGTTCGGGTTTACGTCACCCTAACCCGATCCGAATTACCAATTGGGCCTAACTCAAGCCCAGGCCCGCCCATAATCTTCTCCAACCTTGCGAGCCTCCCCCTCACAAATAAGTCGAAGGCCGAAACCCTAATCTTCTCCGAGACCGCGATCCTCCCCCTCCCAGCGGTGCTCGCATCGTGAAATCGCGACGTTGGTCAACCGAAAGATCCGATCTTGACGCCATGGCGAGGCAACTCTCGCAGAAAGAGCAAGACATACAGATGATGCTGGCGGCTGAGGTGCACCTTGGCACCAAGAACTGCGACTTCCAGATGGAGCGATACGTCTTCAAGAGGAGAACCGATGGTAATCCACCCGCATTTGCTCCGCCTTATTGATTTTTTCTTTTCTTGGTAGTTTTCGTTGTACTTTTTAATTTTTTTGACAAGTCCGTTCAAGCTTGCGTCGTTATTGTTCTGTCCATTTATCTCGATGAGGCATATTAGTGCTGATGTATGCTTCTCGTTGATTGCCTGGTGGCTGCAGAATTTTATTTTGGTGGATACCAAATTTCACTGGATGGACCTTTTTTTTAAGTACTTCTTGCTCGACTTAAATGACGGAAAAAAGGTTGAAAGTCCACTTATCCCTCTGGGCTAAGTATTCAACTATTATGTCCATGAAATTCTGTAGAAAGTTTAATTAGCCCACAGGGCATATAATATATAAACCTGAGATCCCGAGTTGCTAAGACCGGTTATAAGTTCGAAATGGTTGTCTCGATGAGTGTATTTATTTTATTTTCCCGCAGTCTGAAATTTTATTATCGGGTTATTTATATGGATGTTCAAAATGAAGAGCTCCCAAATGTTGGTTATTGGTGCACGAGGAAAATTCACACATACCGTCTTCTTGGATTCATATTCGCCTGATACAACGAAGTTTCTCTCTTTTTATTAAGTACCGTGAAGGATCCGCCTCTTGAAAAAGCGGCTTTGACAAACCGAAGCTGCCTTCCGAAAAGACGGCTTTAAAAGGAAGACGCCTCTTGAAAAGGTGGCTTCACGCAGAAGCCGCCTCTTGAAAATGCGGCTTCATGGGCAGACAACTAGAAAACAGCAAACTACTGCTTTTTGTTGCTTGTTGTTTGGCTATATATGCAACATTTACAAAAGAAAAGATAAAGAAAAAATTCAACATAAAAGCTTGTGAGTCATTAAACATAACAAACTTTAAAAGTTACAAGGTTTTACATAAATGAGGTACAACATCCATACTACATTAAATTCCATACAACAATCCCTAGTCATATGTACCCCCAAAAAACACTAGTCATTCATATAACACCTCATATGACATCACATACCTCGCCTCCTTCGAATGTATTGACGTTCTGCAGGTGCTTGTTGAGGAATTGTCATAGTTGGCTCAATTAGGAACAAGGATAATAGATTGTCACGATCAATGTGCTCAATTTGCGAGAATTCTTTGCCAACCATTACATCATAGTCCACAGGAGGTAATGGTGTATGGCGATGCAATGGTCCAAACTCGCTCTGTGGCCTTTCTCGCATCGGTGTAGTTGGAGTTTGTTGTATCCTCTCAGATTTGCATTCATTATTAGGAGTTTGATATTTCTAATGTCATCCATAGGCGGGCACCATCAATATCTGGCCCAGTGTTCAGAAAAATGGCCGAGTAAGCCGTATACTTGGCCACATACTTGTACTCGGTAGCCTTGCCGTTCCCAGTATGATGAAACGGCCATGTATGCGGGTTGACCCACATACTCGGCCGAGTATAACCCCTATGCGGCCGCATACTCGATCGCTTTTTTGATAGAAATTTTTTATTTAGTCTAAAATCAACTAACTCCACCTGTATAATAACATTAAACTGCATACTCCCCGCATAAAAATGCATACTCCCTGCATAAAACCGCATACTCTCCCGCATAAGACCGCATACTCCCTGCATACTCTCCCGACTGAGAATATTACCATAATATTAAATATTTATTTATATTTTTAATAATAAAAATTACCAAACCGCATACCCTCTCGCATACCGCATACTCTCTATGCAGCGACCCCTCTAACTGAATATCGTATAGCGCATTCCTGAACATTGATCCGGCCTATGTAATCATAACATGCCTGACAGTTTCTCACAAAAATTCGCCCAGCTTACGAAATGGTCTATGTAATCATAACATGCCCATCTACCTTCAAACCCAATAAAAATGCAACATCTTGATCATGGAGAGTAATGGTCATCTTCCCATGACGCATATGGAATGTATGCGTCTCCGTCTCTCTACCAAGGTAGTCACCAAATGCCAATCCAAGGAAATAAACTGTAGCTACAACACCCAAAAAAACCCGCGGTGTATACATGCTCTACCAATCACTCATCTAACTGTGATCGGCGTAGTACCTTCGCGTCTCCTACAACGTAGCCATATGATTCTTGTGAACATCGTTGAAGATGCTCGCAACGTGACGTAGGCAAAACCTCCAGTACACATATGGAGGATGAAATTGTACAACATCATTGCGAAGAGCTGCAGGAACGCCAGGTGCACGATCGGATAATAGACATATGGGCCTCGGACGATCCCTAAAAACGAGAAGTCGTACCCTCTCCAAGAACCACACCCAACTAGGTTCATCCTCGTTCACAAATGCAAAAGCTAGGGGAACAATATGATTGGCAGCATCACAACCACATGCAATAAGAATCTTCTGCTTGTGCCTTCCATACATGTGGGTTCCATCAATACTAACAACAGGCTTATAGTGCATGAAAGCATTGATAGAAAGTTCAAAAGCCTAGAAGGCCCTCTCGAACAATACACCATTCTCGATAGTAGTTGTATCCAAATCAGTAACAATATTTGGAATGGAAATTTCAAATATAAAAAAGTATGATAATTCATTGTAGGACTTGACCCAGTCCTCGTAGGCAATTTCTATTCCTTTGTGTCTAGCATCCCAGACCCTTCTGCGACTTACCATGTGGTCATAATTCTCGTAAATCATGCCCTGCAAAATTGCAACTCTTACATATGGGGAGATTTTTATCTGGTTGAGAAACTTCGGGGCTATGAAATTGTAATAAAGTTGAGGATGATCTTAATTAGCTACTCGATGCAAACAAGTGTGGGGTACATCCACCTTAGAAATCATAAATTGCTCGTCTAGTGGTTGCCTGTGACATCCAAATGCCAGTTACAACCTCTCTCCTTTTTACTACAGCAGACAACCCACATCGATTTACCTAACTCGTGCACATGAATATTGTAATGTCGCTTGATATGAAACATCTTCACGGAGTAGACCAAGTCAGCCTTCGACTTAAAGGTCATCTCGTTCCTCAGCTCTTCTACAAGACTAAGTCCCTCTCCGGCATCGAAGGCACACTCGTCATTTCTTATATATCCATCACCATCGTGGACATTGTAGAATGGTATATCAGACACAATGCGTGCTTCATATTCCTCATCATTTTCCATTTCATCTTTTGTGTCATTCAAATCCAAGTCTTTATCAGTGCTTACCCGATCAAATTTCTTGAGTAATTGTGTTATTCATATCAAATGTAGCAATACCATGAGCTCGAGTGAATGGTGAAGAGGCTTGGGTGACATTCGGTGATGACTCCTCTTGATGGGTTACATACAAAATTGGACGGTATGATGAATTCATCATTCCTGCTTACTCAACAACATCTTGTATGTCATTATCGTACTCAACATTCGCCAAATAACTACTATTGTTTCCCTCCATTTTATGAAACAATTTCAATTCACCGCACTGTGTAGGTTTGAGCCGGAATAACGACACGATCTTCGCAAACAAGATATCAAACTTCATGTTCGGAACTAACTTCAACGGTTTCATACGACTACCTTGATAAGTTGTGTCCTTTCTGTAATTTATAATCGTTCCTCCGAAGTGACAAAAGTACAAAATATCCATAGACATCCTATATGTATCGAGAGACAAACACATCATATACAATCACAAACTAGGGTTACTAATGTGGATGAAGAGCTCACCTTAGGTCACTGTTGAATAACACGATGATGGGTGAGAATGACCTAGGTAGCAGAGGCGTGGGCGGAAGGGGATTCGTATGATTGGGGAGGCGACGACGGTGAGAGCTGACATCGACAATGTCAAGTGGAGGAGGCGACATGGGCGATGAGGCAATGTGTGTCGAGGCTGGAAAACAGAGGTTGCGGGAGGGAAGTGCGGGCGGGGGACGGGGGAGGGCCGTGTGTTATGTTTATTATTGAACGAACGCCGCCTTTTGGACAAGCAACTTCTTAGAGCCGCCTCTTCAGAAAGCGGCTTTCTCAAATTAAAAGCCGCATTTTCAAGAGGCGGCTCCCTCACGGTACTTAACAAAAAAAGAAACTTCGCAGTATCTGGCAAATATGAATCCAACTATCCAAGAAGATGGTATGTGCGAATTTTTCTCATTGGTGCACAATATCATTTTTGCGGTTTAAGTAAATTTCAAGATCCGTTTTAAATAGAAAATGATATGTTTGATTGATTGCTTGTGGAGTATAATCATACTCACAGGGCAGTTAACTTGCTCGAGAAAAACAGTGAGGCATAAATTAGGACTCACACATGTTTTGTCCGAAGTTGGTCATCTTTCTTGATTATGCAGAACATGTAAAAGAATATTGTAGAGATAGATAATCCTGTATTGTCACTTTCTTCTTTACGTGCTTAAAGTTTCAATAGCTCGCACACAGTCTTGACATTTCCTCCCTCATATCATTCGGAAACTACCAGGAATCTATATCATCAATCTTGGTAAAACCTGGGAGAAGCTATTGCTGGCAGCCAGGGTCATTGTTGCAATCGAGAATCCACAGGATATTATTGTCCAGTCAGCGAGACCATATGGCCAAAGAGCTGTTTTGAAGTTTGCCCAGTACACTGGAGCTCATCCAATCGCTGGAAGACATACCCCTGGAACATTCACTAATCAGATGCAGACTTCATTCAGCGAACCTCGACTTCTTATCCTCACTGATCCCAGAACAGATCACCAGGTTGATTTTTTTGTTGTTGAATGTTGATCATTGTTTCCTATTGTATGTATATTAAACTTATTGTTCTGAATTTTCTCCAGCCAATCAAAGAATCTGCACTTGGAAATATTCCAACTATTGCCTTTTGTGATACTGATTCTCCCATGAGATATGTTGATATTGGTATTCCTGCAAACAACAAGGGCAAACAAAGCATTGGATGCTTGTTTTGGCTGTTGGCAAGGATGGTTCTCCAGATGCGAGGCACGATTCTTCCGGGTCATAAATGGGATGTAATGGTAAGATGTTTTTTCTCAAAGAAAACATGTATGATGTCACACCTTTTAGTAACCGTGCTTCCACTTTGGAACTTCCTGATAATTGAAATGAGATAGTGTATCATGGATGTTTTTTGTAAGATAATGAATACCAATTTCCCAGTAAATTAGAACAGCTGGGATAGAATGCTGCTATTTTTTGTAATTTATAATCTGGCCAATAAGTTATTTTGTTGCACGGGGCAATTCAATGCAGTAATGGAGATGAACTATTTTTTTGTGGATTTTTTGAGGTTCTTTGAATGCTCTCGTTATGCCAACTTTGTCATCATGCGTGTATAGAAAACACCATGGCTTACTAGCAGCAAATTGTGGTTAGCCAGCTCGCTCTGCTATTTAGGTACTAATCCAAAATCCAGCTCATTGTTTAGCAGATCGGATAACCAGCACATCTTTTTTGGCGTTTATTGACTTGATTCGTGTTTTTCCGTTGGTTTTGAAGAAACTATATCTGTATATAAATTACACTACTGAAGGAGTAGCATTTAGAGTTAGCACCTAAGATAGTTTAGGAGCTGCTTGCCAAATGCCGTTAGTTTCATCTCAAAATTGTTAAAGAAGCTGTTGTCAATTATTTATTGAATGCACAGCTGGTTGCACAAAAAGGCAACATGTTATTGTTACTTGGGAGAAGACACCCATATTTAATAGTAGCTGATAGTTTGCAATTGAGTTGGGGATTTTCCCAATCACTATCCAATCTAATCTTGAGAGATAATTATTTTAATCTGGCAATGGATTATGGATTGGAACAAAGTTTTATCTTTATTCGAGATATCAACCTAATTTCGTATTACTAACGGTCCAAGTCCATTGGATGTGTTTATCATCTTTTTTGTGTGACCACAGCCTGGAGGCCTAATCGTGATAACAGATATATCTAAGATGAGATTAGAGACGTAGAGCCACACAGAGATCAAGAAGGCTGGTGAAGCTAGTTAGCTAGGTGTTGTATGGTTGTTGATAATAAAGTATATGTCCATACATGAATTCTATTAGGGATCGGTGGAGATTGATTTCAAGAATAGGGTGGGGGTTTTAGGGCATGATTATTCACCAGGTAACAGGGGTCTTGTTACCTCTCCGAATTTTGAGAGGCATGGGTGATATTTAAAAGGTATGTTATTAGATATTGAGAAATGACATGGAGACATAATGAAGCTTAATGATGCATAAGTTGAAGACTGATCCCTTTAATTCTCATGAAGCGTAATTCTAGATTTTAAATGTCACAGAGGATAGTAAACATAAAATGGCTAATAGGAGTTGATTCAGAAAGATGATCAAAACAACAATCATATGATGTATAGAACAAAGTTTATATTATGCAATTTGTATTTCTATTTATATCCGTAGTCGATTGAGAATTAGGGGGGGGGGGTTTACTCCTAATCCTTCTCAGTGGGGGGTTACTCCTAATCCTTCTCACGTGTTCATGTATTTGAAAAATTCTCAGTGCAATCAGTAAGTTGCCCAAATTAATTCAATCCCATTGCAGGGAATTTATGTATTCTTTCTGACTCATCTGCAACTTGAAAGCGACAGTTCATTGATTTTGGTTTCCTGTGAATAATTAAAATATACTTCATTGCCCCACAGTTTGTCTGTGGATTCTTATACTGCAATTTTCCTTCTTAAGTGCAAGGGAATTGCTTTCATTTATGAAATATATATCTATAACTTGTCTCTTAAATCAACTGTTGGCAGTCTTTAATTTTGAATGCCATCGATTTGGGTGCTGTTCTTCTGGACATTCAAGCTGGAGCAGGTCCACCTATTATAACAACTTCTCCGGGTACATATGACCTGAAGTTTAACATAGACTTGCAGTTATTCTGCTCAGCTTTTTTTTCTAGCCTTACAATTTTTATTTGAAAATATTAGACATGTAACCAATAATCTCTTACTGAATCTTTCTTTTTGTGGAGGTGTTTCTGCCATCATTTTTCTTATTGTCCAGTCTTTGTTTTTCTTCCATTATGCTTTGCTTTTCTTCCATTATGCGGTGCTTATTTTACTATATGGTTCTGGTCTGTTTTCAGTGGTTTCCAGAAGCACATAATTCGGCAATACTGATGTCCCATTATTCTCGTCACTTGTAGCACATGATTTGCTATTTCTGTGCATGTTTGTTAATGGTGCTTTCTGTGTTTTTAGGTGGATCTATTCTTCTATAGGGACCCTGAAGAGGCCAAGGAGACCGAGGCAGAGGAGGTTGCTGCGGCCCCACCTGACTTCAGTGCTGTTCCGGATTATGCGGCTGGGGGTCTTGCATCTGACCAGTGGAATGCCCCGGATCAGTGGATACCAGAGGCGGCTGCTCTACCAGTTGCTCCGGCAGGAGGAGTGGAGTGGGCATCTGCTTCCGGTCAGTAAAATTGAAATGCCCTTGTTGTTTTTATCTTTCATGTCTGTCCCCGGTCATACCTCCATTCTTTAGGATATATGGCACTGTAGTTCATCCAATCATAACCTTAAACCTGTTTTGTGATAATTATAATTACATAAAAAATATCCTCAATACAACGTGTTAATCATGTCTTGACTCATAACTGCATGTTTAATTTAAAGTTGTTTTGTGCCCCATAACTCATTTAGTTCCATGTGAAATTCTGTATGCGGACATCCTTTGAAATGCCAACGGCTCGCTAACTCACTTGCCTGTTTACTTGAATCCATCGTTTGCATTTTTCTTGACATGACATTCAACTGTCACTGCTTGTAAGAAAATTAGCTTTCATTCAATTCCTATACTATCTTTGAATTGTGAGCATAGTATTCAGTAGTGATATGGTAAGAATAGTCATATCAAGCGTTACAAGCATAATCATATCCATCATCCTCAATTTGCTTTATAATTTATACCTCTATGTCATTGGCTGTTAATCTTTTGTGCACACAAGTCTGAACCTCCTACCACTTTGGTCTGAAAGTGCAACATGTTCACCTTAATGGATTTGGTGTGCTTTTAGCTTTTCATCTAACGAAATCATCCGTTTCATCTCCCTGAAATGCAATGATGAACATATGTTTTGTTCTTTTTGGAATGCAAGCATTACAATCATGAAAAGTTCTTGCAATAGCATTGTCTCTTTTTGCTTATTACCATTTATCTTTTGTCTGCGTGACATGCTGATGGGCATGTATCTGGATCTACATCATCGTGTACGTTTGATGCCGGTATTTCACAGCCTTTACACAGTTTCTTTGTTATAATTTATCTAATTTGACTCTTCTTGTGCATGGACAGTACCTGCAGCTGCTGATGGATGGGATGTTGCTGCTGCACCTCCAGTTGCTAATATAGCTCCCACTGGTTGGGAATGATCTGGTTTTGTGTCCTTTTTTAACGTTTTTAAAGTTTTCTTGGGTGTTTAAAGTTTAGAAGTTGAACCATGTTGAATTTTTGTAGATCATGCGACACTAGGTGCATTGTTTTAAGATGTGAGTTATCTTGATTACGTGGACATCTTTCCATTCAAGAAGTGTCATGCTAGATCCTGTTCTTGGGAGGTGTATAGACCCGGACAATGTGGATTTATTCTTCCGTATCATGCAGTCCCGTAGCTTCCAGACAAAATCAGCCATTTGTTTTCTACTGTTTTCGTCAAGCCTCCAGACATATTGTTATCCGTTTGATAGCTATACATGGTGAAAAAGAAAACAGAGGAATTACTCTTCTTGATTGTACTTCAATTCCAACAGTATCAATATCAAAGTCTCTAGCAAATGGCGAGACCAACCAAGCAATTTAAATTTAGAAAAACATGACATGATAACAACATAATCAAAGAAATATACAAGGTGAAATGTTTTATCTTGCAAACATCCAATCCCCGCAGCATCATATTGTTCTACTTTAAAATTGTTATGAACAAATCCAAAAGTCAAAGTACCTCATCATTTGTCCTAAATCAACATTGCACGACAAAATTAATAGCAAGAAGCACACTAGAATTGAATGAAGCAAAAGTAGTTTCATAAAATTCTATAGCCCTCCTCAAAGTACGATCTAAATAAAATTACACAGATCTAAATAAAATTACACAGATCTAAATATCAAGCTGAAGCCATGTATGAATACTTCAAAGTCCCTAGAAAAATATTAAAAGAAAATAAATTATTAGACAACATAAAAATTGAATTAGTTTAGTATCCAAGTTAACCTGTTTTCAAATAGACGATCCATTCTAATTAGAATCGAATTAGGGAGCCCAATATATTTCTATATTAAGCATAGTCATGCTGCCATTTCTTAGAGATAGCTTCTTGCTAGTTGCTACTAGTTCACTCCTGAGCGTGGATCGTCTGCTGGCCAGCAGACTCTGTTGCAGTGTCCGGAGCCGGTCGATCAAGATCGAGCGGTTCGCATGAATTCACACTTTTTTGTGGGCCCGACCGTACGAATTCATGCGAACCGTTCGATCTTGATCGAGCGACTCGGACATTGCAGCAGAGTCTGCTGTGCAGCAGACAATCCGCTCCCGTTCACTCCTAGCCATGGGATAGACATGCTACATTGTTGGTGATCATGTTATATTATTTTTGCAGCGTCGACACGGGTTATCTCTTCATTTTATTGATTTTCCCAATAGATATGCCATTTTTTTACCTGCTATTTACTCGTCATAGAAAGAAAGTTGTGCAAATATAAAGTACATGCCAGTTCGTTCTTAATTTTGATAATTTTTAAGGTGAACCAGCTATTTGATGTCGAACTAGAAAGAGCAGCGTGCAAATACAAAGAACATGTTATCTCCTCCTTAACTTTCCTCTCGTTTAATCTGCTAATACTAATTACATTTTATTTAATGTTCAAATACAAAGAAAATACTCGTTCTTTCTTCATTGTGATATTTTCTTTCGTTCAAATCTTAAATATAAATAAATTATAATTTTTTATATGAATGATTCCATATGCAATTTCACGAGTGTTGGGAGGATAATTGATGACTCCATAGAATCTTATTATTAAAACAATGTATATCACAATCCTTTAAAGAAGGGATTTTTACATCCATAATCATAAGTAATTTCGTAATAACATTTATAACCTTGTATAATCACGAATTACATGAGAAACCATGAATAATGCTTAATTCTTACATGATATAACCCTGTGTTATGTTTCGTTTGAGATGCCGTTATGTTTGACGGTTTCCATTTGTAAAAAGACAAAATTTCCCTTGATAATCATTCTTATTTGCAAATCATGCCATCCTTCTATCTCCGTCACTTTAGAGGGACCCTCTAGTGAAGTCCTCCCGTGTCACCGGCCTCCAGCAAAGTCCCCTTGGACGCTGCCCCAGCTGAAGCCCCCTTGTGCCGCCTCCAGTGAAACCACCCCATGGTGTCGCCTCCAACATTGCAACCCTGCAACGCGTCGAACTCTGCAGGCCCCCCGTCTGTCGTCGACCTCTGCTAGCCCCCCTCCTCTGCAAGCCAACCCCCCGCACGTCGAACTCTGCAACCCTCCTCTGCAAACAAGCTCTCCCCTCGGACTCCGCCAGCAACCCCCCTCGTCGATCTTCGGAAGCTGTCATAACCACCCATGCTAAACTTAAAGCCGCGTTTGTTGCATGTGCTGGCTCAAGAAAAAAGGATGGGATGTTTTTTATTTAAATTAATTCCAGCCGTTAGATCATTCATTGGTTAGATTAACTCAATCATCTAGTTGAGTTAACAAAGCAAAGTAACGGAAGGTTAGGGATGTGAGACGACACACTTATTCAGGGTCCTGAGCGTAATTCACGATTATGTAGGGTTATGAATGTTATTACGAAATTACTCAGGGTTATGGGTGTAGAAATCCCTTTAAAGAACTGATTTCAGAATTTGGATAGCATGGCAAAGAGAATCTATATTAGCGAGGATTAACTCAAAATCGTCCAAACACAGCTCGCGCAGCCGCGCTCGATTAAGAGAATCGGATTTGGGAAACTACACTGATGCTCCTGAACTTTCGCTCAGTCGCGATTTAGTTCCTGCCATTTGAGAAGCATCAGTGTACCCATGGAGATCCTGCTATAAATCAATCAATACATTCGAAGCACATCACATGCATCCCGTCCTGAAGCGCGTTCGATGCAGCAATTGTATCGTAGAGATCTCAACCTGTCAACAGATACTATGCTACATTTGCAGATCATAGCAAAAAACCATCATATGAAATATCCAAATATTATTTAGCATCAAAATGGGATTATTTCGTCCTCTCAATATATGTACACTCCTGACTAGATTTTCGCTGCAGAAAATGGGCGATGCCTTGGCTATAACCGTTGCTCGTCCTTCCAGATTCCCTTCCTACAGCATCAGCATGGAGAAGTACTGCTCGAACTCTTGATCGATCGTCGGTTTTCGTTCAGTCGGTTTGTTTTCTTAGCATTTCAAATTAACCAAAGTTCAGTGACTTGTCAATAGCGTATAATGCAAGAGAGGAGTGATCCTATGAGAGCAAAAAGTTGTGAGAGCATAAGAGGAATGATCTTGGACCACATGATTCACCCAGGAGAGAGAAGACCATGAGAGAGAACAGAATCATGTGGTCCAGGATCATTCCTCTCATGCTCTGACAACTTTTTCCTCTCATAGGATCACTCCTCCAATGCAAGATATGCAAACAGAGAAAAGTAGATAAGTTTTACCAAGTGATCGTGTGACTGACTCCGACGCCAAGGCACTGGGATAGAGCAGATTCTCTTTACATCCTGCATCGATGCAATGGTTTATCACATTGCTTTCAATCTCTGAGCTCAAGAGATCGCTGTACGTCTCGAATTCGTAAAGCTGTTCTTTGTAGTGTGAGAGCTCCTTCTCAAGGGGGCTTTCATCCTCCAAATCCTCGGGCTCAAACATTTCTTCGACAGTGTTCTCGTCCCACGGTCTGCTTTCCATCGAGTAGTGGGAGCTTCTCGCTCGATTGTTGCTGCAGCTATTTGATGAAGTGGATGGTTGATTATAATACGAGACGCACTCTGAAGAAACGGTGATTTTGCTTCCAGTTTCCCTGGTCATGTCGGATTCATGAATGCCATCGGAGTCATTGCTTCCCCAGAAAGATTTCATGGAGTAATCCGACTCTGCATCTTTATTCGAATACTTGTTCTGTCCGTTGAGAATCACACGTTTATCTGCATTGAAAACATCTTCGATTGTGGATTCATCATCGGAGTCGTAATACCGGTCACGAAACTTGTATTTTGCTGATGGCAAGATCATATGGTTGTCATGTTGCAGCTTCCTCTTCTTTCCATAGTCCATAGAAAACGGGGGATCTTCATCAATGTCGAAGCTGAAATAGAAACCACAATCAGTAATATTGATGATAATCTGTTCCCTCTTGAAAGATTTTGCGCTGATTGAAATCCCTCACAATAGACAGTCAACAAAAAAAAATCAAACTGCACATTTAACAAACTGGAACATTTTTAGTTCAGTCAATTGCTGATTTGGCAACCATAATAGTCAATATAAACCATGCTTCTTGCTTAGAGACGATTTTCCGATTAGACATGTCATACAATTATATCCTAGTTTGTTCCACATTGCACGTCCCTCCCACGACGTGTGCACTAGGAAACCCGTGTTGCAGACGTGGGTGGAGGCCGTGGCGGAATAAATGCCTTAATGTGGAAAAAGGTTTTGTTGTTTTTGTTATTGTTGTTCCACATTTGTATGCAGAAAAATATGTTCTCGCCTTCTTTTGAAACATCTTTCATTCAAGAGAGGGGGGAATGAAAGATAATTTTATTTCAAATCACTGACCCTTTATATACTCATTCCCTTTTTAATATCTCCTAACACTCTCAAAAGCATCTCGAGGAAGTGCCTATTTAAACATGTTCGCAGCCTGCTCTCTAGAGAAAACATCGGTGATACGAAGACGATTCCTCTGTATCTGATCTCTAGTAAAGTAACAATCAACTTCCTTATGCTCAATACACTCATGAAACATGGTATTACTGGCAATGTGCACACATGCAAGTCGATAAATATTGTAAGGCATCTCTCAGGATGCGTATGCCACGGCTCTACAACCACCCTTAGTATCATGATACCACAACTTGCTTTTTGCTCTTCCATGAGACAAGACTATCACCAAGGAAGATACATAAGCCCCTAGTGGATTTTCTATCAGTCAAACACCTTCCGTAGGAAGTTCGGAATTTGCAACAGTGTCCATAGAAGAGCTCATGCTAAAGAGTAAATCCTTCCCTGGGGTAGTTTTGATGGATCTCATAATCATCATGGATACATCCATGTGATCCTAAATGGATCTGTACACTGACCAAGTTTTTCAATTTTTTTCCGGAAAAAGTCTTCATTCGTCATGTACGTATGGAGCAAAAACCGACAAAAGCCAATGTTTAGTCTACATGCCAACAAAAACCTTCTAGCGGGCATATCCTCCTCGAAAGAGAGTAATGTTTTACGTGAAATAAGGATTGATTTTCCAACTCCTACGGAATTATTATGTCTAGTAACGGTGAGATATAACAACTTTCCTACAAGTCTTTCGTATTAGTTGTTTTCTAGAAGTTGTTCCTCATTAAATTTCACAAAATTTCGGCGAAATTTCGATTTCGAGAGGTCATGGGTATCAAAACTCCTATATATATCGATTTCCCGGATTTAAACCGAAATTTCGGTGATATTTCGACATTTCGACCCATTTCGGTTGAAATTCATGGATTTCAGTACAAAATTTCTTGGATTTCGACCGAAATTTCGGTGATATTTCGACATATCGACCCATTTCGGTTGAAATTCATGGATACATGGTATGTTGCGACAAGAGGGTACATACATCGATTATTCAACTTGGGGAGCTTCCTCCCCTTTGGATTTAAGCAATGGAGATGAAAAACTCTATAGCTTCTATATATTCGATATAGCTTGTTCCTTTCATTTGTTTGTCATTTATCTTCGTAAATAGATGCATCTTCATTGTGAGTATGTAATTAATTCTGTAATTCAGTGACGGTTATTTCTATGAACAAAATATTATTTAATTAATCATTATCTACATTTTAGAATAAAAAATTCTTGTCTATTTTTATGAACAAAAGATGTCGTTTAAGTGTAGTTAACTTAGTTATTTTGATTTCCATTTCCAGTATCCATCAGTCAGCTCAACAATATGTCTGATATGACCGATATGGTGTGATATAAGGCGCACGGATGAGAGATGTGTGTGATATAAATGTGCATTTGTAAGTTGTTGTTGTTTTAAGATCTTGCACTGGATGATATTAATTTCCAGTATATATCAGTCAAGAATTAACATTAACATCGATTTGACCGATATGACCTATATGTGTGATATAGGGGGCATATATAAGCAATATGTGTGATATAAGTGTATATTTGTAAGCTATTTATTGTTGTAATAACTCGGAAGATCTTAATTTCCAAAAAAATCATCGAAAAATAAATTTTTGAGTCATTTTCGACATTTCCACCGAAACGGTCGAAATTTCCCGAAATTTCGAGAAATTTTGGTTTTGGAGGGGACCGAAACGAATCGAAATCGAGATTTCGAACCTTGAAGCACCTTGAGATCCATAGGTATTTATGCGTGTTTGGCCCCAAGCATGCCCGTGTCTAATACTCGATCCATGGCATACTTTCCGTGAAACAGAGAGAGATCTTTCAGGATATGAGCAACCTCTAACGAATGGAAGTATCTCAATGTGCACACTCGATTACAAAGTGATCAGCAAGAAGGCGCTTCACTTATGTAATTCCCCTATGAATTGTCCCCTATAAGCACAATGTCAACAATACAAACAAACATAGAGACGCAACCTTTTCCTCTTTTCATGGTAAAACAAAAGATTGATATGAAAAGAGCGAACCCCATATTTTTCAAGAATCTATGATAGTTTCTGGAACCACGTACATGAACCACTGAGGCATAGATAGCCTTCATCAACAGAACAAATTATGTTAAGCTAAGAGCATTTCATTCCTACAGAAAATGAGGAATGCAACAATCCACATACAGTAACATCCTTCAAGTTGCACATTGCTTTCTGCCCCATCGTTTCAAATGAAGTTTTCCCATAATTTTCCTCAAATTTCAAATTCCCATAGAATCGATCCGATATGAAAGCATGAGAATGTTCATCGATTCATTGGGTACATAATAGTTCATACTACTTATCAATAGTATAAAACAGCCCAAGAATGACACAAAAGGGTTTGGAGTTTAGTATAATATTATTAACAATGACATTATTAGTATATGTGTATGTATATGACAAGAAGTAACAAGTGAGCAATTTTAAATAGTTTTATATGAACTTATTAATCCCATAATTGACAAAAGGGCGGTAATTGGTGTGGCAAGTGGTAAGGCACATGTTTTGGAATTGATATTCGGAAGTTCAAATCCTTCTGTCCAATATGGAATCTAATGCGACGAAAGACTGATATGAAGAGGATCAATCAAAACCAGCGTTTTCCATGAACCTATCATAGTTTCTGGACTCAAGTACATGAACTCTTCAAAAGAGGTAGATAGCCTTCTTTTACAAACACACTTCAACACCACCCCTGAGGCACAAACCCTCGGGGCTGCTGCGTGAATCATAGAGGAATACATTCTTCACGGCAAGCTGGTGTAGAGAACATCCTATGTGAACATCAACAAATAGTAGTTCCGGTAATTTAATATGCCCATGACTAGAAAAAAGGCCTTGACAAAGTCCATGCCATAAGTTTTACTAAAACCATTGGCTACCAGGCAGGTCTTGTACCTTGCAACCGATACACACGTGCAACCAACTACCCTGCAATTAGCAGGTGGTACCGCACGTGTCAAACAGAAGATAAGAGTTATCCTTGGCTCCTTTGTAATAAGCTTCCAATATAAAAGCTTCATCGCCTAAGTGTGTGTGACTGTTGTTTTTGTTGTCGATAGTCCCTCATCAAATTGTCAGTATGCAAGGCTTGGGACTTCAAACGACATTGCCTTAGAAATGGGAAGCATCTTTCCCGACCTAGTGGCAATCGAAAAGAATATATCACCCTTGTAAACATCAACTGAACCATCCAAATTATTAATTGGCAATATCAGTCCCTTTGGGGACTCCTCAGGTGTTCATTAAGTGGAAGGCTCAAAGTGCAAGGTCTATCTCTAGCATACTATAAACGAAAGCGTAAATGCTACTGAGTGTCGCTGCAAGAAAATCCTCAAGATCCTTTGGTGATGGGACTTGAGACGTAGAAACTGTGGATCAGGACCACGTGAATGAAAAAAGAGGCTTGTCTACCAGCAGTGGAGAAGAACTCAATAAACTCAAAGGTCATGCATGCACTAACATACTACATTTCGAGCCCGTGCTATAACAATAATACCCCTTTTAATGATGAGAATGTCCTAACATGTCATACTTAACTACCCGAGTTGATAGCTTATCCGTTTTTGACTCCAAGAGATGAGCAAAGATAACACTCCTAAAAACTCGTCGGTAGATTGTAAAATAATGAGTATAAGGAGACATTGCCTCAACAGACTCTTTCTCATCAAGAATAGAGGAAAGCATGCAATTTATGAGATAAATGGAAGTAACAATATCATCTCCTCAATAGGTAGGAAGCGCATTGGATGAAGAAATAGACTTTATGTAATATCCAAAATATAAATATGTTTATGACGATACACCATGATATCCTAATTAATTAGGGATCCGTTCAAGTCCTAATTGATTAGTATTCTATGATTAAGGATTTTAGATCCTAATTAATGTGAAGATCCATCCAGATTGTAATTGATTTGTGATCAGGAAATCCGTTTGGATCATAACTGATTATGGATCCTTTAATTGTGTTATTATTAGACCAGTTACAAGTGAGCCTTGTAAATCTTGAGTTAAGGATTGTTTATTGTTTTCTTATCTGCATGTTGATTTAGGTTTAACTGTTCCTATGCGCAATAAACTAGCATTAGAGCAATCATGTTCGTCTAAAATTACTTCAATTCAAAGTATCAAAAGAAAGCAAAATCAATTCAAAGGATGTCTACAATTACTTCAATGAACTAAGTGATGAATCTACGATTCATCACTCTAAATGTTGAAAATAGAGTTTTGTTCCCGAGTAATTAGATGCATATTTCCACTTATATTGAATAATTAGCATTCATATATCAATCCACAATACATGCATTTTAGCAATCATATATGCATTAAATAAGAAGCCAATTCATTTGTAAAATCCACTTGTAAAATGTCCACCAATAATTCACCTAATTATTTGTATTTTCTATCCCCTCTGAAATTAAATAACACCCGCCTTACACAGTGTACATTATTAGCTAATAATAAGAGGAAGAAGGCCTAAAAATCCCTATCCTGTAAATTGCCCAATATCCACCTCATACAACCTACGAATTAGGTCCACTCACCTTCAGATTAATACACATCTAGAGACCTTTAAAATGAGACCAATTTCATTCAATTTGGAGCTCGTATACAAAACTTGGGTTTTTGGGCCCCCTTGTATGCTATATATTTATATGTATATGTATATTTGTACTCTTGTATTTTTGTATCATATTTGACCTCATCTCCGTTTTTGGTCAACATGAAACTTATAGATCTCATCGAGATCTACAACTTTCGTGTTTTAAGTTTTCCCAAATTCGGCCTCCTTCTCTCTCTAAATTCACTTTCTTTCTCAGCCACTCAGAGATGGCCACGTGGTGCCCTCTAATTGCGCCATGTGGCCCGCTTCTTTGTGCGCCACGCGCCCCATCCTCGCCGCCGTCCGATCACTCGCCTTTGCCCTCGATCTGGACCATCCATCTCGCAACGCCTCTCGACCCTTCGATCGAACCCCAGGGCTTCATCTTCGCCGCACGCCAGCGCCTCGACCCACGCCCGCCACGTGGCGCGCCCTGCGCCTTTGATCTCACCCCGCTGATCCAATCTCAGCCGCATCATTCCGCCCTTCCCCTGGCCGTTGGATCACCCGATCCAACGGCCAAGGCGTCGTCTTCCACCTTCCGCACACCCCGCGCCCCATGTCGTCCACCGTGCGCGAGGGGCTGCGCCCTTTCTATTTTGGGAGCCTCACCGTCCACCCTCGCCGACCTTTACCACCTCCCTCGCGTAGCCCTATCTCCCCTCATCCTCGCCGAACCCCTCAAACTCCATAACCTTCATCCACCTCGCTCCACGATGCCCACCAACTCCACCACCTCGCCACTTATGCCGTCACCTCCAACCTATAAATATTCCGCCTCCGGCCACCTTTACCCCCATCCGCCAGTACAGGAGGTTTCCCTGAGCTCCATTCTCCTCGTTGGTGACAACAATTGGGCACGAAATCGAGCAAAGAAGGTCGACGACCTCCGGCGAGATCCACAGCCCTCCACCGGCGCGCCGCAGCCTGCTCCGCTAGCTGCACGAGCTCGGGACACTACCGACCCTTGAGCGAAGACCTGGAAGCTCTCATCCGAGCTTCTAATCCCAAGTAGACACCTACATCTTCCCTCCGGCCTTCTTTTTCATTTTCCTTCTTCTTCTCCGATTTTATTCGTCGTCCTTGCTTCACTTCCTTCTCCGTTGAGCACCCACCGAGCTTCCCCTCGAAGCTCTTACCTTCGCGCCATACTCCATTCACTTCGACGAAGCATCCCCATTCACGCTGACGCCAGCTCCGCCACCTTGGCAGAGCTCGATCACCAAAACCCCTACTACGCCACTCAGGCCTCGCACTTCACTCACGTTGACTCCACATACACGTTGCACGCCTCGGCTATACCGCTAACACCCTGCAGGTACATCTACTTCATTGGCCGGGACTTCATCGGAGCTTCCCTCGAGCTTCTCCGCCACTGCTATCCAGAGCCGATCAGCTACTCCTGAGATCGCCGGAGGATCCCCAACACCTTCCCGAGTCTTCCCAGCTACTTGGGAGCCTTCGGCGAGCTTCATCGACGATCCGAGGAGGAGGCGGAGCTCAAGAACCTTCGCCGGAGCACAACCCTCACAGCCGCAGGAGGCGGCGGACCTGCTTGAGGAAGAAAAGCAGCAGCCGTCCGATCGCCTTGATCAGAGGGTCCGGAGGAAGCTCCATTTTCAACTTTTACTCATGACCTTGGTATGTAACCCAATCTCATTTCACTCTTGCATTTCATTTTAGTTGCTCAGGGACGAGCAAGGTTTAAGTATAGGGGTTTGATGAATCTGCGATTCATCACTCTAAAAGTTGAAAATAGAGCTTTGTTCCCGAGTAATTAGATGCATATTTCCACTTATATTGCATAATTAGCATTCATGCATGCATTGATAACATTTGCATTTTAGCATTCATATTGCATAAATAAGATGCCCATTTCACTTGTAAATATTCGCCTGTATATTCACCATATTTCATCTATTTGTATATATTTTATACTAACTCTAAATCCAATAAAATCAACTCTTCAGTGTATATATTACTAACACTAATCAAAGGAAAATATCAAAAAAATACTAACTTGTAAAATTGACCAATAAAACCCCAATCCAAGTTTGAAACTAGGAGCCTTAAAATGTGCATATCTCGCTCAAACAACCTCCGAATTAGGTCTACTCACTTTTAAAGTAATATACATTCAAAGACCTTCGAAACAAGACCAATTTCATTAAAATCGGAGCTCGTATGCAAAACTTGGGTTTTGGGCCCTTTTGTATATTGTACATATGGACCAAAATGCCCTTTCATTTTCTTAATTATTAAAAATCCAAAAAATAGACTAAAAATATTCTTCTCATATTTTCTCTATTCTTATTTTGATTTTACTCTTTTTGAAAAATGACAAAAAATTGTAAAAGGTAAAATGTGGTATTTTATACCTATAAGGTACCACCCAAAAATACATTTGTACAGATGATTTCATTTGATTTTCGACCCTTCACTAAAGTTATAGATCTCGTCGAGACGAGCAATTTTCGTGTTGACCACTTTTTGATTTAATCCATTTTGTTATTTCTTTTTTATTTTTCTTTACATTTAATTTTTAATTTTCTAGGAGCGACATGTGACAGCACCTGGAGCCGCCACATGTCACCCCATTTTTTTATTATTTTCGGATTTATTTTATTATTTTCAGATTTTATTATTATTTTATTATTACTAATCCGGACCGGGGGAGTCCTTGCCATCGAGAAGTTGAGTGTGGTAGGACTGCGCCGGAGAAAGCTTAGAGGGGTTCGGGTAGCGTTCGTGATCAGCCTCCTCAACTGTGTATCGATTGAAAGGCGGGGGGGTTGACCCCAACCGGAGTTGTCACGTCCAGTCTTTCTCGGGAAGAACTAGGACGGAACCAACTAATAACTAAGCATTGAGATTTTCTGAAATTCTTCTGATATAAAACAAGGATCAACCGTCAACATAGACCAGTTAATTAGTCCGCCCCGAATATCTATTTGAAGTGAGGGTCCCTTCAAAGAAATATGAGGCTGAAGAGAAAGTCCTCTTCAGGGTCAAAGAGTGGAATTTGCCGGAAGAAGCGCGCTCTGACTCTCCTACTAGATATTGGACGGGAGGGTGCCCACTCCTGAAAGAAGGGGAAGGAGAGGGGTTTGGAAGTACAAAGCAGCAAGGGAAATCGTCTATTATCTACAAAGCCGTCGACCATTCCGAGTCTGAGATGCGTAAGATGAAAGAGTTCGGTTCAAATTCGGGGGGACCTTCCTCCGACGTCAGAGTCGCTTTCGTCCATACTATATATTACCCTCCCGGGGGGGGGGGGTCGGAGTCCACACCAACCCTCTCAGTCCAGGGGGATTCGGGAAAAGATGGAATAAGAAGACGTGTTTCCAGAACAAAGAGGAGGGGGTTGAGAAGGGGGAGTTAGCAAAGTTGGACAAGATTGGAATGGGCATAGAAAAATGTATTGATGTACCAGATCGGCTAATGCTCCCAGGTTGATGCAAGGTATTCCACCAGTTGACAGGATATGTACCCATTATTTCATCATTATATATTGATATCTTCTTCGAACTATATAATATAAGTCAAGAGCCGGATAGACAGGAAGTCCAATTCCAATTTCACCTAGGAAAATCGTTGAGCAAACTAATTACCCTAAATCAACCGAATGGGATCGGGCTCTTTATAACCTATTAATATGTGTGAGAAAAAACAACTCACTCTGAACACCTTTTAAAGGATGACGTGTACGGTTGAATCAAATAAACCCTTATGGAAGACATACTCAACAGCTTGTGAACCGTTGGAGTTTTCTGAAATGTTAGTGAGAGAGAGAGAAAGAATGAACGTATATTTCAAATCGCTTGATTCGCATTGTTTGCTCCGCCTTGCACCTTTCGTTCGTCACCCTAAGCAAAGGTCTGGTAGTTGCTGAGCCGATAGTCGATGATGATGAGCCGAATGGGTAGTCAACGTTTATTAGAAGTGGACAATCGAGTCTTCTTCCTTTTTCTCTTTTCCAAGTTCGACGAACAACTGCGACCGTAGGAAATATGTCCAGAAGGGCCCAATATCTCAATAGCTGCCATTAAACCCCTTACTGAAATTCAAGCAGTTGACATTGGGGTATTCTCTTATCTTTATAGAGTCAGCACATCTGTGCTTTCACTCCACTTATAGAGTCAGAATATGTGCAGCCTATTTAAGTCTTTTTTCTTTCTTTTCCCTCAGCTGCGGGGCTTTTTCTACATTGTTGACCTTAGTGATTGGGGGCTTTCGGGGAAGACCCATGTGGGGTACCTTTCGGGTGTGGGATGCTCGTGGGACCTCTGTATTCCAGCTGCAACTATCCTCTCAATTAATTACCTCAGCATTCTTTATTTAAACCTTGGTCAAATCATCTCCTGTCAATCACGAGTTCACTACTCCTGACGTACTAGATCTCGCACGGAGTAGAAAAGCGACTCTTCTAGTGAGCAAGCGTCAGGCAAGATGTCGAGGTTATTATCGAAAGTCTAGTTCAAAAACAAGGCACACAGGCCATTCTGGCGACCCGACTCGAAGGCAGAGGCTCATCTGGCTAGGAGAGAAGGGGGCTAAGATAGACCGGAAAGTAGCAGGGAATTCCGGACTAGCAATCCTAAAAGAACAAAAGAAGAAGACTAGGGAATGACGTACGAAAGATGCTAGGTCGAATCGTCTGCAGGAAGAAGGGGCTGAAGACGTCTCAGAGGGGCTGACATAGAAAGCGGAAATGGAGGCTCTTAACGTCATCCTCTTCTCTATCTCACTAGCACTCACTGAGGTTCGTGGGACGCTCAATAAGAACGAGACCTCCCAAGCACCTACTACCTACTAGTAGGCCTACTTTCCAACCTCTGATTATATAAGCGGATTGGGATGTCGGGGAAGAGGTCAAAGCTGCAAACCAGCGAAGCAGACGAGCCTATGAAAAGAGATTTGAGATTATAGAAGAAAGGAACCTCCTCCCCGTTTCAAAAGCGAATTCCGCTTATTCTCTTTCACTAGAGAAGGCAGGGCAGGCACCGGGCCGCCCTCAAGAGAATTGATCCGAAGATTTCTATAAAGAATGAATTATGAGAAGTTCATGCTCACCCATTGTGCGACTCGCGAAAATCCTCTCCCCGAGCGATACGCCTCGCTTTTAGTGAATCCCTTGAATCATTTTCTGAGGCATCAATTGATTCTCGAATATATTAATAGGTATTAGAAACGGAAGAGTGCATAAGTAATATCGAACCCGTGAGTTTCATGTTCTCTTCTCTGTATAGCATTGGCTTGGGGGTTGCCCCATCCATGCTTGCTTTCCTACTTCTTTCTGCTTGGAAGACATAGAGGGGGTCCCCAGGGCGAGGCATCGAGGGATGCTCTGTCTTTTCCGGCTGGATATGATACCTAGTCCTAGCTAACAAATTTCCGTAAAGAATTGCATTTATCTATAGAATTTCTCTTTGGCGGAAAATTGCCTCATTTTCTTTTATGGCTATTTGCTTTTATGTATAGAGCGCTGCTGTTTGCAATGGATAGAGAATCGGGGGAAACTATTAGAAGAAATATTCAAACATTGATCTAATTTTTTTTCCGCGCCTCCTCCAAGTCTTGAGTCAATAATCAGTCCAATTCCTCCGTCTTGCAAAAGGTTCTGGTTCTACTATTGGATTTTGCCCATCTTATATACTAGTTGGGGAATTTCCTCTTGTTCCCAAGCCAAGGGTCTGCTGCTTTGTCTGTTCTAGCAATAAGAGGCCAAGATAGATAGTCCAGACAGGCAAGGAAGATGGAAGGGCTAGGAGTTATCTTTGAAAATGAAAAGAACTGGGCGCAAGATAATGTACTAGGATCTTACAGTGTAGGACGTAGTTGATGCGATGACAGAGGTAGCGAAGGAAGCTCCCTCCCTTTTTTTTGAGAGAACGGAATGGAAGAAAAGTAATGAAACCCGCGATTGCTACTGAATAACCCTGTCTAGTGGCATTCGATCACAGAATCCGTTGACAGCAGCATAAATGACTAGAATTTGCTTTTCAATGGGAAGTGGTTCATATTGTGGTTGTTTTGGAACTTCTGTTAGCCTTCGTCACTATCAGCTGGTTGGAAGAGTGTACTAAGTCCTTGCTAGTACCCTTGCGCGAACTAGAAGGGGTCTCAAGCTGCTTTATCCTGCCGCTCTCGCTTGATCTGAACGTCTATCTAACAGGCGCAGATAGGAGGCAATGAAGTAGGTGAAATGGTTGGATTTTGCGAGCTGTTCCAACCACTGCTGGATGTGATTCCAAGAGCCGGGTCAGCGACTAAGCGAAGGGGTGAAAGGTAGAAAGTAGGCTCGCTTATAGGGGAAAGCGACAAAACCCGGCCCCGGTGAAGGGCAAGAGTCACTATCAAGGGTCAGTTCCTACCAACTACTTACCGCCAAGAAAGGACGCGGGATGAGGTTTAGAAGGATTTTCCGAAAAAAAGAGTCTGATACCTGAGGGTGTGCAATTAGTCGACATAGGACGGGCTGAGACTAGTTAAAAGGGGATCACCAACTGCTTTATCTGTTCACCCGGCATTGAGACGTGAAGGTTGTGCCGGAACTCAGCTCCTTCTGCTTTTCTGCTTTTATCCTGGAGGCTTACCCGGATTGACGTTGCCGAGGTAGTCGATTGCTTCCAAATATATAGTCGCCTCCACGGCTTCGCTCTCGCCCTAGTCGAGAAACAAGAAAAGAAAGAAACCCAGCAAAGGTCATTTTTCGCGGATCGCTTTCTGCATTTCTACTCGGGAGAGGCATGTACTCCCCAGAGCCACATCCAATGCCATCTCCTCATTCCTACCCCCAAAAAAGAAAGACCCTGGGGGGAGAATCAGAAACCTGGTAATCTCGTCAAAGAAGTATTCTAGAGAATAGAAGTATATATTCTATCTATTTTGGGGAAATTATTGGAAGAGATAAACTATGGACTAGTTTAGAAGGAAGAGTGAAAAAAGGGAAGGAAGGCAAAAGCAAGGTGCATCATTAGAGGGGCCCGAACGGGAGCGGAGTTGCTAATCTAGTGCCAGGGACTTGTTTTCGAAGGCACCCTATCTTGAATGACGAATCGAGAGATTATTAGGCCAGGAGTCGGCTCCCTTCTTTTCAGTTGGTCAAAATAGGTATAATTCTTGCAGGCGAAAGGTTTACCCGTGGAAGAAAGAAGCCCTCCAAATAGGTCAAAGACTAACCAATGACGCACTTCTCAATCAACCTGTGGCAGCAGACAGACCAATCACAAGATTGTCCACTGGAAGGCCTCTGTCAGTCTTTGATCTTTTAATTATTGTTATTTTTAGTAGCCTACTTATTTTACTTATGTTATATTATTATTATTTCTCTCCCTTTTACCTTTTCTTTTCTTCTTCCCCACTCCAAGTCACCACTTCCTCCACCATCCCTCCATCTTCTCCACCTCTTTTCTAACTCCCCCCCCCTCTATATTCTCATCCCCTCCTCCATTGTTCATCATCCGCCGATTCGAGAGAAGAAAGGTCGAGCCCCTTCAACCTACAGGTGACAGCTGAAGGAGACAAGTTGAGCGACGACAACCTTTCAGGCGAGATCCGCGACATCACCATTGCCGCGTCGCGAGATTCCAATGCCCAATAGTGCCTTTTCAAGGCCGGTCATCGAGGGGCGTAATCATTCCTACGCTTCTTCTTTCCGCATAATTTGCTAATCATTTGATATTAGATCTTTATTTCCCGGAAATCTTGCTTGCAGGGTTGTCTCCCGCCCAATAGTGCCTTATTAGGCCGGTAACTGGGGGGCGTAATCATTCGGACTCGAAGCTTCGGAGCACCCGCCATCTCCTCGAGGCGACGAGGGAAGCCGCACATCGTGGCTCCACAATCCGACGAACCACACAGGTAAGTATTTTTTATCCTATCTTTTCATTTCATTTTTTTATCTAACATATTTTCTTCCTTGTTTTTCATCACGACCACCACAATCACAATCACCATCACATACACACCAACCCATAACCGTCAATTTAAAAAATACAGCAAAAAATATAAAAATTGCAAAAACAAAAAATAAAAAAAACTACAGGAGCCTTCCAGCCCTTGGCCACCAGCGGCCGTCGCCATCGACCGGCCTCGACCTCCAGCCGTCCACCTGCGGTTGCAACCCGCCCCTCCTTCCGCACCTGTAGCTCACCGCCAACACAGGAGCCGCCCAACGGCAGCCGCCCGTCCTCCTCCAGCCCGTGGTCACACCTCCGCCACCTGCAAGGTCCGCAACATCCCTGCGCCATCGAGCGCGACGCCAGCACGGATGTGGCCCTCCATCCATCGCGCCTCTGCCACAATCGGCGGCGCGCCACCGTCCTCACCGTCCCCACGGGGCTGCTCTGCCGCACCGCGCGGCAGTCATCCCCAGGCCGCCGTCCACCTGCGCGTCGCCTCGTGCAGCGGCCGCCGCCCTCGCGTGCCCCTCTCCAGCCTCGACGCGCGACGCTCCTGCCCGCGCCCTCGTCAACGCCACGCGCCACCTGAAACCGCATCCGTGCCCCTTCGCCAAGTGCCTACGCT
Source organism: Ottelia alismoides (assembly GCA_037367405.1). Classification (NCBI taxonomy): domain Eukaryota; kingdom Viridiplantae; phylum Streptophyta; class Magnoliopsida; order Alismatales; family Hydrocharitaceae; genus Ottelia; species Ottelia alismoides. The sequence continues at coordinate 1,016,133 of JAZKJV010000369.1, forward strand.
TCGCCTGCACCGCCTCTGCCATCACGCGAGCTTGGCCGCCGTTAGCCGCGCGCCGCCCAGCCTCGCGAGCTCGACGTGGCCGCCGCTCACTTCCTGCCCGAGCTTGAGGGAAAAGAAGGTCTATTTTCTTTTTATTATATTTGTGAAAATTGCATTCTTAGTCCGTCATTTTTGTTCATTTTCAAAAGTGCCCTTAGGCACATTTCAGTTTGTTTATTTCAATTCTGTATTGCAAAGACACCCCTGGCTTTGAATGATAATTTGGACCTGAAAATAGCATTATTTATTTTAATGAAAAATAGCATGTTGTAGAGCAACTAAATCTTTATCTCCTGGCTATTTATATACATTTTTGTGAACATCATATTATTTATTAAAAATCATAGATTGAAAATCAGTAATATTTTACCCATTTAAGCTTCGAAATTTGCACATATTAATTTATTGCTCCAAAAATTGCAAAAAAAATTGTGAATGATGTCTTTAAGTGTGCTTTGATTACATTCCAAATTTCATCCAATTTAGAGTTGTCTTGTGCATGAAATAAATTCTAGAGTGATTTTTGTAATTGATTTTTAATTAAATCCACGAATAACATTTTTGAGAAATTTCAACTCTCATGTGTTCCTTATTGAAATATCTATTTGAGATAAATAGTTCTCTGGATAATTTGATTTCGTGGATTTATTAGGAATTAAAGACTAACAGTCGCTCTGTTTTCAGTAAAAAATCATAGTGTCGGAAAATTCCAAAAAAAATTAATGTAGCTTCATTTCATCATAATTAACTTCCAGTAAAATTTTCATAATTTTTGCATTTCATTTGCACGAAAAATTGCATAAAAACCCCAAAATGGTTGCATTTTGCATTTGTGCATTTTTAATCCAAAAATTATAAAAAATCCATTTTGCATTAATCATTGAATTAGGTTTACAGGAAAAATACAATTTGGTCAATTTGGAATAATTTCAGATTAAAATTAAATTTGGCTAAGTTGTTGATTTTCATAATAACCTAATTCATTCGCATCATTGCATCTGCATGTTTATTGCATAAAAAATTACAAAAAAATAATCCCATTTGGAAAACAATGATCTAATCCCTCTAATCTGATCCCGATTTGTTCCTTTGCCTCCTTGAGTCGACCATGGGGCTTGCCCAGGCTAAACAAACATAAAACTGCGCATTAATTCATTCGACGATTCATTAATTTGTGCGGTTATTTTTGATCGATCCGGATTTACCCGACTACAACGAAAACGTCAATTAGACAACATTAAAATGGGTAGATCCACGGTTTAAGACAATGAAAGAAGTTATGCCGAAGAAGAAAGGCAAGATTGCGATTACTATAGTGGTTGATGAATCGTGGATTCATCATCATTATTTGGATTAATTATCCTCCTATCTTAAACTATTCAATTAACTTAATAACTAACCAATTCAATTAACATTTAACACTTTGTAAATAATAAGGCTAATCAATGTATATAAATAAATGCCAAATATTTGTGTGTAAAGTCCCTTTATTTTATGTATTTCTTCTTATTTAAAAATCCAATAAAAAATAGTTTAATATTGTATATGTTCATTATATAAAAAATACCAAAATAACAAAAGAAATAAAAGAAGTGTTTTTATTTATTAAAAATACTTGCAAAATAAGATGTATATATAGTGTATTTTGGTTTTGAACGTTATAGATCTTAAAAAAATACACAACTTTCATGTAGAACACTTTTTATTTTGACTTCATCTATTGTTTTATTTTGATTTTATAAGATTTTATTCATTTCTTTATTTTTTGATTGCACCATGTGGCCCAATCAGAGCCCGCCACCCAGTCGGCCCTTTACGAACCCCCACCTCCTTCCTAGATCGCATGATTATTTGATCAGATAACTTTGATCATACTCCACCCGCTCTTTCGTGGGTGGCTTGATCTTTTATTTAAGCGGCTAAGGTCAACCCAGTTGCACCCAAACCTCCGTTGTTGGATTGCTTAATCTAACAATCATTGTCTTTCATCTACCTTGGACGGTTGAGCCCCAAGGGACGCATCCCTTTGTCGACGATGGTTTCTCCTCATTCTACTCGCCGCCTCACATGCCTTCTCATGAGACCAATGCCCTTGGAGAGCCCATTCATCCCTCATCCTCGCTTGAACCTCCTTGACAACTCTCATCCTCACGTGATACAACCACATATGGTTGAAACTCCCTCGACAACCAACTTGCTTCGTCGATCAAAACCCCTTCTCTAACCAACTGCACAAGTATCCACCTTTACGTGAGGTCTGCCCTAGCCTCTCCCCTACTCTAACGATAGCGAGAGGATAGATCGAGAGGCCAAGATGGAGTCCACGCTCCCATGTTGATCCACGACCGATGGGCAGTGCGTACAACCCTAATTGGAGATGTTCGTGTTGGAAATGCGAGCCCACGGCGAGCCATTATGCAATAAATGTTATTGCACATATCATTCCCTTATCTGAAATGAAGAATGAATAATTTGTATAATAGGTCCCTTAGTACAATTAGGGTTATGTACCATGGCCATCTTAATAATCATACAGCTGTTGATTCAACTATTGAATCATAGAGGCTGGTGCTTGGATGAATATCTAAAGAGTTAGATTGAGGACTCATCAAGCACCGTCAAATGATTATTAAGAGATGATCTCCAGCCTGAGTAGGAGATGGCAATCCTATCTCTGAAGGCTGATATCTGACCGACCTCTTGATGTAGGTCCTCTGCATAGGAATAGAGATTCGGAGGTGTCAGATTAGTTAGGTCAAAGAGTTGACTTAACGAGATCGAGATAACCAAAGTCCTATATCGTATGCTGTCATGATATAGGCACGCATCCTCTGACCGGAGACAGATGTGTTGCTATATGTCTAAGTATGTACATTTGGCAGACCAATAGGTTGATGACCTAATCAAGGTCTATACACCGGCGCGCTGGTGTGCATATAAGGGCATATGAGTAATACGATCTCTCAAAGGGATCATACAGGTTCAGTTACTGAACCGGAAGACATGAGCTCACTCATGAGATATTGGGAAGAATCAAATTCCATGCGCATGGTCGTCTCGCTTTGGAAGCTTGACTGAATTTGTAGGTTTGATATATACTTTTAGTATATGATCAAGACCTAGGTATGATATACACTTTTGGAAAGTGTATGATCGATACCAACTCCCAATGATCGAATGAGAAACTTACTGATAAAACCATGAAGTAGACAGTATAAAGTTGATCCAATACTTCGGGTTTAGTCTGAGTCTTCCAGTATGCAGGATGTACAGGTATTGGGAATACCTGAGGGTGATTTGATCATAAACGATTGTATAACCATGACGCTTCCATTCCTAGGGAGTGATGAAACGGGTCTGGATTTTAGTGACTCCTCTCAGTAGAGAAGTGATCTGATCTTGGTCCAAGTGTTGGACATTGATCTGGATGTGATTCAGATACAATGAGAAGATTAGATTACGGTCTTGATTTAATGAAGCATCTATGAGAGGCTCGCGATCTGGATTTGAGATATGATCTCAATATCCATGTATCTGCGGAGAGATTGCATTATTCTTGAAGGGTTCAAGAATAATTTCATGAGATCTAAGCAATGAAGAAATAATGATTAAATGTGATTTAATCATCTTGATGTGTGAAGAAATTATCCAATTTAATTAAATGTGATTTAATTTATGTGGATAAGAATAATGTGGATAGAAATATCCAATTATTCATAATATATTATAAATGTGATTTATAATGTATTAGAGAGAGCTAATTATAATTTATATGTGTTGATTAATTATTATGTGTATTGGATACACATTGTGTAATTAATTAACAATATGAATTATATGTTGTTTTGGGTTGTGAATATGATTCACAATTTTTTCCATGGCAAGATTGCAATATTCTCAAAGATAATTGTGAATTATTTTTGAAGAATAAAACCCAATAAATTTGTTGCAAATAAATAAGAGAGATTTCATGGAGATATGCAATCTCATGGATTTCCATGAGATTGCAATCTCCATGCAATCTCATGGACGGCACACCATTCCTATATGGAATGGGTGTGCGTCCACTTGGAAGGTACATGGAGATGAAATCTCCATGTATCTTCTCTCCTTATTTGTTGGGTTGATTTAGGAATAAATTATATTTGATTTTGTCAAATATATTTTGACCTAAATTTGTTGCTTTTGACAACAACAATCTTGACCATTGGATTGACACAAATCAATCTCACCCATTGATTTTATGTGTCCCATGGATTGAGATCCATGGATCCCAAAACCCTATAAATAGAGAGGCATACTATGCTCTCTAATTACTTGCAATATTGGAGCTCTCTCTCTCTCTCTTTCTTCTCTACACACGTCAGCCCTCTCTCCCTCTAATTGGTGGCCGACCACCAAACCCTAGAGGAGAGAACCGTCGTCGCCTTCGCCACCGCGCCACCGCTTCGACGTTCTTCGGTTCTCCGTCTTCTTGGAGAGTTCCTCTCACGAAGGAGACGTTTGATCTCGTGCGACGAGATCATGAGCAACCATGCTTGGATCATCTTCTTGGATTGCGAGGACAATGCGGTTCATCCCCGCGCTCGCAAGCAGTCTCGCCGATGATCGGACTTGAGACAGGAGGTCTCTTTCTTTAGAGACTTGATCAACCACGCTTCAAGAGGTATTGCATTATACTTGTTGTGGTTATAGATGAAACGATCTGAGAATGATTCTCGGATCATGTGGTTTCATCGAATAAAATTTTTTAAATTCCGCTGCACCGAACAACTAGTGCGACTAGTCGTTCTTCGTCGTATCCGATACGACGATCACGCTTCCGTGATGCGCTTGAGGATATTTTCCATATCCTTCAAGTGATATCAGAGCCAAGTTGACGGTTTCGAATATGATTCGAAAAACCGAGGACGACTTGGGTTCGTTAAGGTCGCGAAAGTTTTTATCGCATTTGATTTCGCAGATCTGTTTAGTAAATAAATTCGGCACTGTTTAAATTGTTTTAAACACGAATTTAATACTTGTATTTTGTTCCCCATTAAATAAGGAAACCATAGGAACTGAGTTTACGTAAATCGGATTTCGTATGCTCTAGATATGGTTGTTTTAATGAACATGTATGCACTGTTGCGGGAACTGCAGATCTGAACGTGATTAAAATGTTAATTACTGTTTAGACTTGCCTCGAAATGCGTGTAACATCACTTGGGTTCTGTTCTAAATCAAATTAGCAATCTATGAAAATTGATTTTGTCTAATTTGGATTTAATATGATTGAGATATGCTAATTTTAGTAAGTAGGGGTCACTGCTGAAATTACAGTCCTAATCTAGAACCAAGTGATTGTCAATTAGTGAAATTAATTGTTAATTTCGTGAAATAATCATGAAAAATATTTTTTAAATATTTGAAGATGATTATTTACATAATTGACTTGGCCTCAACCAATTAATTGATTAGATTTGATCTAAATCTTAATTGGAAACACATTCATCAAACTTAATGTTTGATTGGTGATTGTCATTTAATCATTTAGTGAAATTAAATTGTTTAATTTCCTAGAATAATTGTGCACAAATATTTGTGAAATATTTGATGATAATTATTCCCTTAAATGACATTGCCTTAACCAATAATTGATTAAGATGTGATCTAAATCATAATTGGAAACCACAATCTTTCAAACTTGATGCTTGAATAGGATTTGGGAATTTGTCTAGCAAATTTCCTTATAATCAAAAATGTTTTGATTATTACTATATGGTACAATTTAGGTTGAAGAACCGATGATCATCTCAAGTACGAATTAATCAATTTGGCATTATCCTTTCCCGAGGCGGATATGGTGCCTAGTCGGAGAGCATTGGGGTTGCGGGTTGCAACGTATGTGGTCCGTCCCACTCTCGTCGGTACTGGCCATGACAGCGGGTAGGGCCGGGATAATGTCTGAGGGATTAAGATGTATTTTTCTAATTATTAAAATTCGAATTAATACGTATTTTGAGATATTACCATATATGTATTCAAGTAAAATAATCAAGTTTGATTGATTGAATTGGATTGATAATTAATTTAATATGATTAAATTGATTATGTCCAATTGAAATACTCTAATATGATTAGAGTTAATAATTCCCTTGGAAGAATTAATTATGTGAATGTGATTCACGATAATTAATTAAAATTTGAATATGATATGGAGGATCACATAAGTGACATCCATGGTCTCCCGTCAAGGCGGAGGGTTCCGTCGCCAGGGATTGCATGTGGGAGACGCCTGTCCGAAGTGACAGCTCCTGTATGCAAGCACATCTGGATCGGGCTCGTCGCTTCTCGAAAGAGTAAGGACGTATGCGTAGTGACCCCAGTATCGGGTCCTCATATTATTGGGGCGATATTGGATTGCGCATAGCGAGTTGTATTCCTGTTGACGGTTGGTTCAATTAATGACGGGTCAACATCACCTTAGGGGTGGTGGGCCCGGGTGTTAAAGACCGAATTGGGAGATGCAAGTTGGACTTGCAAGGTGGAATGTGTTCCCGCTTCTTTTTATCCGAGTTGTAGGTTCTCATATTATTGGGATGCAACAAAGATAGGGAAGGAGATCCCAGATCTTGCTTGAGATATAATGGTAAGTATATCTCTTACATTGAAAGTGATTAAGGGAATGAACTTTCAATATTGACATGGCAAGACAACTTTGATATAAAAATTCCTAAATCAAAGTAAAATATGTATATACAAATACATACATCTATGCAAATTTCTTATTTCAGATAATCCTTCATTAAAACCCACTCAATGATATACTCAATAATAACCAGTGAAATATCTTGGATTGGACTCATGATCCAGATATTGTACTTGCAAATGGACACATAATGTATGTGGTTGCAATGTGCAAGTTTCCTCATAATATTGAGGAATGACAATTAAATAGATAATAGGACTACAACCCTAGGGTTTGTACGTCTCTATAGTCTTGGTATCATCAACTGTACTTTGGAAGTGACATGTTGATGATGATCATAATTGTCATATAATCCTTATAAAATCAATGAAGATTTTCTGGCATACATATGTGCTCTTGACATTTAATCATGGATGACATGGTTCTCTGAATCATGTAGAATGGTAGCTCTATAAAGAGATGATGTATTCAAATTGTTTGAGTACCTACCTGAACCTATGTTTTATGAGTTTAGATGGATGTAGATGATGAGTGTCATTATTCTACTGTCTATACTCTAGTCATTCATGAAGCTTCATAGTATTCATATTGTGTGAATATAATGAAGCATAAATAAATGTTGAAATACTCTTATTTTTGAATTTTTTTTTGAATTTATTGTAAGAGATCCGTAGTCTTAAGCAATGGTTGCTTATAGATAAAGGGAGCGCAATGGAAGCATGGGTTGGACCCAAGAAAGAAGGAAAGTCAAAGAGTTGACTGGACTTCTGTGACTTCCTTGTGACATCCAAAGAGTTGGATGAATGCCAATACTGTAATAAGTTGATGTGTTGATAGTATGACTATCAAGTCTGTCTAGAATCCTTAGAAAAGGACTCGGATGGAGCATCAGAATAATCTACATAAATCATTGATATTGACTTACTTATTGAATAAGATAAAGTCAAATAATTGTATCTCAATCTTCTGATGACATTTGCAATGGGTTGCATATGTTTTAGAAGACTGGAAAATTTGATTTTAAAGGTTTATAGTTGTCCACATGAATATTGATGCATTTATTGCAACAATCTCTGTCGGATTAATAGACTTGTTAATTTCAGTGGGAGAGCCCTTAGTCGTAGAGAATGTCTCTATGACCTAGATATAAGAATACACTCATTGTTTGTTTCTAAATGTTGGAAATAAACATGAATTCTGAGATAGAACTATCATAAAGAGTTATGATGAAGATATTTCAGATAGTAATCTAAAATCTAGTGGACTCCGCATAAATTAGAAAAATTAATGAATGGTTCATTAACATTTCTGAATACTGAAATTAAACCTTAAGATCAATAGGAGGATGAAGATCATTTGACAATGATCTAGCATCAAGCCTTGGACATTTGTCTATTGATTTGATCAATAGAATAGTAAGAGATGAAACTTTAGAATGTCTAAAATTTCAAAACTTACATACTTATGAATATTGTCCAATACATCCTTCTTCGGGAATGGTGTAAGATGCCAAGGTATTCAGGATCTCATACATATTGATGTATGTGGATCATCTATATCATAGTAAACATTGTGGATATGTGATATCTATTGATGATTGTATGATATGAGATTTTTTTCTCTTCACCTAAGAAACCTTTGAAATGTTCAAAGATTTCATTAATTTTGGTTTAGAACCAAAGTTTGAAGGAAGATAAAATGAATTTGATCTAATCTAGGTAGCAAGCACCTACTAGATAAATTCGAAGAATACCTTATGGAGATATGAATATCATTTCTATCTCAATCCTCCTAACACACCTTAACTCAAAAGAGTTATAGGTAGATACAATTGGATCATGTGTGACATGATCTTATCAATGTTGAATTTTAGCATAATTATCCCTTAGTTTCCAGGTATATATGTGTAGTAGAAACTACAATGTATATCCTTAATAAGGTTCCATGTATGTTGGAATCTAGCACTTGAGAGTGTTGCTTCATTAGGAAAATAAAGGATGGTATTGGATACCTACTTTATGACCTTGAGATTGTTAAAATATCTCAACTCCGAGAATGTGATTCTTAGAGGTTGAGACTCTTGAGAATCAAGATGAAAATGAAGTATAGGAACTCATTTTTTCTTGAGAAGATAATGAGACTCCTGAAATTGGAAACTAAAAGGACAATTAAAGATGAAACACTAATACCTCTTCAAAAGAGTTTGAGGATGGATTCCATGTGTTAGAGAAATCTGACAATGATCGAACTTCATGTGATGAAGCTTCTGAAGATCATAGCATGGATAGATGGATAGCAATAAAAGTCTAATGTAGACTTCATATACAAGTGTTGTATATGGACCCTCGAGGATCCACCTATATGGGTAAGACCTGTAAAAGGTGTAAATGGATCTTCAAGAGACAGAGAACCTGATGAGAAGGTAGAGACCTTCAAAGCACGGTTTGTAGCCATGAGCTACACACTGGAAGAGAAGACATTGCTTGCAATGAGACTTGCTCTTCGGTGACCATGCTTAAAACCGTCAGAATATTGCTAACCTTAGCTACACAACTTGACTATTGCATCTTCAAGATGTAAGTCAATATTGCATTCCTCTACGAATACCTCTTTGAGGATATTCACATGAAGTAGCCCCAGGGCTTCATGGTTGAGGAAAGCAAGGTGTGCAAGCTAAGGAATCCATCTATGGACTCAAATAAGCTTCTTGAAGTTGGATCATAAGATTTGATGAAATTATAAATGTTATGATTTCAGATAGAATCTGGATGAGCCATGTGAAGCTTAGTGGGAGTGCCTTTGTGTTCATCGTGTTAAATGTAGATAATATCCTAATCATTTAGAATGATATAAGGATGATAATAAGTGTTTTATAGACTGGCTATTCCATATCTTGAAATATGATTTCAAAGATACCTCTTAGATCTTAGTTCTGAAGTTGTTCAGAAGCAAAGAGAAGGGGATATTGGGACTGTCACATTTGTAGTACACCTTGGACATATTCTATTCATAGAAATTCCAAGAAAGGCTTCCATCCCTTAAGATATGGTACTGACCTATCTAAAGGGATAGCACCTCAAAGAGTTGAGGCAGTGAATGCTAGAACTACTTGCCCTTGGGCATCAGTTCTGAAAAGCCGGGTGTGTGCTAGATGTGTACAAAAGCCAGATGGCTGCCATGCAGTGGGAGTAGTAAACTGTTAGTAATCCTACTATGGAAATAAAACACTTGGTTGCAGTAACAACAAAATCTTCATAGATGACAAGATTTTTTGAGATAGTGATCTCAAAGTCTTATCTTCAAAAGTTTAAGACTTTATAGATAGTGATCTAAAAGGTCTTAACTATAGATACCTTAGGAGATAGAGATCTCCAGGAATAAGGATATTCTGATAAGGATTATGGAAATACTGGTTGTGATAATTGTTAAGCTGTAGTGTCAAGGACACTATAACTAACAAGATCGAGTATTAGTTGCATAAGATGCAACATTCGCATGAGATGCGAACACTGTTACTGGGGATATGCAAGTGCCGTAAAAGGACTTGGCATAGTCTTGCGGGGACAGAGTGACTGATCAGCTTACCTAGCTATTTTCTAAATAGCCTATGATTATCACATGAGTGCGGGTTTAAATGATTAGCCCATTAATGGCTCTTTGGGCTAGTGGGAGATTGTTGGAAATGCGAGCCCACGGCGAGCCATTATGCAATAAATGTTATTGCATATACAATTCCCTGATCTAAAATGAAGAATGAATAATTTGTATAATAGGTCCCTTAGTACAATTAGGGTTATGTACCATGGCCATCTTAATAATCATACAGCTGTTGATTCAACTATTGAATCATAGAGGCTGGTGCTTGGATGAATATCTAAAGAGTTAGATTGAGGACTCATCAAGCACCGTCAAATGATTATTAAGAGATGATCTCCAGCCTGAGTAGGAGATGGCAATCCTATCTCTGAAGGCTGATATCTGACCGACCTCTTGATGTAGGTCCTCTGCATAGGAATAGAGATTCGGAGGTGTCAGATTAGTTAGGTCAAAGAGTTGACTTAACGAGATCGAGATAACCAAAGTCCTATATCGTATGCTGTCATGATATAGGCACGCATCCTCTGACCGGAGACAGATGTGTTGCTATATGTCTAAGTATGTATATTTGGCAGACCAATAGGTTGATGACCTAATCAAGGTCTATACACCGGCGCGTTGGTGTACATATAAGGGCATATGAGTAATACGATCTCTCAAAGGGATCATACAGGTTCAGTTACTGAACCGGAAGACATGAGCTCACTCATGAGATATTGGGAAGAATCAAATTCCATGCGCATGGTCGTCTCGCTTTGGAAGCTTGACTGAATTTGTAGGTTTGATATATACTTTTAGTATATGATCAAGACCTAGGTATGATATACACTTTTGGAAAGTGTATGATCGATACCAACTCCCAATGATCGAATGAGAAACTTACTGATAAAACCATAAAGTAGACAGTATAAAGTTGATCCAATACTTCGGGTTTAGTCTGAGTCTTCCAGTATGCAGGATGTACAGGTATTGGGAATACCTGAGGGTGATTTGATCATAAACGATTGTATAACCATGACGCTTCCATTCCTAGGGAGTGATGAAACGGGTCTGGATTTTAGTGACTCCTCTCAGTAGAGAAGTGATCTGATCTTGGTCCAAGTGTTGGACATTGATCTGGATGTGATTCAGATACAATGAGAAGATTAGATTTACGGTCTTGATTTAATGAAGCATCTATGAGAGGCCCGCGATCTGGATTTGAGATATGATCTCAATATCCATGTCACTATACGTGGAACAATACAATCGCCCTGTCCTTATCTCCAAGTATCTGCGGAGAGATTGCATTATTCTTGAAGGGTTCAAGAATAATTCCATGAGATCTAAGCAATGAAGAAATAATGATTAAATGTGATTTAATCATCTTGATGTGTGAAGAAATTATCCAATTTAATTAAATGTGATTTAATTTATGTGGATAAGAATAATGTGGATAGAAATATCCAATTATTCATAATATATTATAAATGTGATTTATAATGTATTAGAGAGAGCTAATTATAATTTATATGTGTTGATTAATTATTATGTGTATTGGATACACATTGTGTAATTAATTAACAATATGAATTATATGTTGTTTTGGGTTGTGAATATGATTCACAATTTTTTCCATGGCAAGATTGCAATATTCTCAAAGATAATTGTGAATTATTTTTGAAGAATAAAACCCAATAAATTTGTTGCAAATAAATAAGAGAGATTTCATGGAGATATGCAATCTCATGGATTTCCATGAGATTGCAATCTCCATGCAATCTCATGGACGGCACACCATTCCTATATGGAATGGGTGTGCGTCCACTTGGAAGGTACATGGAGATGAAATCTCCATGTATCTTCTCTCCTTATTTGTTGGGTTGATTTAGGAATAAATTATATTTGATTTTGTCAAATATATTTTGACCTAAATTTGTTGCTTTTGACAACAACAATCTTGACCATTGGATTGACACAAATCAATCTCACCCATTGATTTTATGTGTCCCATGGATTGAGATCCATGGATCCCAAAACCCTATAAATAGAGAGGCATACTATGCTCTCTAATTACTTGCAATATTGGAGCTCTCTCTCTCTCTTTCTTCTCTACACACATCAGCCCTCTCTCCCTCTAATTGGTGGCCGACCACCAAACCCTAGAGGAGAGAACCGTCGTCGCCTTCGCCACCGCGCCACCGCTTCGACGTCCTTCGGTTCTCCGTCTTCTTGGAGAGTTCCTCTCACGAAGGAGACGTTTGATCTCGTGCGACGAGATCAGGAGCAACCATGCTTGGATCATCTTCTTGGATTGCGAGGACAACGCGGTTCATCCCCGCGCTCGCAAGCAGTCTCGCCGACGATCGGACTTGAGACAGGAGGTCTCTTTCTTTAGAGACTTGATCAACCACGCTTCAAGAGGTATTGCATTATACTTGTTGTGGTTATAGATGAAACGATCTGAGAATGGTTCTCGGATCATGTGGTTTCATCGAATAAAATTTTTTAAATTCCGCTGCACCGAACAACTAGTGCGACTAGTCGTTCTTCGTCGTATCCGATACGACGATCACGCTTCCGTGATGCGCTTGAGGATATTTTCCATATCCTTCAGTTTGAGCTTCCAATCCTTACTGCATTGGTCAAGCGAAGACCCGAGGTTCCTTGGAACCTCAATCCCAGGCCTCCATCTCTAACATGTTCAAGCTCCAAGTGATCCTCTTCGTGTGTTTCACTTTGTTTTCCCCTACTTAATTACACATCCTTAGTCACAATCACCTTCAACTGAATGCACCAACACCTCCTCCTGACATCCCTCACATTCGTGCATCACTCTGATCACCATCTCCTCTTCTCCAACATCTCGTCCACCTTAATCATCTTCCTAATCCAATTAGAGGAGGAACCCATTTAGGGATCCAATCTTTTCACACGATTAGGCCTTCCATTTCACCCCCAAACCTCCTTACCTCGCTTCAGCTATGCTTCTTAACACTTGCATACACAAAGACCCTTTAATAGTTGGAGCTTTGTGAAGGGCTTCGTTTTAGAGCTCCACCTCCGACGACGAAGCATCGATACAATGATTCAGACCACTTCATCCCCCCTCTGATGAGTCCTCATCTTTGCCAAGGCCTTGTGAAGCTTCAACAACCTTGAGGTAAGGCAAAGGAGCCAGGAGGAGTGCGATCCATCTTGCCAGAGATCCACCATCTCCGCCGTGTCGCGGAGGAGAAGATCTGCAAAAATTACAGGCACCATTGGATCACACCCAATCGATGTTGATCCAATGGCCTGGATCATTGTCAGCCTTCGTCACGAGTGGGGATACTCTGTGGATGCAAGTCTCTTCATGAAGCATTAGGGCTACCCACGTGGCCTCAGCCATCTGTCGCCGACCGAACCAAGTCCCAGGGCTCACCCGCGTGCGCCTCCTAGGGATTTTGCAACCAAAGACCCCACTACTTCTCCAAATCGCGTATAGGTATCTCCCTTACGTTCCATATGTGACGCGCTTGAGATATTTGCACAAACAGCCCCACCTGCTTTCCATATTTGCAGAAATAACCTCGTACATGGGATAAATTACTAGATAAGCCACTGACTCTTGTATATTACTTTTTAGTTCATTTTAGAACATTCTCTGATGTTTTATGTGTTTTTATTTTATGTTTCTTTGCAAAAATACACCTGGATTGAAACATTAATATCTTGAGAACCATAAATCCAATTAAAGTGATTTTTATCGTGTTTCAAAGCTCTTGTAGTGATCTTTAATTTGGAATAATAAATTCTATGATTTGACCAGTGTATCTAATTAAAATTCAAAATAATGACTTGATTATTCATTATTGAATCCAAGTCCATTATTCATTATTGAATCCAAGTCCATGAATATATTTACTTGCAATATTTAAACTCTAATTTTATTTTATATACCTAGAATTTAATTAGGTTATATAATTATTAATTTCATCACATCATTAACCTGATTGATAGATATGCATATAATAATCTAGGATGATTATTAAAAACATACATTGATGAATTAACTTAGATATTGAGCATACATCAATATCTTAGGGCTTAGTTTATATTAAATGAATTTCATTACTGTCATTTTAATTCAGGAGCATTATGTTGTAATTGTGCATGTGAATGTATCTTTATGTTGTACATTTCATTTTGTATCGGTTTGTATCACATCTAGCTTGCATTATAAAATCTATAAAAAAATGCACGCATACATATTGTTGTTTGCATTAACTTAAATATCACTATACACTACTTAATGTGAGTATTTAAACCATAATTAAATATTCTAATTTCTCGTGTCGTTGTAGAATGAGTATAAATTAAATTAGCCGGTTCATGACTCATCGAATGGTGTCATTATCGAGGACACAACATCATTAGTGTATTTGATTACGTTTAGTTAATTGCTTAAGTGATTTTAGTGTTAATTTGGTCAACTTTAGGTTGTCTTGACTTTTGTTGGTTTTGTTGACTAAGTGATGTGTGATTGACAAGCTTTGTTTACAGGTTGTTATGTTTTGAAGCTAGCGGTCTCTTTGATTATATCTAACCATCTTGTTGTTGTGGCAGGGTTCGCAGAGTCGAGGATGCTCGGATTGACATGAAGGCGAGGAGCTTAGAGCTCCAACTTAGAGGAGTCACAATAACTACATTTGAGAAGCCCAAGAGGAAACTACCTATTTGTCTCCTTAGAATAATTTTGTATTTACTATGTGTTGTAACTATTTGTCGTAACTAATTTGTACTTTAATTGTGTCCATTATCAATGATTCTTGTTTGAGAACTCATGATTGTAAATAGAGATACTTTAACTTTTTAATGTGATTTGTTGAGACTGTTTCACCCTTAACCAAAGGGTGGGGCTCGACTTGAGTGACAAATTTAAGGATAGGTACATGTGCTCTTAGAGCTTCACTTGATCTTCATTATATGCGTCTTTGTAAATTTAGCCCTGCAAATGCATCTAATACAATCACTAAATAAGACGCACTTAGTTCATTCTATCTGGCTCAAATTGTAACTCAAATTCTTTCAAGCTAATAAAACTTATGTTGAGGTGCGTTTTTCATCAACTTGCATGCATGTAGCTTAAATTTTATTTACAGTTTTGCATCCACATGGAGAGAGTTGGGAATCACTGTAAGTATTCCTTGACTTGAGCATTCATCAATGTTTCCTGCTTGTATTCAAATTTTTCTCAAATCTTTCTTGGCTTTATAACTTAGGATCAAAAGGAACCGGGACTCCACGTTAGGCGATGATATGCTCCCTCAATATTCACATGTACATACCTCCACGTAGAATGGGTAAGGACGTGTCCCTAAGGATAGAGCCCAAATCCATGTACTTACTTCCTAAGTCTCCATTTCTGACTTTCACACATTTAGGAGATGCAAGGGCTTGCCTTCGAACTTAGTCTATATTTCGATTGTGTAAGTGTGTTCGTCTCTTTAAGGGTGTGATATTGAACCCGTCAGCCAGAGAAGATCACCCTTTTGATTGAGAGCTATTAGGAGCACCGTTGGACGTAAGGAGACTCACTGTGAGTAATGGACTCTAAACATTGTACTACTACCAACTAAAACAGACAAGATAATTCTCTTGAGCTCTCACGACCTTCATGCGTGAAGTTGGCGAATTAAAGGGGTTTATATTGTGTTTGTATTGTATGAATGTATTCTTACACTTTCTTAAGCACTCCGTAGGGCTTTTATCTCCATTCGTTGCATAAGATTCATTTCTCAAGAGATTCAACATCTCAAGATTATACATTCTTCCAACCCCAACCTCTCACCTGAGTTGTTTATTCTTTACGTGTATCTCGATTCTCTTTTTCTTTAGGTCATTTCGTCTATACTTAGGTCACTTAAGCCTAAGTAAAGGGGGAGCTGACTCCTAGATCTGTCTTATTTCTCTCGGTCCCTTCTTCTTTCCATCTTCGTTATACTTAGGCCATTTTCAGCCTAAGTATAGGGGGAGGGGGGGCGCAAGTCACAGTCTATGTTTTCTTCCTTTCCTCTATTCATTAGTGCACTTATTATATGTATTTCTTTCCTACACTTAGGCTATTTAAAACCTAAGTATAGGGGGGAGTATTGGTTTCAATTCTTGTACCATTCCTTTACATTTAGTACTAGTTATGTTTTTCATTTCACTTTGTGCCATGAGGACATAACACAAGCTAAGTATAGGGGTATGCGTATATATTTCATATATACTTTATATATAGCTTGTACTTCTAAAATATTTTCGGTATGATATTATGAGCTAAGGGTATTGAGTTTTGAAACTGATTTTTGTAAAATGATTAGTAACACATATTGAAAATCTCTACATATATGTGACATGGCTTTGTAAAAATGTTTTACATATTGTTTGCAAAAGGGTACAAATTGCTTTAATACAATATTTTTTATATACTTACATAATTGTTTGAAATAAATAAATAAACTCAAACTCAAAAATCTAGAAAAATACTAACTAATAAGTGATTTTGTCCCTAAGACACACACAAGACTTGTGTAGTTTAAGATACTTGATTTAGAGTAACACTTGACTCAGGCTTTAATCATTCTTGATCATTAGGGTCTTGTAACTTTGTAACTTAAAATACTTACTTCGAAAGATATACATTTTATATTGCTATAATCTCTATTATCAAAAGAATATGACGAGCACTTTACTTGCACGATTGCATAGATATTATGATGAATCAATGTTTCGTTGGAGGAACTATGATGAGAGGTTTGAGTCTGGGCCTGATTTAATGATGCTTGAGGATGAGATAAAATTAAGGAATGTTTCATGAAACCTGAGTGTCAACACTTTAGCCAATATGAGAACAAGGTTCTTATACTATCTTGATTAAAACCTGTTAGAATTATTATATTACAATTATGGTTGTAACCTTTCGGGTTCCGTAACCCTTAACCCTTCGGGTTCCGTAACCTTTAACCCATCGGGTTCCGTAACCCTTAACCCTTCGGGTTCCGTAACCTTTAACCCATCGGGTTCCGTAACCCCTCAGGGATATTTATGTATTTTTCTCCTTGTACTCTCTATGGTTTTCTCTTTATATAAGAGACCCTAGCCTTATGGAATACACATCCTATTCATCTCTCTTCTCCACATGGTATCAAAGCAATGGTTCTAGACCGAGGTTCTGACCTAAAATCCCACCACCACCTTCAAGCTTCGCAAAAGCCTGCGTGGGCCCTCTTCCCTAAATTAGAGCCCCACGCAAGGCCCTCCAATTGACTCCAGTGCAGCAACTCGACCCCAAAGGAGCATCTCTAGCACCTACGGTGCCGCCAAGGGGCACACAACCCTCCCGCTAGCGCTACCCTGCGCTTTCAGGACCTCTTACGAAGGTCGTCAACCCTACATCTACCCTCCACAAGTACTGTAGGACTCTTTGGAGATCCAAAACTCATCACGGACCGCTGCCAATAATCCAAATATGATGTCCATTGAGGGTTTTCAGCCATCCTCAAAGGACAAAAATGAGTTCTAGGGCATTTTTCAGCTCTTATATGCATCCTTAGGTGATCAGAATCTTCTTTCTATTTTAAGACCACCATGGCACCTTCTTCTATCGAGACAAAGCCCCTAGCCACGAATATTATGGCACAAGGCACTATTATCAAACTCAAGGGCACATAAATTACGTGCTCTTGTCTCGATCTTTTATGGTGTTCATTGATGGTCAGAGGAAACTTTATATTTTAACTAAAGATCCTTTAGATGAAAAGGACAAAGAATATGACAACTGGCAGACTGATAACTATTTGGTTATCAACTCGATGACCAATAATGTTGAGGCTCACATTGCCTCAAATCTTCTTTACAAAAATACAGTCAAGGAAATATAGGAGGATCTCGAGCAAACATACTCCCAAAAGAAGACAAAGTCACGTCTTGCAGACATTTACATGCAAATATGGTCGGCATCTCAGGGTGATTCCACCATCATGGAGTACTAAAGGCATCTCTCCATCATGTATGAGAAGCTTGCAATATTCCACCCTCATGTTGCACTAAATATATACAAGAACATTCTGACTGGCAGGTATACCACTTCCTTGATAGCCTGCATCCAAGATACCATGCAGCTAAGAAGCAATTTCTTATATCAGACATACTGCCAACAATGAAGGCCATCTTTGGCCGAATTGAGGAGATCGAGACATCTGTTGCTCGGCCTCCCGTCTTACCTTCAACAGAGAACTTTGCATACATCGCCTCATCTGGGCTAGGAGGCAGATACGACTTGCGAGGAGGACGCAATCGTGATCCAAGTTGTGGCCGTGGACGAGAATCTGGACGAGGCCATGACTTTGGTCGTGGTCGTGGGCGAGATTCTACTACCCCATGCACTCACTATGATAGGTGGAACCACTGACTGAACGATGATGGCAGAAGTTTGACGTACCTTCTTATCACGCCAATAATGCTTATGAGGATGCCCATGATGTCGAAGAGGCATCACCTACCTCCAGTGACAAGATTGTTCATCTTAATGATGCAGATTACTCCCACTTAATGCAGATCCTTCAGACTCCAGGGCCTACCACCACTAGTAACACTACAACTGCTACTCTGGCTACTGCTTCAGATATAATAGCCAACTCTGCTATCACTCCTACTCCAGCTTGGATTATTGATTCTGGTGCCTCTACTCATCTCAATGGAGAAGGTAGTCTACTCCCTCTTTCATACCATCTATCTCTGTGAAGTTAGTTCGAGACGCTCATGGGACACAATCACAAATTACTACTGTCGAAACTATGGAATTATCTTCCAATCTCCGACTTTCGAGGGTTCACTGTGCTCCTGATTTTCCTCTTAGCTTGCTGTCAGTTCACAAGCTTTGTGTTGAGCTTCATTTTCGTGTGATATTTGATGAATCTTGTTATTTTCAGGACATTCGGACGAGGCAGATTTTTGGTAGGGATCATGAGAAGAACGACCTATCTTATCTTGACATACGCTCGGACTCCAATTTTGTTGGTGTTGCGTCCATATCCGAAGATCCGCTCCTATGGCATCTACGCCTAGGGCATCCCTCTGCCAAGGTCGTCTCCATGATGTTTCCTGAACTTTCTGTACTAAAGCCCATTCAGTGTGAGGCATGTGAGTTCGGGAAACACCGTCGAGCATCAATTCCTGTTTGTACCGAGTCTCGTAGTACTGCTGCTTTTTATCTTGTTCATTGTGATATTTGGAGACCTTGTCCGATTCGTACATTAAGTGATCATCTTTATTTTATAGTTTTCATTGATGATTATAGTCGATCTACTTGGGTATATCTAATAAAGGATCGTTCAGAGATTAATCAAATTGTCAGAAATTTCTTTCAATATGTTAAAAATTACTTTTCTAGCATTGTTAAGATCATTCGTACTGACAATGCTCTTGAGTTAACCCAACATGACTTGACCTCTTTCTTTGCATCTCAGGGAACTGTTCACCAAACATCATGTCCATATACATCACAACAGAATGGTATAGCGGAAAGGAAACTCCGACACTTGTTAAATGTTGCCAAATCTCTTAGTCAAATGAGTGTTCCTAAATAATATTGGGGAGATGCTATCTTTACTGCAGTGTATCTCATCAACCGTGTTCCTTCATCTGTTCTCAAAGGGGCAGCTCCATTTTCATTACTTTACCCTACCGAGTCTTCTTTTCCCATACCTCTACAAATTTTTGGTTGTATTGCCTTTATTGATAACTTTCATGTAGCTAACAAATTATCCTCTCGTGCCATCAAATGCGTCTTTCTTGGGTACTCTCATACCCAGAAAGGCTATCACTGCTATGATCTTGTTGGATGTCGATACTATGTGTCTGCTAATGTCATCTTCTTTGAGCAAACAAGTTATTTCACACAGACTGTGAGTGACATTCCTCTGGACCTCCCTCCTCCGCCAATTGTCTATACTTGTCAGCGTACCTCTATACCGTCTACACCAGTATCTGCACCTTTGCCTGTCCCTTTTATGCAGGATGATATGATCACTTCGAGTCCTCCCACCACTGATGTTCCGGATGTACCTGGGGAGCTTCCTATAGTTCTACGCAAGCAAAAAAGGCAATGTATGTATCACCCCATGTCACATTTTACTTCTACAGATGGTTTATCTAGATGTGACAAGAGATTTGCAGATGCTCTGAATGCTATTTCTGTTCCAAGAGATCATTTCAGTGCAATACAGGATCATGATTGGTGACAAGCCATAGATGAGGAGATGGAGGCACTTACCTCCCGGGGCACATGGGATCTTGTGCCATGCCCCCCGGGAGTTCGTCCTGTGGCTTGTCGATGGGTCTTCACAACCAAACAGTTGCCTGATGGTTCTATTGACATGTTGAAAGCCAGACTTGTTGCCAAAGGTTTCACACAAACCTTTGGAGTTGATTATTTTGAGACCTTTTTGCCTGTTGCCAGAATGGGGTCAATACGTACAATTCTCTCTGTTGTTGCCAACAAGGCTTGTCCCATTTATCAACTTGATGTGAAGAATGCCTTTCTTTATGGTGGTCTTGAGGAGGAGGTCTACATGATGCAACCTCGGGGTATGTAGTCAAGGGGGGGCATGTATGTCGACTACGCAAGGCCATTTATGGCCTAAAGCAGAACCCAAGGGCATGGTTTGACAGGCTCACTACGAAGATGAACACACTTGATTTTTATAGGACAACATATGACTACTTTGTCTTTGTTAGACGACGGTCTAGTGGCACAACCATCCTTGTTGTCATCTATGTTGATGATATGGTTATCACAAGAGATGATATAGATGGTATTCAGGAGACCAAGACCTTATCTTGAGCTAAGATTGTCAAGCGAGGACTATGAGGTTGTCCAAGCCTCAATGTAGGCTTCGTTCATCAGATTTCCTTTTCACCACTCCAGGTAAACCTCAGATTTGTCATTCTTCATTTTGTTTGATTTTCTCTGATTAATCGGACAACACACACATCACGATTCACCCCCGATCTACTCTATACCTTCAACATGTTCTCCTGATTCATGTGTACCATTCCTTTCATCTTCACCTATTCCAGATCATCCTCCCAACATTGATTTGTTCTTCATATTGCAAAGGTGAAGAACCCATTTAAGGCTTCACCTTCAATCACCTGATCAACCTCCATTCCACTCCCAATTCCATACCATTTGCTTCGGCTAAATTGGTTAACACTACAGGTACGTGGATTCATCGCTGCTCGGAGCTAGAAGTCCATTCTCGATCTTGACCTTTTTCTCAAGCGAGCCTTCATCGACACAAAGTTCTAGTACTCTCAGTTGATTCTCGAACCCTCAACCTTCATCGCCAGCACTCTGGGAAGCTCTCCAGACCTTTTTGAGGGGAGATGAGCATGGAGGAAGAATTGGGCCATCGTCGGAGCACAACCGCGCATCCATCCCATGCAGAGGAGGAAGCATGACGTACATGCATCGTCTGATTTCTAAATTGGATGGCCCTGATTAGCACGATCCTCCGCTACAAACCATTAGTCTCGGGAGAATTCAAACCAACTCTGAGACATTTAATCGCGCTAGGTCGCCGAGCCTACACCACCACCCGATGCACATCCGAAACAAGCCTCCTCGTGAGACGCGTGTGCAACGCTTGAGGAAATTCCACCCGCAACCTACTTTCTTCCGATATTTGTTGAGATACCCCCGTGCGTGGGGTGATTTTGCAGATTAGGCATGCCATCTTTTTTTGTAAATTGCATTGTTATTAGTTCCGGACCTTTTTGCAATTCATTTATGTGTCTTAATTCATATTTATTTGCAATTAAGTCCATGTGTTGTATCTTTAATATCTTGAGTTCCATAAATCCAAATTAAATGAAATTGACATCGTTGTAAAGCTGATAAAATTCTCTTTGAAGTGGTGCATTTTACGTTCTGATTTGACACATTGATCATTAGTTAATTTCAGAACGAACTCTTTGTTTGATAAATGATGTCTAATTTACGTTAAGTCCTGATTAAACATTGAATTAAATAATTAACTTACAACATTTTTTCTTGTTATTTGATTCCATGTTTAAGTGATTTTTAATTCAGTTTAAGTTGAATTTATCTAAATTTAAAAAGGGGATAAAGAACGAACACTTAGAAGCATCTTGGTTAATTTAATCTATAAATTCATTTCTTAACAAAGTTGTGCATCATCACCTAACCTGTACTTGTAAGAACAATAGTTCATCGATTAAGCATGTAGCTCAAGAGCATGATTGTGTGCATTTGTGTGTAGTATATTCTATATCATTTTGTAGCATTCTAATAAATTAACTTGCATTATTAAAATCCATAAAAATTCATGCAATCATCTCATCTTTATCTAGATATTTATACTATAACTAAATAAACTAAGATCTCGTGTCCTTGTGTTCGACCATGGACTTATCCAGGATAATTAAACCAAGCTCTCTTCACTGAGATACTTTAGCTTGGTTCTGTTGATTTGTTAACCGACAATATTACAAGGAGTTATTATTAACTTTGTCGATTAACGATTAATAAGCTCAACGAGAAGATGATTCAGATGATAGTTACTATCGTCAATCAAACCTAATTAAAATATATATTTATCTATAATTCCGGTTGCTCATATCACTTGACTCCTCAACGAGATTGATCCTCTACCTATAAGAACATCAATGATGGGAACAACGTTAAGGGGAACTACGACACTAACGAGAGGAATATAGAAGGTGGCTGAAGAAGGGACATTTATCATCCAAGGTATCAAATAGAAAGCCCTTTAAATTATACACGGATCAACAATAACCGGTTATGTTGAAGTTGTATCCCTTGCCACAAAATCTGTAAATGAACTGTGTCATATGTGGCTAAAGCATATGGGTTAGAAGACAAAGAACATCCTCAGTCAGAAAGGTCTTAATGCATCCAAGTTTAAGTTCAGTGAATACTATATATTTAGATAATAACAAAGAAAGCAATTTATCAAAGCTGTTTACAGAAGGAAGAAGACACTTGATTACATCCATATTGATTGTTGGGACCCTTCACAGGTCAGGTCACGTCTCTGGGAGATGCCAGATATATCTTGCTATTATTGATTATTACTTCAAGTCGGTTAGGCTTTTTATTATGAAGCACAAGTGCAATACATTCACAACTTTTAGATAATGGAAGATCTTTGTGAAGAATTACTTTCAATTTCAAAGAAAGTCAAGCATATGTACACTAGTAATAGGTTGGGATCCTTGTGAAGATAATGGCTTTCGTTCATCAGTTACCAATGAATTCCTTGAGGAGGTGTTACAAGATACTACACTATTAGAAATACACCACGATCGAATGAAGGTGCACAATGAATAAACAAGATGCTTCAACAACGAGCAAGGTTCATGCTCCCAAATGCTAGTTTATAGGAATACTGGACTGAAGCTGTGAATACAACTTGTTACTTGGTGAATCGGAATCCCGCAACCGTTCAACTGCAAGACACCCCTTGAGATATGGTCTATTAATCATATTGATTATTATATTTTATGTGTTTGATTTTGTTGCTTACATATTATCATGTTAGTGAAGGAAAGTTAGAACCAAAGATAAAGGAGTTTACATGTTATGATATAAGAGTAAAGGGTATAAAATCTGATCTCCTTCTGACATCGTTACGTTGTTGGAAGCAATAGTAACTTCGTAAGAATTTATAGCTTTCCTCTAGGGTTGAGATAGGTGATGATATACACAAATAAGTAGAGTTCGAATAGGTGTCAAGTAACGATCAAGCAGTTGATCACACTATTTTTAATTAGGTCGATGCTAGGCAACGTAGATTTGAACAACCAAATGAAAGGCCTCATATTATTGCTACTGATCGGACTAGCATAGAGATTTATCCTCCTTAAGGATATTCTATTGAAGACATGGTTGCATTTGCATTACATGTTGTTGAAGAGGTTAAGCTAGAGTCGTCCACATACAAGGAGGCTATTGTAAATGCGGAATATGGGCAACGTATTTCCGCTAATTGTAAGGAGATGAGTCTCTATATAACAATTAAACACGAGAGTTTATCAAGTTGCTAAAAAAAAGGAAAGTCGTTGGCTATAAATAGGTCTTCAAGAAAAAGAAAAGAATCCGGGGCAGTGGTGACATCAGATACAAGACACGTTTAATTGCGAAGGGATACAATTAAATGGAAGATGTGGATTGCAACAAGATATTATCCAATTATGATGCGCATGCTGACGAATCCCTGATTCTCACTCTTTATTCTTTTATTTTAGCTATTTATCTTATCAAAGCAACATATAAATACCTGTAAATACAATAACTTAGCAATCAACATGCATCTGTTAATATTGCATAATTAGCATGTTTTTATGCAAAAATAAAAGAATAAAGGAAAAGAAAAAGGAAGGAGGTATTTAGAATAAATACACAATGACCCGAACCCCAAGAGAAGGTCAAGCCTTGACCTGATCGCAAATAAAAGAAGTAGAGAGAGATAGGATCTACTTTCTGTTGAACATATTACTTTATATTTGTAAATAAATATTTTTTTATAAAATAAAAAGTAAATTATTATTTTAACCTCCTTGTATATATTTCTAGAAGTAATATAAAAAGAAAATAAAAATCAAATCCTCCTTTCAATTGTACAAATCACATGTACGTACATAACATTCACTATTTATTTTATATATGTAAATAACTCAAAAAATAAAATAAAAAATATTTTGTATTCCTAATATTACGTTGAAAATAAATAAAATATAAAATTAGGGTATTTGTGTAAAAATAACAAAATAAAAATAATTGTACATAATACATAGGTATATTATACATATACTGCGTATACACTAATTTATTTTTCATAAAAATAATTAAAAATCATAAGAAAGTCTTTGAAAAATAATACTCATTTTTCATTTTATTCATTATTTTAATTTAAATTCATTTATTATTTTTAATTAAATTTTCTTTATTTTTCTCCACTATTTTGTCATGTAATGCCATTTGTCTTTTTCCCAGCCCGCTTCTTTTTGGGCCAGCGGGGATTCGTTGACCCTGGTCAACTAGTCCCCGCCAGCCCCTTTTTCGTCGAGTAGGGTTTTGCTCGATCTTCCCCCATTTTTAGCAACCCAGCCCGACCTCCATTTCATTCGAACTTTCGCTTCGAATCGAGAGGGCGGATCCCGAATCCACGCCCGACGCTAAATACTAGGATCTGCGCATCGGTTCGCGGGCCACGCCACCTTCTTTCCGGACCTTCACGCCTATATATTATGTACCCCCTCGTCCTTTTCCTTAATCTTTGACTGCGCCACCACCTCCTACACACCCGCTCCTCTTTTGTCGGAGTGACAACGAGCGAGACAGAGGGCGAGGGAGATTTTTGGAGCGTGAAGCCCCAGGTCCGATGAGGTTCATCCTCAGCTCCGCCGAGAGGAGCCAAGCCTCTGGTTGCGCCGACCATCAAGGCCAAGACCCCCGTGGACCTCAGCCTGCATCCCCGGGCGTCTTCCTCCATCTCCAGGTACCCTATTTCCCATTCTTTATCCATTCGATTCAATATTCAGAAAACCTCCGACTATCACCTATTATACCCCATTTCACCATATCCCGACCTCAATCCACCTCGCTCCGACCTCATCTCGCTTCTATGTGTGCACCGCAACCTCCCAGCTGACTCCAGCCATTGAGTTGGAGTCCCTTACAGGTCGAATCCTTCACGTCGTCGGAGACCTGCCTCGTTCACCCTTAATCTCTGTTCCCGATACATATAGCGCTCTAATCCTCGCCGGAGCCACTCCTCTGAGCAAGACCTTTCTCCTGCAGGGTAGATGCGCGTCCAGACGTCATCTGGAGGTCTTGAGTAGTCCCAGGAAGCTCCAGGTCAACTGGCATCCCCAAGACCCTTCTCTTGGTCTTGGACTGCAGTTGCGGAGCATCATCGCCGACCTTTCTCACATCTCAGGAGCTCGAGAGGATGTCGGAACCAAGCGCGATCATCGATTGAAACTCGCCCTCGACGAGTTCTTCCCCGTTCTTACAGGCATCTCCCACATCATTCGATCTAGGTGCTCTCCAATTCTAATCACAGTCGTTCATCCTCGGGAGACTTCTGACCGTCGGATCCATTTGAAGATCCCATCTCTGCCATCCATCGCCGAAGAGGTATCCTTGCATCCTGACCGTCCGATCATAAGTGGAGCGTCATCGGTCGTTGGGTAGCGCCTAATAAGGGGTAATTTGTTCTTAAGCCCCCCTCTATTTTGCTTTTCTTATTTAGTCCTGTAAATAGTTGTCATAGTTTAAAATAGTTTGGTTATTTTGCATGTGGACCCTTGTTTTTGATATTGGCATTTCAGTCCTATTTGTGTGAACTCACATGGCATACTACGTGCTATTCTGGCATATTTGCATTATCTGTCTAGGACTTCATCTATGTTATGTTTTGAATGAATAGTTCCTGATATTTGCATTTATACCCCTATGCGTGGTGTATTGCGCATGTGCGTTTATTCCCTGGACATTTTTGCTTCTTTATCCCTAGACTCTTTATATGTGTTACTAATTGGCTTGTGAACTTTATTTTGATTGCAAGTATGTCCCTGCAAACTGTGTCTTGTTTTTAATTAAATAATTACCGAATTAAGTCCAAAATTATATAAATATTACTGTTAGTTCCTGGTAACATGTAATATTCGTTGTGATTTTTGGGATTAATTTCGTTGAGTATTTTATTTTCTAAAAATAAAAAACCCATAAAAAGCTTATTGCCTATTTTATAAAAATACATAAAAAGTATAAAAATTGTGGTAAAAATTCCAAAAAATTCGTGAGTATTTGTTTGTGTGTGTTTTATTCCCAATACCAGTTTTGTTTTGAAAATCATCACAAAAACCCTAAAAATATCAAAACTCTTAAAAACTTATAAAAATCATTGAAAATTCTAGAAAAAACAAAAATTAGAATTTCGTTTATAGCTTTTTATACATATTTTCACATAAAATTCATAACCAGGACATTACGACACTTTAAGTATTTTTAATTTGTAATTTTGTCCTGGTTGTGCATTGTTTCCCTGTTTAGCTCTTGTTGGATTTTTATAAAATCATACAAAAATCAGAAAAAAACTGCAGAAAATTATTAAAAATACTTTAATATTTGAAAAACACAAAAATATTTTTATTCCTTATTTTTTAGTATTTTAGTTTTGAATAAAGCTTGCAAAGGCTTGCTTGTGTGCTTTATTTCCTTATTTGCCTGTTATCATTCCTTAACTAAAAACCAAAAAAATGCAAAATTTAAAATTAATAAAAATATGCATTTTATTGTCTGATTTTGGCCACTTCGAAGGTTTTTTCATGCTCCTTGGGTTCGACCCTGGTCGCTATACCAGGTTAAAATAAATAACGGAGACCGCTAACATTGTTTTGAGTGATTTATCTTATGATTGTGTGGTTCTCTACTTTTCTTGATTGAGCTAAGGCCTTCTTATCCGGGTCGCAACGACCATTTGATTATTTGATTCCCTAACCCGTGGCGCTTGGCCACTCATCGCATGCCCATTAGGATGCTACTAACTCTTATAGCACATGAAAGATCGAAGTTGGAGTAGTTAAATACGACAACAACTTTTCTGTATGGTGAACTCGAAGAAGACATTCCAGCGAGCGAACAAAGGAATTCATATTTTTGAGGCAAGGAAAACCATAAGTGCATATTGAAGAAGTCCTTATATCAACCCAAACAATCTCTCAAGCAGTAGTTGTTAGAAAATAGAAATGCGGAAGCATATTAGAAATAAAGAAATAAAATTTGGAATAACAATGAGATTTTACGTGGAACCCTACTCCCTAGGAATCGGGATGAAATCAAGGGAGAACGCCACAAAGGGTTGATGCTTCTATTGCTTTTCTCAATGGATACAGGAGGTCTGAGTCTCTTTATATAGTCTCCACAGAGCCTTTAAGTCCCCCATGGTAGATGTGGGACTAAACACATGGATGGGGTAAATGGATCATGGATCCTCCTACATAAGTAACGCACAACCAAAAACTCCATCACTCCCCCTCAAGCTGGAGCATGCAAAGCTCAGCTTATACAAACAGAAAGAAACTCAACTTACGCTACATGACACTACAGATAATATCAACTCAACGTGCATAAGTGTCGGTTGTTGTCGAGGACGTTGCTTCTCATGCTATGCAGGTGAGGAGGACGAATAGGCTGGAGTGTGAGTCAACTGAATATCCTCGTCGAAGAGCATGTGCTCTGTACTGCACCTGTCAGAGTCACTGCAACTGGAATAAGTCTCCTCATCGAAGTATTCTGGCCTGGCACAACATGTGGACAATTGCTCCATTTATGAAAAGGGCCGAAATGAAAAAAGCCACGGAGTGCAATCCAATGTTCATTAAATCGGCCGCACAGGCCGCATATGCCCGTGCAACAGGCATATGGTGTTGGAAGGAGGGGCCGTCCTCGGTCAGGGGGGCCTTTGGTGCCATCTCCAGGCCGCCGCCGGCCATCTCCAACCTGCTTATTCGCGACTGTGCAAATATTTGGGCTCTGAGGCTTCCTGAGAGAATTGGTGTCTTCCTTTGGTTGCTCAGGAGGAAGAGGCTGATGACGCGAGATCGGTGCATCAGGCTTCTTGGAGTTATTTCGGACAGGTGCATGATTTGTAATGCTGCGATTGAATCGGTGGAACATCGTTTTTTCTCATGCCCCTTGGTATCTCAGCTTTGGCAGGAGATGGGCTCAGATTGGTGCCGCAGCAATGACTTTCAAGCTTTCTGGAACTCGATCCACGCTAATCCCAACAGACCAAGGAGAATCGGCTTTATCCCATGGCCATCCTATGGGCAGTGTGGCGGGGAGAAATGATTTGTTGTTCATGGGTCAGCGTTTTTACAAGGAAAATATGGGGGTGTTCGCTAAACGTTTGGTTGAAGATTGGATCTTGTAACGTTATGGTTGTAGTGTGTTTTTTATTTTTCCTTCTGATCCTTTTCCCTTTTGTTTTGATTAAATAAATTTGGGGCGGACACCACCGAGTGTTTCCCCCTACCTTTTAGACTTCAAAAAAAAAATATGCCCGTGCAGCATGTAGACTGCACCGATTACTTGAATCAGTGCATTATGCGCCCTCCCCGCATATGCGGCCCGCATATGCCCCGCATACTCCATCAGCTCCAACCTTTCAATCTTCTCATTGAGGTCATTAATTCCGTAACTTTGCCTCTTCATTCAATTGTTAGAATATGACATGCATTTATATACAATTGCAACGCATTATACCAATATGTATATGCAATGTTTTATGTTTTTCTCATGTATTATTTTCACGAGTATACACAATGTATCGTCGAATATTTTTTATATATGTCGATTGAGGTTTTGCTCATGTAGTGCATGTATGTGTATTGAAGTTCTGTTATTGCGAATCATATAATGTAAAGTGTTTATGGTAAATGTTTTTTTGTGATTAAATATGCAGCAATTAAAAGTATATATACACACCCATCTAACAAGAACCGTTTTTCTTAGATCTTCTTTAACTCCACTTAGATACATAACTTCAGTGGTAATGTTATTCATAGATATTTTTTTATTTTTAAAATAAAAAATATAAAACCGCTTAGAACCGCATATACCCCGCATATACTCTCGCATACCGCTTAATCAGTATTCAGTGACCAGTCCGAACGCATACACATACCACTTTCCTGAACCTTGGTGCAATCCTCGTTGGAGTCCATGGTCGCTGGAGAATGGAGTCTGAAATCGTCTCCTCGTCAGAGAACTGGGTCTCTCCCATCTCGCACAGAGAGTGGTAGTCTACCTGGAGTCCCTATGATACCATATGAAGCTATCATGCTCCGCTTGGAATATCAACGGTAAAAAGGACCCCTTGCAAGAGCTTTGGTAAACATGTCTGCAATTTGATCGCCTGAAACAAAATGAGAAGTGGAAATCGGCCCCTTTTGGATCAAATCACAAGTATAGTAACAATCTACTTTAATATGTTCTGTTCTCTCATGAAAGGTTGAGTTGTTGGCTATGAACAGTGCTACCTGATTATCACAATTGAGGTGCATAGGAAGAGGTACCTCAATAGTTAGGTCAGTCAGGACCAACTTGATCCACATCATTTTTGTATTCCTTAGGCCATAGCCCTATATTCCGATTCAGTGCTGGATCGAGCAACAACTGTTTGTTTCTTACTTTTCCATGAGACCAATGAGCTACCAACAAACACAGTGAAGCCTGAGGTGGAATTCCTGTCCTTAGGACACCCAGCATAATCTGCATATGCATATCCAGAGACTGTGAGAGATGTATCTCTCCTGAAAAGAAGACCTGCACATGGAGAAGATTTCAAATATCTCAAAATCATGCAAACCGCATTATTATGCACCTGTCTGGGATGCTCCATAAACTGGATGACTCTACTCACAACAAATGATATATCAGGCCTGGTAATAGTGACATATAACAACTTCCCTACCAACTCCCTGTATCTTCTTTTATCCACCTCATCAGAGTCATCATCATAGAGCCTTGCATCAAGATCCATTGGTGTAGTGGCAGGCCTGCATCCTGTCATACCTATCTCAGATAGAAGATCAGTAAATACTTCCTTTGTGTCATAACCATACCTTTCTGATTTCGTGCAAACTCTAAGCCAAGGAAGTAACGTAGTATGCCAAGGTCTTTGGTCACAAAATATTGTCCAAGGAAATCCTTAGTTGCATGAATGCCAGGTTCATCATTGTCAGTAGCAATGATATAAACCAAAACTATAATAGTACATGTCTGAGTTCTCTTAACAAAAAGAGAATGATTTGCAGTGGATCTAACGAACCCCTTCTGGTCAATCAACTCTGAGAGCTTCTGAAACCAAGCCCTTTGACTCTGCTTAAGGCCATATATGGCCGTGTGAAGATGGCAAACCATACTGGACTCCTCCTCAACAGCACACCCTAGTGGTTGTTGCATGTAAACCTCCTCATACAGATTGCCATACAAGAATGCATTCTTCACATCTGATTGGAATAGCGGACAATCACATACCACAACAACAACAAGAATCCTCAGTGTAGTGCGACGTGCAACCTGAGAAAAAGTGTCCTGGTAATCCACCTCCATAAGTCCGAGTGAACCCATGAGCAACCAACATGGCCTTATATCGAACCACAGCGCCATCAGCTTGGTGTTTCACAGTAAACACCCACTTGCTGCCAACCAACAACAGAAGCACCTAGTGGTGCTTGGACAACACTCCATATGCCACAAGACTGTAAAGTTGTCATTTCCTCCTTCATGGCCAAACGCCACTGGCTACTTTGCAATGCCTCCTGATAGCTCCTTGGTATCTCCACAGCAGACAAACCCACAACAAACCTCTGAAAATCCTCAGAAAGACAGTCCAAGGAAACATGTGAAGCAAGGGGATGCATAGTGCATTGTCGCTTCAGCCTCCGTAAAGCAATCGATACAAACAAGTCCTCAATATACGCAGAAGGTATATCATCCAAGACATCATGTACCTTAGTCTGTACATGCAAATCACCAGTGTCATCCGCAGAACTCAAATGTTCAGAACATACCTTGGGCATGCTGAATGATGGAGGAGGCACATGAGCACGGGGTCATCGCTGGTAAACCTGCTGATAGAAAGTAGGTGTTGGTGGAGGCGGTGGTGGAGGAGAAGGTGGTAGAGACGGCGGTGGTGGTGACTGTACATTAGACTGTGGTGAAGACTGTATAATGGAGATTGGAGATAGGGGCATATAGACCTCTTCTCCATCCCTTAAAGGAATGAGCTTGTCACCTGTGCGAGAAAAATACATGACGGACTCAAAGAAGGTGACATCAACACTGGTGTAGTACCTTCGTCGAACAAGGTCGAAGCAACGATATCCCTTTTTGGGTCTTGGAACAACCTAACAAACACACATTTGACAGCTCTGTGAGAGAGTTTGTCAAGACCAGGAGACATCTGATAAACAAAAACTACTGAACAAAAAAACACGAGGCGTAAGTGAGAAAAGATCCGTCTCGGGAAATACAATCAAGAAAGGGATCTTCTCCCCCAGAACAGAAGAAGGCATATAATTTACCATGTATCAAGCAGTTAGAACCGCATCCCCCAGCATGAGTGAGGAGCACGACTCTGAATCAAAAGAGTTCTGGTAACGTCCAACAGATGGCGGTGTTTTCATTCAGCCACCCCATTCTGATGGGAAGTATACGCACAAGATGTTTGATGCACAATACTAAGGGATCTAAGGAATTGAGAAAGCTGAGTATTGCAAAATTCTAGAGCATTATCCAGAACTTGATTATTACTTAAAAAAATGTTCCTTATTTCATTTATAGAAGACTGAATAACATAATCAACATCGGACTTGTTCTTAAGAAGAAAGGCCCAGGACAAGCTTGAAAATTCATCAACGGCAACCGGATAAAACCTACGTCTCTGATGATCTGGGACATGACTGGGATCCCAAATATCAAAACTCAGACTGACTATGACTTCTCCGATCCCGACAACTCTGGAAAGAGGACCGATGATGCCTCCCAAGCTGACGGGCCTCGCACTGAAAGGTAGAGCGAGGAGAAATCTGTGGAAGAACGTGACACAGCTTTTGCATAGGAAGATGACAAAATCGAAGATGTCATATATAGGGAGAAACAAATCCAGTGTGAAGAGAAGAGTCACCAACATAAGGAGATTGCACCAGTCTGTAGAGACCCCCTTGCTTATGGCCATACCCAATCACCCTATCTGCAAGTATATCCTAAAACACAAGAGTAGAAGGATCGAATATGACACGACGATGTAAATATTTTGTGATTTGACTAATTGATAGTAAATTCATAGAAAATTCAGAAGCGTAAATGACATTCTGAAGCCCCATTGCGGGTCAACTACACCTCCCCTGACCGGTAACGGGGGAGTGTGTCCCATCCGCTATCACAACAAGTCGTCCAGGCTGAGTCGGATGGAAATCACTAAACTGGCCTCTGTCACCACAGAGATGATGGGATGCTCCTAAATCCATGATCCATTCTAACAAGTCTGCCCTATAACAACTAGTAAAGGCATAAGCTATACCTGATGTAGATGCTGATGCTGAGCAACTACCTCTGAGGGGCCTGAAGAAGAGCTGGTTGACCCAGAAGAAGGCATAATCTCCCTGAGTCGCACCACAAGTTCATCAAATCTCTGCTCAAGAACATACAATTGACTTCCAACCTGTTGTGTATGTTCTGCAACCCGAGCTGAAACATGAAACACATGCTTAGAAGAGCATGTTTCCTCAGAGTGGTCTGATCTGTGACAATAGGTGCACGGCTGACGGGGTCGACCACTCCCTTCTCTGGCTCTGCCACGGCTAGGGCCCTCCTATCACGATATGGTGTAGGGCTTCCCCTACCACGAGGTGCAGCCATGGATGAAGATGTCTAAGACTGTAAAGTACTATTATAAGATATAGATAGTCTACTCAATATGCGATATGCCTCCTCCATCGGAGGTATGGTAGCATCAGTAAGAATCTGGGCTTGAGCTGCATCGTACTTGGGATCAAGAGCAGCAAGAAAACCCTCTATCATCACAGTCTCGGTATGCCTTGAGCTGCTCTGGCGTAGTAGACAAGGAAATGTACCCATGTAGCTTCTCAAACATACCTCTCAAAGAAGTACAGAGGGTATGAAAGGGACAACCATTCTGCTTCGACTCATTCTTCGCAAGAGAGTATGTAGCGACAAGAATTTCCCACATAACCTTTTCACAAGGTTGACTCAAAATATCATTAGTTATCTCTGTGGACACAGTCCCAGATAGCCACACACGTACATATGCATCATTTGCCTCTGATGAGGTGTTTGTCCCAGTCTTGTCACGCGGCTCCTCTGCTGTAAGGAAGTGCTTCTTGCCATTGCATTGCATTAAACTCATGAATTGCATGGCCTACGGTTCATAGTTTGTTCCATCCATTTTGACGATGGATGATGGACCTTTGAAGGCACCCAAAGATGGAACGTCAGCTTTGTTGTCAGACATGATGTCAACTATCTCCAAGACTGGGTCAACAACAAGAAAGACCTGCACCTACACTGACATATGGGAAGATGGTTATGGGTGTAGACTCATACCACAACCTCTTACAAATTTTTGAAGACTCCTTTGGATAACTAGGGTGTTTTAGATAATGATGTCACATCCTACGTACTCAAAAAGATCATGGCGTTAGACCCCTACGGGCGACGACGTAGAAGGCAGTGGCACGTACAGACAGGTCGTGCTTCACCAAGCAACCGATTGACGCGACATACACGAACAGGCCGTGCTCGATGCGGCGAAGAGGCGCAATAGCACAGGCTACACGTAAGCGCAGGCGGCGTGGTAGTAGACAGCACAAGCCCGGGCGGCATGGGCTGCACACAAGTGCGGATGGTGCAGGCCCATGTAGCAGGGGCTGCACACAGGCGCGGGCGGCGCAGGAGTGGATAGCGTAGACGGATTAGGGTTTTGGTGGGGGTAGGGCTCTAAGGCACAACTCCAGTATAGGATCGTCGCTCTGATACCATATGGAAATGAAAAATAAATCTATATTTCTCATAGAACTAGAGCTCTCTTATATAGGAGAAAAGCTCTGTGGGAAAATTAAATAAGAGAAATTGAAGAAATAAAGAAAAACAAATAAATACTACGAGATAAAATAATCTCAACATCCCCCTTTGGCAATTTGACAACCTTACACGTCTGATTCTTGTGAAGAGACGCCATCTCTTGACTTATAACAACAATCCACTGCCCCGATTCTTCCCCAGGTATTTACTACCTTTAAGTGAAGGGCTCTAGAGACTCTACCTCCTCTGCAACTTGTAGAGCAAATGCAACAATGTCTTCAAATCTGTATCTTTGTGGCAGATGTATGTTCCTATGAAGCGGATTGGTACAACACTTGGTTGCCTCTCCTCTGATTGCTTAGCTTCATGTGGTTCAACAACAACCTGGTCAGGAGTGGTATGATCAACTGTGTGATCACTACTTGGTGTTAGTTCAAACTCCACCTATTCAGACACATCATCACCCGTTCTGCATCAACAAACTCACTACTCGAGTGAAGCATGTAATTCTCATCAAAGGTAACATTCCTGCTAATAATAATTCTATGCTCACAAGTGGACCAGATTATATACTTCTTTACTCTTACACCATAACTTGTAAACACTTATTTCTTTACATCTTGTTCTAACTTTCCTTCACTAACATGATAATAGGCAGCACAACCAAAGAATCGTAAAACATAATAATCATCATGATTACCACACCATATCAACATGGTGTTTTGCAATCAACGACAGACACAAGCCTCCGATTCACAAAGTAACAAGTTGTATCTACAGCTTCAGCCTAGAATGCTCTACCAAGTCCAGCATTAGAGAGCATGCACATTGCTCTCTCCAAAAGCTTCCTATTCATTCGTTCTGCAACTCCATTCTGTTATGGCGTATCTCTGACAATGAGGTGTCTTGAAACACCCTCTTCCTTGCGGAACTCATTGAACTCTAACGAATAAAACGCCAGCCTGTTATCTGTACAAAGACGCTTCACCTTCTTAGAAGTTTGGTTCTCAACCAAGACCTTCCATTGTATGAAGGTCTGAAATGCCTCGCTCTTGTACTTCATCATGGACACGTACACCATCCTGGAGTAATCATAAATAATAGATAGAAAATACATGGCATATCCCAAAGATAGGACTCGTGAAGGGACCCAACAATTAGCATAGATGTAGCCGAGCGTCTCCTTCGTCTTGTAGATAACTTTAGTGAATTGCTTGTGTTGTTTCCTGAACACACAATGCTCATAGAACTTCAACTTAGATCCCTTAAAATCCCCGATGAGACCCTTCTGACTGAGGATATTCATCTCCATCTGAGCCATGTGTCCCAGCCATATATCTTATAGTTTTGACTCTGATCTCACAGCTTGGGACTGCAACCAAACCTATAACTGTAGACCCCTACATGACGTACAGGGTCTTCTGCTTGTTACCCTTGATGACAATCACCTCGTCTTTGACAACCTGCATGATTCCACATTCAGCATTATACACATATCCTTTAGAATCCAAGACTCTAAGGGTGTGTTTGGTTCGTGGGTTATCTAGGGGTGGATAACCCGGTTTTGTGTTTGTGTGTTTGGTTGGTGGGTTAAGGGTTGGGAGGGTTTGTGTGATGTGATTGTATTGGAATTTGAAAAAGTTGGTAGTTATTATGGTATGATTGTATTGAAATTTGAAAAAGTAGGTGGTTGTTGTGATGTGATTGTATTGCAGTTTGAAATAATGAGTAAAAGTTGAGTATTTTATGATTTTTAAATGATATGATTATATAATATATATTTTTTTGGTGGGAAAGAGAGTGGGCCCCACTAGTGGGTTGGGAATATGGGTTTTGGGGGGTAACCCACCCAAAGTGGAGGGTAACCCCGCAAGCAAACACACCCTAAAGGATATCAGGTTCTTCCTCAGATCAGGAACATGACATACTTCGGTCACCATCCACACGACTCCATATATCTTGATCTTCACATGGTCAATCCCTAGAATCTTGCATGACGCATCATTTCCCATGACGTCCATCTATCTTCTCATAGGTACATAACCAATCTTCATTAAGAGTCATATGGTAAGAACAACATAAATCAAGAATCCATATGCTATCCATCATCTTTTGATTTGTGACGGTGAGAACCAGATCATCTTCAAAATCTGAGCCTCCATGAGGCACGACAACAACTGTAGCTTTCCTTTTTTTCTTCGACAGTCCTTCCAATGTCTAGGTTCTTTGCAGTAATTGCAGATGTCCCTAGCATTATAATTCTTTAACTTGAACTTCAGTTTTCCCTTTTTTACATAGCCAGAATCGACATGACTCTTTTCATGAGTTACAACCAAACCTGCAACATTAGAGTCCCATTCATCGGTAGCCATATACCGAAGTTCACGCGTATGCATACTCGCCTGAACATTCTCTATGGTTACCGATTCTCTTCCCACAATAAATGATTGGACAAAATTCTCATACGATAATGGAAGAGAAACCAACAAAATCAAAGCAGCATCCTCATCGTCAATTTTAACATCTACATTTCTTAAATCCGTCACAATGCATTTAAGCGATCTAGATGTTCTCTAAGAGATGTACCTTCATGCATGCAGAAAGAGAACAAACGTTGCTTGAAGAACAACTTGTTGGTCAGAGACTTTGTCACGTACAGACTTTTGAGTCTCAACCATAGACCGACCGCCGAATCCTCATCGACAACCTCCACGATAATCTCATCCGTCAAACACAGCATTATCGTCGAGTACGCATTCTCTTCCTGCACCATCAACTTGGAGTGTTCGAGTGCCTTCGCCCACTCCTGCTCCAACATCACCCAGATACGCTGTTGCTTCAGAAGGGCACTCATCTTAATTTGTCATAAATTGTATTAGAGTATACTTACAATTATATTTGTAACCCTTTGGGTTCCGTAACCCCTCAGGGGTATTTATATATTTTCCTTTTTGTACTCTCTTGGGTTTTTTCTCCATATAAGAGACCCTAGCCCTATGGAATAGAGATCACATTCGTCTTTCTTCTCCATACGATATCAGAGCAACGGTCCTAGATCGGGGTTCTGACCTAAAATCCCCATTGCCGTCTTCAAGCCTCGCAAAAGCTTGCGCGGACCCAAGGCCTAAGGTCATCCAATCGCCTCCAGTGCAGCAGTTCGACCCCAAAGGAGCATCTCCAGCACCTACTGGTGTTGTTGGAACCACCTGCAGAGGCCCGCTATTGTTGTCAGGAGGTCACAACTCTCCCGCTAGCGATGCCCAACGCTTCCAGGAATCCAAATCTATTATTCGTTGAGGATTTTCAGCCCTTCTTCAAGGACAAACGTGAGTTCTAAGGCATTATCTAGACCTTTCATGCATCCTTAGTTGATCACAATATTTTCTTTCTATTTTAAGACCACCATGGCGCATTCTTCTTCCGAGACAAAGCCCTTGACCACAAATATTATGGCATAAGACACTATTATCAAACTTAAGGGCTCAGAAAACTACGTGCTCCGGTCTCAATCTTTTATGGTGTTTATTGGCGGTTAGAGGAAACTCTACATTCGGACTAAAGATCCTTTAGATGAAAGGGATAAAGAGTACGGCAATTAGCAGACAGATAACTACTTGGTTAGCAACTGGAAATCAACAGTGTTGAGGCTCACATTGCCTCAAATCTTCTTTACAAAAATACAGCTAAGGAAATGTGGGAGGATTTCGAGAAACCATACTCCCAGAAGAGGACAAAGTCACGCCTTGCAGACATTTATAGGTGAATCTGGTCAGCATCTCAGGGTGATTCCACCCTCATCGAGTACTACAGGCATCTCTCCAGCCTATATGAGGAGCTTGCAATATTCTAGCCCTCATGTTGCACCAAACAGATACAAGAGCGTTCTGACAGACATGTATACCGCTTTCTTGATGGTCTATATTCTAGATACCATACAACAAAGGAGCAATTTCTTATATCAAATACACTGCCAACAATAAAGGCCATCTTTCGCCGACTTGAGGAACTCAAAACATTGGATGTCTGACCTCCCGTCTTACCTTCAACAGAGAACATTGCACACATCATCTCATCTGAGCGAGGAAGCATATATGGTACGAGGAGGACGCAGTCGTGATCCAAGTCATAGCCGTGGACGAGAATCTGGACGAGGTCGTGACTTTGACCGTAGTTGTTGGCGAAACTGTACTGCCCCATGCACTCGCTGGGGTAGGTGGAACCACTCGACTGAACGATGCTGGCAGAAGTTTGGCGTACCTTCTTATCACGCCAATAATGCCTATGAGGATGCCTATGATGTGGAAGAAGCATCGCCTACAACAACCTCCAGTGGCAAGACTGTTCGTCTTAATGACGCAGATTACTCCCGCCTGATGCAGATCCTTCAGACTCCAGGACCTATAACCCCTAGTAACACTACCACTGCTGCTCTAGCTACTCCTTCAGGTACAATAGCCAACTCTACTGTCACTCCTACTCCAGCTTGGATTATTGATTTCAATGCCTCTACTCATCTCACCGGAGAAGGTAGTCTGCTTACCAATTCCGTACCATTGAAGAGTCTCATGTTACCATTGAAGAGTCTCATGTTACCATTGAAGGCGTACGTGTACCCAAAATCCAAGTTTTGCATACAAGTTCCGATTTAAATGAAATTGGTCTCATTTTGAAGGTCTTTGAATGTATATTATTTTAAAAGTAAACCTAATTCGGAGGTTGTATGAGAGAGATATGTGCACTCTAAGGTCCATGGTCTCAAACTTGGTTTGGTGTTTTATTTGTCAATTTTACAGGTTAGCAATTTTTTGGTATTTTTCTTGTGTTAGTAATATATACAGTATGTAGTGAATTTATGGAGTTTAGATTTAGTGTAAAATATATACAGATAAGTGATTTTTACAAGTGGATTTGGCTTCTTATTTCATGCATATGTGGGTGTTAAAGTGCAAATGTTATCAATGCATGCAAGAATGCTAATTATACCATACTGGTGGAATTATGTTTCTAATTACTCGGGAACAAGGCTCTATTCTCAACTTTAAGAGTGATGAATCACAAATTCAGCAACCATCTACCTTTGTGAAGTCAGTTCGAGTCGCTAATGGGACTCAATCACCGATTACTACTGTCAGAATATGGAATTCTCTTCCAAGCTCCGACTTTATAGGGTTCACCATGCTCCTGATTTTCCTCTTAGCTTGCTATCAGTTCACAAGCTTCGTGTTGAGCTTCATTGCCGTGTGATATTTGATGAGTCTTGTTGTCACTTTCAGGACATTCAGATAAGGCAAATTTTTGGTGAGGGTCATGAGAAGAACGGCCTACATTATCTTGACATACCCTCGGACTCCAATTTTGTTTGTTGCGTCCATCTCAAAAGATCCGCTCCTATAGCATTTGTGCCTTGAGCATCCCTCTGCAAAGGCCATCTCCATGATGTTTCCTGAACTCTCTGCTCTGAAGCCTTTCAGTGCGAGGCATGTGTGTTCGGGAAACACCATCAAGCTTCGTTTCATGTTCGTACTGAGTCTCGTAGTACTGCTACTTTTCATCTTGTTCGTTGTGATGTTTGGGGGCATTGTCCAATCCGTACATTAAGTGGTCATCGCTATTTTATAGTTTTCATTGATGATTGTTCTTCTTGGTATATCTATTAAAGGAGCATTCGGAGATTAATCTAACTATCATAAATTTCTTTCAATATGTTAAAACCTTCTTTTCTTGCATTGTTAAGATTATTCGTACTGGCAATGCTCTTGACAAGACTTGACATCTTTCTTTGCGTCCCAAGGAATTGTTATCCAAACATCATGTCCATATACCTCACAACAGAATGGTATAGCTGAGAGGAAACTCCGACACTTGCTAAATGTTGCTAGATCTTTTCTCAATCAAATACGTGTTCCTAAATATTATTGGGGAGATGCTATCCTTACTGCAGTTTATTTCATCAATCGTGTTCCTTCATCTGTTCTAGAAGGAGCAACTCCATTTTCCTTACTTTACCCTACTGAGTCTTCTTTTCTCATACCTCTGTGAATTTTTGGTTGAATTGTCTTTGTTCATAATTTTCATGTAGCTGATAAATTATCCTCTCGTGCCATCAAATGTGTCTTTCTTGGGTACTCTCATACCCAGAAATGCTATCGTTGAATTGCCTTTCTTTGATGCAACACAGTACAGAAGCTTAGTAGGAAAATTACTTTATCTCACTATTACTAGGCCAGATATATCATATGTTGTGAGCAGAGCCAGTCAGCATATGGAGAGCCTCTTTACAGCCACTGACAGGGTGTTCTTTTGACACTTCGATATTTGAAGGAATCTCCCAGACGTGGACTTTTTCTATGGGGTGAATGGGCAT
Organism: Ottelia alismoides; assembly: GCA_037367405.1. NCBI lineage: Eukaryota > Viridiplantae > Streptophyta > Magnoliopsida > Alismatales > Hydrocharitaceae > Ottelia > Ottelia alismoides. Next base: position 1,057,494 of record JAZKJV010000369.1, read on the forward strand.
ACTAATATCTCCGCCTATACAGATTCTGATTATGCTAGCTCTCCGAAGGACTATCAATCCATTACAGGATACGCCATGTTTGTTGGAGATAATCTTGTCACTTAGCGAAGCAAGAAGCATACAGTGGTCTCCACATCCAGTGCGGAAGCAAAATACAGGGCAATGGCTCAAGCCACCTGTGAGATCACATGGCTTCTCTTTCCTAACAGAACTTGGCATGTCCGTCGCCACTCCTGTACCCTTATACAGTGACAACAAATCTACTATGTATATCGCCACCAATCCGATTTTCCATGAGTGGACAAAACACATTGAAGTTGATTGTCATTTCATTCGTGATACAGTACGAGGAAGATGAATCAGCACTCCACACATCTCCACTGAACTCCAACTTGCAGACATCTTCACAAAGGCTCTTCCAAGGAAGTGCCTCGTGTACTTAGTATCCAAGTTGGGCATGATCGACAGATATGCTCCAACTTTAGGGGGGTGTTAGATTTATTATACTTACAATTGTGTTTGTAACTGTTGAGAAAATCAATAGAGTTGTTTATTCCATAAACCCTAGGCTCTCTTATATAGGAGAGTAGCCTATGGGTAAATTACATAAAGAGTTCATCAGAAGAAAGAAAATATGAAATAGTACAAATAACATAAAATATATCTCTACACTCCCCCTCAAGATGGAGCATAGATATCGATCATGCTCAGCTTAGACGAGCACTTCTAGAATGATCCTCTAAGTAAGACCTTGGTGAAAATATCTGCAGTCTGGTCCCCTGAGCTAACATGAGATGTGGAAATAAATCCCTTCTGAATCATATCTCGTATATAGTGATAATCAACCTCAATGTGCTTGGTTCGTTCATGAAATGCTGGATTATGTGCAATATATATAGCAACTTTTGTCACATTCCAGTGCCATAGAAAGAGGGACCTCTTATATAGATCTGTAAGAACGGCGTTCACCCACATCATTTCTGTACTAACCTGGGCCATAGCCCTATATTCAGACTCAGCACTGGATCTGGCTACAACAGTTTGTTTCTTGCTCCTCCATGAGACAAGAGAGCCTCCAATATATAATGCAAATCCAGTGGTAGACTTCCTATCCTTATGACATCCTGCATAGTCTATGTCTACGCATGTTGAAATAGTGACCTCCTTGTCTTTCTGGAACAATAGACATGCACCTGGAGATGATTTAAGGTACCTGAGTATCATCTGTATAGCATTCATATGTACCTGACGTGGTTGCTCCGTGAACTGGATCACCCGAGTAGCAACAAAAGAAATATCGGGTCTGGTAATGATAGCATAACGGAGTTTTCCTACCAGTTCTCTGTATCTCCTCCTATCCACCTCATCAGTATCATCATCATATAATTTCATGCATAGATCCATAGAATAAGCAAATGGAGGTTCAATCTGTTCACCCACTCGTGCAGAAGCAGGGAATCCATGCGTGGAGTAGCATGTGTCCTCGGTATGTCCAGAACGATAGCAGAAAGTACATGGTTGGCGAACACGACTCCCTCTGCCTCGATGTCACGACCACGAAACTGAGGATGACCCCGCGACCTCGAGATGCTGCCATTGTTGAGGATGTCTGATTGGTAGTAGATGAAGGAACAGTAATATGACTGAGTCTACAAAAAGCTTCCTCCATAGGAGGAATAGTGGAATCTGCCAAGATCCAGAAACATGTCGCCTCGTATTCTGGATCAAGGGCTGCCAGGAATACACCAACCATAGTGGCATTCCTGTAGGTCTTCTGCTTCTCAGGAGTAGAGATGTGAGAGGCATGAAGCTATAGAGCTTCTCTAACATTCCACATAAAGAAGTGTATAACGAGTGTAAAGGTCGTCCATTCTACTTGATTGTGAAGATGTCATGCTGGAGTTGTAGAATCTTCATCTCATTCTTTGCCTGTGAATAGGTAGTAGCAAGAATATCCCACATTGCTTTTGCAGTGGGCTAATGGAGAATATCATTAGCAATCTCAATTGCTAACGTGCCTGATAGCCAAACCTTGGCGTATGCATCACCCGCCTCTCATGAGGCATTAACCCCGGTCTTCTCAGCAGGTTCTTCTTCAGTAAGAATATATTTATTACCAGTAGACTTCATCATACTCATGAACTGCATAGCCCACAATTCATAGTTTGACCCGTCCATCTTCACAATAGGCGCAAGACCTCTGAAGGCGCATGTGGAGGGAATATCGGCCTTTCTTTCTGACATAATGATAATAGAAGACTAGGGTTGTAAACTGGATAGATTTTTGTCTATACTGACATTCACAGGTTCAGTTGCATGTATAGACTCAAGCAACTAAACCCATAAGGAAGAAGGTTCGGTGAGAACCTATGTAACGACCCCGACAAGAGAGAGCCTAAGCGATGGTAGCCTAGGCAGCACGGAAGCCTAGGCACAACCTGGGTGGAGCACGGCAACCGAGGCACGGAGGCCTAAGCGAGGTACAACACAGAGTGCTGCACAGAGAGACATGACCCGTGGCGCAACATGGGGAGGCCCGGTGCGGGGCTGCCCTAGGCGAGGAGCGGTGCAGGGCTTCCCTGGGCGAGGCGTGGCACGAGAGAGGGGGCAACGCGACGCGAGGCTGCCCGAGGCGAGGTACGGCCTAAGGCGAGGTACGGCCCGAGACGAGGCTCAACCTGAGGAGAGGGGGCGGCGCAGGGAGGAGGGGCTTGCGGTGGGGTTAGGGTTAGGGTACATGAGCTTCGATCTAGGACCACTGCTCTGATATCATGTTGGGGAAATCAACAGAGTTGTTTATTCCATAAACCCTAAGCTCTCTTATATAGGAGAGTAGCCTATGGGTAAATTACATAAAGAGGTAATAAGAAGAAAGAAAAAATGAAACAGTACAAATCACATAAAATATATCTCTATAGTAACCCTTCAAGTTTCCTAATCCTTAACCTTTCGGGTTTCGTAACCTTCAAACCTTCGGGATCTGTAACCCCTCAGAGGTATTTATGTATTTTTCCTTTTGTACTCTCGAGGATTTTCTCTATATATAAGAGATCCTAGCCCTATGGAATATGCATCTCATTCGTCTCTCTTCTCCGCAGATTGAATCCATTATTCCATTTGAACTTCTTGACCTTCAGATTGTGCGACATCATCTTGTTGGATGATCCTAAGGAAATCCGGAGCTCTGATACCAGTTGTTATGCATCGTGGAAGCAAACACGCATAAACATGATCAAACAAGTAAGATGCAAACACACGAATTTACAAGGTTCACACGTAAGTAGACAACGTCCTTGGGCGGTGGCGATCGATTTTCACTATGTAGAGAAAGAAAGAAATATAGATAATACAGAGAGCCCCAACCCTACAGAGTTTATATAGTACTCCCATAAAAACGGATCCCTGAAAAACAAACGGATCCATATACCCGAATACAAATAGAACCTCTCCTAAAAATTTACGTCAAGGGCACTGCCCCCACATCCCCGTAGGGGGGAACGCACATCCCCCTCCCCCTTCCCCAGGCTTATTGTCCAGTCAACGAGACCCTTGTCTTATTGGGGTATAGTACGGCAGGTGGGGGTGCATACAAGGTTCTTCAATCTTGGTCAGATGGTTAGGATTCAAGGTATATCAACAAGTTAGATGGTGACAAAGAGTGTTAAACATTGAGGTAGTATTAAACATTGAGGTGAAATGCCATGATTAATGTCACCTTATCAAATCCAAGAAAGCACCTGCGCAACCAAAACCAGTTTGCCGCATGGAATAAAAGCACCTATCAGGTGCTACTTTATTTTTTTTTCAAAAAGAAATTAGTTGCAAGTCATGCAATACACAGGTTTTTAAAACATTCCATTTGTATTATCTCCTAGTTCCTTTTTAGCCATCCATTTGTGCCAACCACCTATCTAACATGCTCTTTATCATTAGTTAGAATGATGGAACCAGAAACATCTACTACTCTCAAAATTTGGTGCTGATCAACAACTATCCAAGTGATTTCAGAATAAATAAAAATTCCAAAATCTTAGTTATTAACTTATGCATGATCCAACTGCCTAAACATTTAACGGATCATAGGCAATCTATTCGTATTAGAACACCAAAAATTCAACTGCTGTTACCTCAGCGGCTTCCACGGCTTCATCCAAACACCAATTACAATCCCCCCAAATATCCTAGTTCCCGGATCACTTCCCAATCTGCAAAGAACACCGAAAAACCCCAAACAACACACCAACTTCCCCTAAAAAGACCACTCCAAAGAGCTCAAAGATCAAAACTTTCTGCCTGGTACCCAAATAGGGATGCTGCCCATCTCAAATCAAAGGGATTTCAGAATGAAATCACCACCCATATCCCAAAATTCCGTGGAAAGAAGAGCACAAGTACATATCCGGAGCTCAAAAGCTACTTTGGTGATGGAAACAAACCTAAAATAGGAGTACATACCTGTTGATGAGAGGTGGAGGAGCTACGTGTGCGTGGAGATCCATTGCATTTGATATGAGATTGGGAGAAGCTGTTCTTTTCAGGTACAAGTGATGAGAGATATTTCCAGCTTTAGGTGCAAATCCGTGAGCTTTCTCTGTTCTCTGCCTTTGCGAAGGCGTTGTTTTTGGTCTCGTGTGGTGGTATGGGCGTTCCTATCCTATCAGCTGTCTCCCACGTGACCCCTTGCTCTTTATCCGTTCCCTTTTTACTCTTTAGTACTTTTACGCCAATACCTTTACATTTTCTTTACTTGCTATGATACTGTATATTTCCCATTTTGTATAAACGTCCCTTTGCGATGATACTCCTCCCAATTCGCAGCCGCGAAGAGGGACCCCAATCTGATCTTCTCGGAATTTAACGAATTTCCAACCTTATGGGTCTGTTTGGTTACTCGAATGAGGATTGGGTAACATCCTCTCCATATTAGTTGTTTGGATGGTTAGAGTTTGAATAATGAACGTGATGTGATATCACATTGATTGTGATGGAATTCCAACACAGGAATACATGGGCTAAACTGAGTTACCCGAGGTAACCCGATAACCAAAAGGACCTCATAAGAATGGGCAAGCGTAGATCAAGACAGGAGGAAGGGAGGGCCTCCCCAAGTAACCTCCCGACCAGATTGAAACCAAAGTTTCCCTTCTCACTTATCAAGGAGAACAAGCGATTCTCCGTAGCATTTATCTTAAGGCTCCATAAAAAATCAACCATAATGCTTATAACTCTAGCTCGCAATGAGGAATCTGAGTGCTTGCAAAAGAAGAGTAAGTCATATGGGTTCTCGGGTATCCAATCAATTAAGCCTTTTTTGGTCGCAACCTGCAGCACTCCGAAGGGTGCGTCGAGAGGCTGAAGTGGAACCGATATGACAAGGGGCAGCCATAGGCCCCCTGTCCCAAAGGCTTCGAAGACTTCGCCTCAACGAGATGAGAAAGAGAGATTCCATTGCAGTGGTGTGAAAAACAGGGAGTTGTCTGAGGGGTATTATAAGAGTTTGGGTGGAGGCCATATGTGGAATAAAGTCAACGTCTTAGGGGCCCAAGAAGGCGGAAGTAGATGGTTGGTGGAAGTAAATGACATTTAGGACCCCTTTGGTAACTAGGTTGGGCTGGGTTGGTGTATCATCATGTGAATAGTAATTGTTTGGATGGTTGGAAGGGTTGGAGAGGGATGGAATGATAAATGTGATGTGATGTGACATTAATTATTTATTATATTAATTTTTTTGTAATTATAATATGTTTTATGTTATTTTTTTTATTTGAATGTGGTTTAAAAATATCATAATAAATAAACTGTATGGTCTACACAACTAATACCCAAGAATACAAGGATAAAACATGAGGTATACCAGGTTACCCCGAGGTAACCTGGCAACCAAACATGCCCTTAAGGGTTGCTTGCTCGAGAGATAGGAGGTCTTTATCCATTCTTATTCTTCAATTTGCTATCTCTTTCAGTGGGAGAACAAGAAATTTACCAAAGGAGGGGCCAAGATTTAAGTCCATATTACTAAATCTTGATTTTTTTTTAAATTGAATAACAAATAATGCTTGATTATAATGGTCATGATAAAGAATGCATAAATTACTGAGTTTTTTTCACGTATAGAGCAAGTAAGTCCTAGTTACATGGATATGCAATAACATAAAGCCCTATATGCTAACCAATGGTAAATTTACATTCAGATAAGTCGTATAATATATGTGTATTCAAAACTGAAAACATACATGGTATATACATTTTTTTAATAATTATAATTTATCAAAGATCACTAAATGTCAATATCTGTTTATATTGAATATATATGTAAAGATAAAATTATAATCACTAAGATAATCGATTCAATATTTTTTGACATTTGAAATAGTTGTATTATATGTTAACCAAAATATACGATTTAATAAAACATGAGTCTAAAGTTAGGATTCTAAGATGTTTTCCAACTCAACAATACGGATAAATTTGACCAAAAACTGCCTTCAATTTGATTTAAATCATAAGAGCGAGATGATCATATTCACTAAAGCAAAGAGTCCAACCAAAAAGATGGTCATATTCCAAATTGATTCTATAAGTGCTGATTTATTCAAAATTTTAAAATTTATTCATGTAATTAGGAATAATTTACTATTTAAAACAACATTATTATATAGATTGTAAAAAAAGTTGATTGAAAATTAACCTATCTTGAACATGGCTAAAAAATTACAAATTAACATGGTTTAAAAGTTTGCATTCCTATAATTAATGGAGGCATCGAACCGGTTCAATTGGATGATGACATCATCATTCTTAAAAACCAGAATGAACCGAACATGTGAGAAATAAGTGGTCGAATCAACTAATCCAACCAGCATAGATTAAAATATGTATAAAATACACACTTAAATATAGTTAAAAATATGTTATTTGCATAGTTAATGTATATATATATCTTGTAGTATATGTAAAATATATTTTATTATGCTTCATTAAATGTTGTATATATGGATATATAAAATATTTAAACAGTATACACAATAGAATGAAAATAGTTTAAGTCATATTTAAATTCTGTTTAATATAAGAACCTGTGATGGTGTAGTTAGTTAGAGATTTCTTGTGGCTTGTTGAAGGTCATGAGTGCAACTCCCAACAATGACATTTATTTTGAACAAAGTCAAAATTAATTACAATTCAATTTAGGTTGAACTGGGTTAAATTGAGTTCGAAAAATCAATTAAACAGACAATTGAAACAAAATTTGAACATTCGAACTAAACCAATACAAATTGATATAGATAGATCTATGGAGTGAAACTCGCAGCCCAGATCCACGGCTGCAATTTTATAGGGACCTAGATGCAAATACAAGGTGCATGTATGCTAAACTACCATTTTTCAATTTTCTCCAGGGACATGAATGTAAATTCCCTGGTCTAAAAGATAATGATAGCCCCATTTTGTCCCCATGCAATGTACGGAGTTGTCTCCATCAAGATTATATTATCTTGGCAGTTTAAGTTGCATAAACATCTTTAAATTTCAATTAAAAAGGTCATACCATTATTGTTAGGATGAGATCAAGACATGACGTGCCCCAATGCGTAGTTTCCAACACAGTATTTTTTTATTTTCAATCCCATATTCCTAACTTTCAATTCTTTGAAAACACAAAAGTTTTTTTAGGGTACAGGTATGCAGTCATGATACATTGCATTTGCTAATCACTTAAAAATACACAACTGTACACTTTAAAATCTGGACATGGAAATCGAACAGATATCTTGCATCTATTAAAAATTACAATTCATATTCTTAAAATATAAATAAAGGCATGTGTTGAAGTGGATTTTATGCGGGTTTAGATATGTCTTACACAAGACGGAGTCACAATCACTGCGACGACCCACGAGAAATCAACTTCAAACAACAATTAACTCACAAATCATATAAAGCAGTGCAAAATAAATTGTGGAGTTCAAATTTATTATAACTCTACAAATGTGTGTATAGATGTAAGTATACGTAGAGTGTCGAAAACATGGAGTATAATGGACAGATCGGGCAATGAAATGCACAAAAGTGATTGTGTGAGTCTTGTTTATATGTTCTTTTTATGGGTTTTTTATTTTATATTCTTTTGTTTTATTTTTATTTTATATTTTTATATTGTGTTTTTAGTTTTATATTTTTTTATGTTTTCCTTTTATAATTTTAGATTTTTGTATTTCTTGTCATTTAAATATATAATATAGGATATATAACTTTATATATACAATGTAAGATAATATAAATATATATACAGCTAAAGGTGTTCAAAATTTAGAAAATAAAACCAATTTGTTTTTTAAATATTTTTACTGTTTTTATGGTTTTTAATGAATTTTCTAATTTTTATATATTTTTAAAGTAAAAAATATCCCAAATCAAGGATTAATTAAATAGGAAGAATTGAAATAGAAATTAAAATATTAGATAATATCCAAAATTTTCCAAATCAATTTTAATTTATAAACAATAATAAAGAAAATTAGAAAATAGAAAACATTATTTTTTATTTTTTATGATTTTTTTAGATTTTTATAAAGACTTTTGGAGATTTTTAGTTTTTAAGAGTTTTCTTTTTCTATTTTATAGATTTTTGGTCTGGATTTATAAAATAATTAATGGATACAAAATATGTTTTTTTGTAATTTTCCAAAAAGCTTTATATTTTTTTGGTGTTTTCTAAGTCAAAACGGGGTTTTTTGCTCTCTTTTTAATTTTAAATAAATATTAAAAGTTCTAAAATGCTAAAGTAATTACAGGGCTTGAAAATACAAGTATTTAGAAACCTAACCCTATTTTTAGGCTTTTTATGAGCACAAATGATATTTTAAATAAATGCAACAAACACACAAAAATCAATGTCCCAATAGGGGCATAAATCTAATTAAAATTAAAGTCAGGGGTCTTGCTGCAATTTTCACAAAATTATATAATGGGAATAAAATGTTTATATGACAAAATGAAATACTACAAATCCCAGGGGCCTACTTGCAAAATGCCCACCTCACGTGGGACTGCACATGAGGTGAGCTGGAACAAACTCGTTTACAAATAAAGAAAGTGAGAGGGTCTTTTGCAAATTACACTGAAGAAAATAATGGCAGATGAATGATTGAGTCTTAATTATTAAATACAAAAATGGTCAGGTTAAAAATGCAAAATACCCAATCCCAAGGCATGGGCGGATGGCTGGTATTGATCCAGTTGCCACGTATCATCTTCCCAGCGTGCGATGACGGTTCGAATGAGGACGCTCCAGGTTAGATCCCTGGGCAAGATCCTACGGCTATGATGCTCTAGATCCGACGATTCTTGTATGATCTAGAGAGGCTTGAAGAACAAGAGCACATCCAATGGTGGAGGAGGGTGGTGGACGAACTGGGATGAAGCATCGTTGAGGCGAGCTTCTCCCAACAAGATCCTCCTCTTATGACGTTCTTTGCAGCTCAAAAAAAAGGCCCAAAATGTCTCATGGGGTCTTCCTTTATCTTCTTGGGGGCACAAAAAGCCTCAAGGTACATCGGAGCTCCTCCACAAAGTTGGGGAAGATGATGAGTTCCAGGTACCTTCGGGTGAGGGGTCGAAATCACTCCTAGTAGTCCCTTTGGTTTTCGTTCCTGCACAAGAAGCAACTCTGGGTCGAGGGAAAACTACCTTGACCTGAGTAAAGGGGGGTGGAATCGGGGGAGGCGAAGTGGCAGAAGCCCCGACGAGCGGAGGAAGTGGATCTCCAAGATACTAGATCAAGGATTGATCTGGGTGAGTGGAATGTGTCGAGGCAATGAGAAATGGCAGGGGAAGAAATGATGAGGTATGGAGTGGCGAAAAATAGGCGGGACAAGTGGTGTGGTTCCGCTCCAACAAACTACGTTTTGAGGATTTATAGCTAAAACACGCGATTTAAGGATAAAACAAATGCATAAAATGAATCTACAGACTAAAACTAGGATAAAGACAAATAAATATGGTTACCTTGATTGGCCAAGACCAAGAGATCGACCTCACGATCGTTGATGACCGGAGGTGGGTGGAAATACCTAAAGGCTCACTTGAGCTTGCTCACAAGGAGTTCGAGAGGGTCCTGTCACGACCCTCTACCCAAAGCTCGAAGAAGCATACAGAGACAAGGCCAAAAGGAGGTTCAAAAACAAAGAAGAGGGGGGGGGGGGGTCTTTTATGCAACGTGACCGGAGCGGTGGAAAGATTGAGGGAGGCAACCAAAATCAGAGCTCTCGACCCGAGCAATCACATACGCGTGATAGGGGATGGATCGAGGGAGGAAAAAGCGTAAATGAAACAACATGAAAAAATCGAGAAAATGGGTCAGAAGTCATTCTGACAGAAACTTAGATGCGGGTCAAATAGCTGACCAGTGTCAACTGACGCAACCTGGTTGGTCCACGTGAACCAACCAGAAAAATCGACCCTAATATTATTTATAAATTAAATAAAAATAGTAAATGATTTTATTAAATTAAAGTTATAAAATAAAATTGTTTATTATTTTCTATATTATTTTATCATAATTTTATTTATTTTTTGAGTTATTTAATTACAAGTTACTTTTTAGGGTTTCCTTTATAGGTATATTTACCTATGTTTTAAGTATTTTATTTTTATTTTGTATTTTTGATTTTATTATTTTGTTTTATTATTTTATAAAATTATAACTTATTTTTATATACATAAATATATTTTTATTATATTTTTATGATATAATATATACACTTAAATAAATAGGTATACTTATTATATGGGTTTGTGTATTGTATATTCATCCATGTATTTTTGTACTTTATTTTATTTTAATGTTTTGTTTATGATTTATTTTAGTTTTCATATGTATATGTGATATAAATAATATTTATACATTTATAAAATATAAAATTATAAAAATAATAAATAATAAATGAAATGAATATTTTATTCAGGTATATTATAAAGTAGGGATCCAAGACGACCTAGCTTTCACAACTTAACTCTAAAAATATGAAAACACCTTCATTAAATAGATTATTAAAAATTTTATACAATTAAAGGTAATTTTAATATATTTTGAGTTTTTATTTGAGAGATATTAGTTTGGAATTTTGGAATCTTATTTCAAGTATAACTTTTACACTGTGCATTATTTGTATGAAATCAATTTTTATTTTTCTATATTTTATTATCTACAACTTTAATGTTCAAAGTTTCATTATTTGAAGTATAAATAATAAAGGATAAAATAGGTCTCCAAAATGAATAAATGATGAATTAATAAATGGGATTCTTATTGTTTTATTGGCCCTTATCTCCCCCTATTTTATTCCTTGTCGACCGTCGTCAAGATGCCCAGGTCTCGGGGTTTAGGATCATAAAATGCCATTAGAATTTTATTCTTTTTCTTTTCTTTTCTTTATTCTATAATTTTAGCATTAAGATGGTATTTTATACAGTATGTATGCAACAAAGAATGAATGTTAATTTGTATAAATTAAGGCCATTTACTTGCATTAGCTAGGGTTTTTAAGGCCAAAATAATAGAATAAAGGTGATGAAATGGAGATTCATCAGTATGGAAATTATAATCATAATTTAGATAGTGATTTTTAACAAATGTTTCCTACCACTTATATTCAGAAGAAATGGTTCTTTTGATTAAATCAAAATTATATAAACAACAAATACAATAATAAAAAAGGATAACAATTTGCTAACTTAAATAACTTGTAGAATAAATAAATAAATGTAATAAAAATATGTATATTTTTATTTTTACATGTAAAAACTATTCCAAGAAGTACAATATCATGTGTAAGCACGTAACATAATTTGATACATGTCTGTACACATTGATATATGTCCATTCGATATGCACAAATAAATTCAGATATATGTGTAGCTATATCCAACAAGAAATCATGTGACAATAAGTATATACATATACATACATACATGCATATATATTCATATATTGAAAAAATAAAATAGCATATGTATTAATAGCTATATATGGAAAAAAACTCATATCCTCATATGTATCTACATCCGTCAAAATAAATAATGCATATATCCACTTTGAAAATGAATATGATGTTGGATGGATACATATGTTTTCATATACAGTTAGATCCCTGATTCCGTAGGATGTAGTTACATATGATGCCATGTTTAGTTGTGGAATACGACTCCCTAATCTTGGGATATGAGATTTTATCTCGGGGAAGTATGCCAATATAAGATGGTCATATCATGATTATATACATCGTCCATTACATCTTTGTTGACAGTATTTATCAATCTCTTATCTTTCAAACCAATCAAGCAGTATAGGAGGATAACCACAATTATACATTATCTCTCCTAATTCCATGCAGAGATTTATCGATTATGTCGCATAAAAATTGATATGGCGGTAGATGGATACGGATTATCATGTTGCATCACTAACCATGTAGGATGCATGTAACATCTCATGCCCTATACCCAGTTCGTTATAGAGGATTACTGGCCCAGAAATCTGTTGGGATTGAACCCAACTGGAGCCCATGACCACAATCCAAAATACTTAAACCCAAGTTGTTTAGTATTAGGCCCCGCTACTCATAAGCTACTACCACACTTTGTAATTGCTAGACATGATACTATATTTTGGGTGATACAGTCACCCCTACTTATATTCGCAATGTTCTCATTGCATAATGGCTCATGATCTATTTTTGGTAACATTAGCAACTTCACCTCTTGGTAGCCCTTTTCTCCTAACTCCGTGATAGGCTCCAGTAATAAATCCATGATTTATCATCATAAATCTTATTTATTAATACTCTTACTTAAACTATTAAATAAAAGGTAACCCTAATTTGCTAACATTAACAACTAACACTAGGTACATAATTAACCCTAATTAATATATAAATAATCTTATTATCGTGCTTTATTTTCTGTGTTTATTAATTATTAAAATTCCATAAAAATTAGATTAATGTTGTAAGTATTTTTTGATATTTAATATAAATTTAAAAGACAAAAAATATAAAAATAAATAAAAATAAATAAAAATAAATATTTTTAATTCATTAAAAATACTTACAAAAATATAAGTATTTACATATGGCCTATCTTGACTTTGTATTAAATATGAAACTTGTAGATCTAAAAAATCCACAACTTTCATATTTAATACTTTTTAATTTGAGGCTGGTAAGTAATTATTTTGTATTTTACATGATTGTTGGGTCCTAGGATTTTTTGATTGGGCCACATGGCCCAATAGTATGCTACTGCATACCGACCCCTCTTTACTTGCCACCCTCCATCTTGGTCATCTGATCAGTTAGAGCAGATGGCTGAGCTTGCTCCATGCTTGCTCATGTCTCGCTCGTATGATCGACTCGATCAGATGTTATCCGTGCCATCAATCGTGCCCTCCTCTCCACCACTGGATCGCATGATCCAACGGCTACGGACCATTGTCTTCCTCTGCAACCTTCTCACTCCTACATCGTACCTCATCACCCCTCCTCCTTCAATTTTCCCTAACCGCCAATGTCGGTTCTCCACACTCATCAATCACTACCCGATGTTGACCACATCACCCCTTTTTCTTGCCTAAGCCCTCACCTTTCTTTCCAGCTCACACCACACAATGAATCGACATATGAACTTCGATGATTTACATCATGTAACCGTCGGTCTACCCTTCAAATCCTCCATCACCACCCACTGTGCTTCTTGTCCACCAATTCAAGAGTGACCTCCTAGCTTTCTTCTCATCCCTTTGATAGTGGGAGCATAATTGATCAAGCTACGACGGAGGTTTCATCTCCGGTGTCACCCCATGGATGTTAGGCTATGGCATGACCCTAGCATGGTTGTTCGAGCTTCCTGGAGAGGCTGCCCACATCTTGCAACAACCCGAGCCTCCGATGAGGCTCAACCTAAGCCCTGCTCCGCCTGTGACCTTCTTCATATCCTCCAGGTAACCTTTTCTTCACTTTTGCTTGATTTTATCCTATTTTTCCAGCTACGCACATCCACCTTCCCCTTCACATGAGATAACTTAGAGCTTCGACGTGGATTAGTGAGTCATGCTTATTCCTCCAAACACCTCCCCTGATACATCTTGGGAAAACCCTTCCTACTATTAGAGGGAATCTTATTTGATACCATCTATAACATTCCGAGACCTAAATACCGACCATTATAGAGAATTACTGGCCAAGACAAACCTGCTGAGCTTGGGTCCAACTGGAACCCTTGACCACAACCTAAAATGCTTAAGTCTTGGATGTCTAATAGTAGCCCTCACTACTTCTAAGCTGCCACCACACTTATGTGATTACTAGATGTGGTACTATGTTTGAGGTGCTACAATCTCCCATACTTATATTCGCAACATCCTCATCGCGTAATGGCATGTGACCTATTCATGTAAGGGGCATCTTCACATCTTGGGTATCCCTTTCCTCCTAATTTTATGATAGGGGTGGTTCCACTTCTCGTGTAGTCCTTTCCCTATTAGAGGGAATATGTTCTGCTATCATATGTAACATCTCAGGTCCTAGACCCATTCTGTTATGGGAGATTAATGGTCCAAATAACCTGTTGGGCTTGGGCCCAATTGGATCCGATGATCACAACCCAAAATACTTAAGTCCATGTTTAATAGTAGGCCTCACTACCCATAAGCTTCTACCACACCTTGTAATTAGTAGATGTAGTACTATGTTTGGGGTGCTACAATCACCTCCCACTTATATTCGCAACGTCCTTGTTGTGTAATGGCACATGACCTATTCTCAGCAATAGTGGCAGCTTCATGGCTTGGGTCCAACTGGAACCCTTGACTACAACTCAATTGTTAAGCTCAGGTTGACTAGCCCTACTACTTATAAAATACCACGTTTTGTGATTAGTAGATGTGATAATATATTTTGGGGTGCTATAAGTTGGATCCCATGATCACAACCCGAAATACTTAAGTCCATGTTTAATAGTAGGCCTCACTACCCATAAGCTTCTAGCACACCTTGTAATTACTAGATGTAGTACTATGTTTGGGGTGCTACGATCACCTCTCACTTATATTCGCAACGTCCTTGTTGTATAATGGCACATGACCTATTCTCAGCAATAGTGGCAACTTCATGGCTTGGGTCAAACTGGAACCCTTGACTACAACCCAATTGTTAAGCTCAGGTTGACTAGCCCTACTACTTATAAAATATCACATTTTGTGATTAGTAGATGTGATAATATATTTTGGGGTGCTATAACGTGGTTACATATGAGGTCATGTTTGGTTGATGAATAAGGTGCCCTTATCTCGAAATACGAGAATTTTATCTCAGAATAAGCTATCCCAAATTTACATTGGTAACGATGCAATTTACCCATTCATTATGTATATTTTTATAAAATTTGTCCATTCCCTGTCTCGGCATAATTAACTCATCTATTATGCATTTTTTACCGTATTTATCCGTTCCTTATCCATGAAAACAGTACAGGGATAAATCACATTCGTAATTCCTTATCATTCGAATTTCAAGTTTACCCTTACAAAATGAAGGGTGGCTTTATATATTTCCCAAAGAAAAGGTACGATATTTGGTATTATCTAAATCAAGTTTCTATTATTTATGTAGGAAAATAATAAATATTCATCTAGAAAAAAATACCAATGTTGAGAGTGGGATTTGAACCCACGCCCTTTCGGACCAGAACCTTAATCTGGCGCCTTAGACCAACTCGGCCATCTCAACTTGGTGGTTTCATCCACTTAAGTAAAGTTATAATGTAGTTGGCCACGTAACTAACTCCAAATTTAATTATAGCAAATTAAGGACAACCCATTCTCTTGTGGTCGAAAACAAATGAAAGTACTCCCAAACACAACCGCGTACACTTGATAGTTAACACCATCTCGTGCTTTGTACTAATCCCAGATCATGACGACGGCGATGACCGCGACACCGGCGAGCACCGCGAAGAACTTGAAGAAGGGGGCGTCGAAAAAGCACGGCTTCTGCGGCCTGTACCCCTTGGCGATCAGGTGGTTTATGGCGACGTAGATGAAGACGCCGCATGCGAGGCCCATGGTGATGGCGTAGATCCAGTCTGCGGTGCGGCCCTGCGTGGTGGCGTTGATGGCGATGCCGATGCCGACGCCGACGGGGCTGGACACCGCAAAGGCGAGGGAGTAGGCCATGGTGGTGAGGAGGGGCCTCTTGGGGAGCATGCGGAGGAGGGCTATGCCCATGGCGATCGCCGCGAAGATCTTGTGCAGCGAGATCGTCCAGAGGTTCCTCCATGCACTTGCCTTCGTATCTGCATGGCATAAACCGTGATCACAGATGAGATCAATATTTTTAATTAACTTTCTGACGATGAATCGAAACTCTGTTATGCTTATATCGTTCGTACTGCCATTCTCCGACATGGAACTGATAGTTTGCTAAATAACTTCTTATAAAGTTGTTCGTGTACGTGTATACGTACATTAGCCTGTATACGTATTGGTCTGAACCACATCGCATATTTTGGGTCTCTGTGTGTGTCACATCGCATATATTTCTGTCCCTGTGTGCGTGTGCGAGTGTGCGTCCATGCGTGTGCATGAGTGCGTGTAAGTGCATGCGTGTGTGTGTGTCGACAGTATGGACTCGGGTGCATGTAATTTTACATGCACCGGAGTCTATATCTTCCACGTTTTTTTTATTTTTTTGAAAAATATCATTATGCATATTCATTCCTATATCCTTCATATATGCCATTCGTTTTTTGTCAGATCAGAGACTCTTATGCCTTCAATCTAGAACATGTAATTTTAACAGTCTTATAATTGTTGTAATCGAACTGTTTTAGATGGAGGACGTAGGAATCTATATTTCTGATGAAACGACATAATGGAGGGATATATAAATGAATATACGTGGTGATATTTTCCAAAAAATAAAAAAACGTGGAAGATATAAGCTCCGGTGCATGTAAAATTACATGCACCTGAGTGCATGCTCTCCAACCCCTATATATATTCGTGCAAAGAGGATCATCTGCTCTAATACAACATGTGTTGCAGTGCAAGGATTCGTCCGATGCGAATCGGACGACCTTCATCGGGGCCCGACCATCTCCGACCTTTACAAGGGTTGTCTGATCCCCGTCGGAAGGATTCTTGCATTACAACACCTGTTGTATTACATCCATTTCATGTAAGTGTTCGATTGTTAAAGGTTCCTTCGAGTGTGAATGCGTGTGTGGGTGTGCCTACGCGTGTGCGTGTGTGGGTGTGCCTACGATTCTCCTAGTGCCAGGCATCACCCCTTTCTTTTCCGTCCATCCTCTACCTTGCACTATCTCCTACCCTCCTTTACGATACCAGGTACATGTTTTTTTTTGTTTATCATTATTGTCGCCTCAGAGAAGGAGAGGCCCATGCCAAAACACTCTGAACATAGCTTTGCATCATGTATTAACAAACTGTGGGATTATTATAGGGAAGACTGTTACTACTTTACAACTTGAGCTTAATCATTTCGAGTGTTGGTCAATTAGTCTAGTTGAGGCCGAATTCAATAAGGTGTTAGAACTGGTTATCATCGATAATGACTTGGATCTTTGCATGAGACATTACACGTGCATAGTAGGGTAAGAGGGAGAATTGCCCGTAGTTAATCAAAGGGCGGGGAACTCGCATAAGTTGTGGATAACATAAATGCTTTACAAACTTCGCAAGCTTCGTTTCAAAGTTCGAGCTTACATAAACCAAGAGGTCATTACAGAGATTTAACGACTTTACCTAAGAACTCGAACATGCTTTGCATACTTCTGATATAGCTAGACTTTGTCTATCAAGTCCATTAGTCCTTCCCTTCGATCAAACCGTGCTTCAGATGCTCTACCTTGGAAGAGTAGAATCTCGTATTCTCGCATTCTCTATACTTCCCTTAGAGGGCTAGTAAAGGAGGAAATGGGCGTCTTTTCTCATATAAGATGATAGGATAATCCAAAAGGGTCAACCACCATACTTAACGAAATATAGTAATGAATGAAGAAAGCGACGACAATAGTAACACAACTAACTTCCTAACAAGGAAGGGAGGGCTTTAAGCTCGACCGACCAACATGGATGAGGTGATGAGATCTTCTTCATGAGAGAAAATCAAAATCGAATGAAAATTGACCTTAATATGAACGTATTTAGCGTCACTGAAACCGAATAAGGTTAAGACTCTAGTTCCTAAAACTTAGGTTAAAGCCCAAACCACAAATCCCTAACCCTAGCTAAGTCAACCTAACAAACTCAAACCCCCATAAAATCATGGTTAACTTAATCAATATTAGATTTATCTCTCACATGTTGGACCTAGACCCTAATTCAATTAGGATTGTAACAATTTTGCTCATAAGAATCGATCATATACGGCTTTTCATATACACGTTTTTGATTTTACATATGAATTCGAACATTCACAACAACAAAAAATTTGGACACAGAGAAACTAATACTCATATATATATATATATATAGGGAAAACTTGAATTGAGGTGCCACCTTACCAAGAGTATAGTGCGACACCTCTTAAGAGCCCTCCGATTTGAATCAACGGCGGTTAACAAAACCGCTAGATGAAACCAAAACCACCGTCGAAACAGCCTCTGAATCACTATTTTTAGAAAAAATTCAAATACTCCATTTAGGTGCATCATTATCACGCTGCTTATTAATTACTCAAATTTAATTATCTAAATATAGCATCTATCACGATTTTGCCTCTCAATTAATCGAATTTCCAAAAGAAAACCCGACGGTGGTCTTCTTCCCCTCTCTCTTCTTCATCAACCACCGACGTAGAGGCAGTGGATGCATTTGGAGACGATGGTGTGTGACAAAGAGGGTGGCGATGCATGACAACGACGATGGCAGTGCATTGAGTGGTAGGAGATGGTTCCCTGTTCTAATTAATTTATTCATGTTCGTAGTAATTTTTTATTCATCTGTTGATGAGTTCCAGACTATTTCACATTTCTTTTATTTTTATTTTGATTTTAGTTTTCTTTTGATTTCGATTGCTTCTCGATCTAATATATGATCATCCTCGATTAGAGGTATTGTTTATCTTCTATATAGAATACTTCAATTCTTCGTCTTTCTACTGGAAATCTTCATTATTTTTTCTATTTCAAGTTCAATATTTCTGATTGCATGATCCATATATACGCATCATGTTTTAAGTTCAGTGATGTTGATTACATAATTTTACAATGCAGTACACTTAATTACAATACATATGATTATTTTACATATTCCCGTCTCATTTTCACAATGTCATAATGTATTTTACATTGAAACGGTTGCTGCATTACCTGTACAAACACATTCCAGTTACTTTATATTACCTACAGTCAGTTTACGTTTCCATATTATGTTTACAATATCTCATTCTATTTTTTTCATTATATAGGTCCCATGGATAACTTTCAGTGAACGGAAGAAGGGTAAAGATCGAGGCAATCAGATCTTGCGGATGTCATCTATTTGGAGTTGATTGTAGAAAAATATGAGACGATTATAAAAAGAATAAGAGAAATGTAAAATACGAATTACAATTGTAACATATGTTAATAAAATGATGGATTCAAACATCATAATGTATTTTACACTCAAATGGCTGCTGCACTACCTGTACAAATATATTCCAGTTATTTTTATATTACCTACAATCATTTTACGCTTCCATATTCTATTTACCATATCTTATTCTATTTTTACATTATTTAGGTCACTTAGATAACTTTCAATGAGAGGAAGAAGGATAAAGATCGAGAAAACCAGATCTTATGGATGTCATCAATTTGGAATTGACCGGAGAAAAATAGGAGACGAACGTAAAAAGAATGAGAGAAATGTAAAGTACGAATTACAATTGTAATATATGTTAATGACATGATGGATTCATTTATTGTAATTTCAATTGTAATATATATATATATATATATATATTCCATGAATAGGAAAAACCTAGAGAGAAAATCATTGTTGCCTCTTCCCCAAGTGGAAATGTCCTGGTGGTTTCAAGAAGTCTAATCTTCAAACGACTATCACTAATTAGATATATAGCAGCGTTTATTTTAAATCGTTCGATATTATAAAACAAAACGACAAATATTATTCATTGTCAAAAGATTTTTTTACTAAAAATTAGCGATAAGTCATATATCAATAGCTCCGCTCTATCTTGCACTGGAAGAAAACTGACTTAATGCAACGAATAATTTAATATTCGTTATCATATCTTCCGCAGTTAAATATAAAACAACGAATATTATTCGTTGCTCACTTCTTAAGTTCACAACGAATAATCATATTTGTTGCTATATTTCTCGCAACGAATCATATAGCAAGGATTATTCGTTGAATTATTCTTCTAATCGTTGCTAATTTGACAACGTTTAGTGTGGATTTTAACGAATAATTCAACGGAAAAATCGTTGTTATATGAACCTTTAACAACGAATATGATAGTCGTTGCTAATTACAAGTACAAAATATGATTTGACAACGAATAATATTCGTGATTATATCTTTAACATCGAAAGACATGTTAACGAATATTAAAATTATTCGTTGCCTTAGATCTAGTTTCTTGTAGTGTAGTGTTTTCATTTTTCAAAATTCAATGACTAATAACTTATTTTTTTTAAAAATAAATAGAGCATTGCTTACAAGATAGCAACAATTATGACTTTCGTCGTTAATTTCCGATATACAAAATCAATCAATAACTGATAATATTCATCACTATATTAACAACGTATGATTTAGCGACAAATTTAAATGAAAGTGATATATTAATAACACAATTTTAGGGATTATGGTGGAGAAAAACCATATCAATTATCAAACCATATCAACGGTGGAAGATCTTTAGGAACTTTAGTAATCAAAGACGAAAGAAAAATCCCTCTCTTAATTAAGAAAATAGTGACGGCCACTAATATATTTTGGGATAAAACGAACCACCATTCGTCAGGGCTTCTTCCGGATCTCTCTCTCTCTCTCTCTCTCTCGCTATTTTTCCATATAATCTTATTGCTGTCCCGATCCTAACAAATTATTAAACTCCTTTAGTCTGTGTTTAATTGATATGTTAATTTCGGATCATCCTCCTACTTAGCTCAAGTATTAAGTTCGTGGGCGTAGTTTAATTAAATCAGATATCATTAACTGATCATAAAGCCTTCCCATTTTGAAAGACGAGATCCAACCGTTGAATCTGCATCTAAAGGTCACATCGGACTTCGCCTTCACGGTCACCGGAGGTTGACACCTAATTTGCTTCGTGATTCCTAAGCGTGTTTTAAGATCACGTACAAAGATCGCGGTAGTACAGAGTAGTACAGTACTATTCTTGAGATCGAGACGGTCATGGAGTCCTAATCTTAGTTTAAATGATCTAATCATAACCGCAAGTCTAGGAGTTAATGACGTAATCACAAAGTAAAAGAAGCAGAAACACGTACCGGCAACTCCGACGGCGATGCCTTCGAACACGGAGTGGAAGCACAGGGCTAGTATCAGCAGCAAGGTGTCCCCAAAGGAGCTAGTCCTCACGAAGAGCGTGCCGCCATTGTGATCGTGTCGCTCCCTTTCTTCCTCGCCCTTCCCTTCCTCCTCGACCTCCACCCGCCTCGTAGCTTCCCCCTTCGCGGTCAGCCATGCGATGACACAATCCCCCAACATGGTCATCAGGTACCCGACCGATGCAAGCATGAACACGAACGGATATGGTTTCGTAGTCAGGTCCTGACAGGCATCCAACATAACATTATATACATCATATGCACATGAATTGTAGATATATCCGTATCTGTTTGCATCCCTACATAAAATTCACCTGGAAGGTGCTGTTGGCATCTGCCAAGAAGTGCATGAGGGAGGTACCAAGGAAGACGCCACCGGCGAACTGGGTCCCCAAGACGAGGAATCCCTCGTTCCATCGGAGGAAGTACGGGGAGATGCCACCAAGGAAGGTGGAGACGAGGAGGATCACGAGGCAGTAGATCTTGACGAGGACGAGGGACCTGGCACGGAGGTCAGGTGAATCATCCGTGGTCGTGGCCTCGTCGGGGGTGTCGGAGCCGTGGCCGGAGTGGGCGGCGGCATGGTGGAGGAGGAGGAGGAGAAAGGTGAGGAGGAGATAGATTGGAAAGGCTCTCATGGTGTGTATGTTGTGAGTGGTTTTGGAGTTGGGTGTTGTGGTCCTCTCAACTTCTATTCATATACATATCCACACACCTATATATGACTATGCCTCATTTGCGTGAAGTATGGGATTCTTGCACTATAGCCCTCAATAATCTTGTTCAATCACATCATAACCCTATAGCTTCTTGTAATTACACCATGATCCCTACAATCTTCTTACCATACATACCCACGTCGATGGGCCGTGATTTGAGAGTTCTAAGCATGGTTTAAAAAATCTGATCAGATCGGCCGGTCGGATCTGTTGGATCGGGAATTGGCTCCAATCCAGTCGGTTCGGTCGGTTTTGTGCAATTAATTTCAAAAAAAATAAAAAATCAGGTCGGATCGATGGTTAGACCGGATCGACTCGGATGGTCGGACCGGGTTGACCCAGATTGACCTAATTTTGATGGTTTGGTAAATTTTCAAAAAAACAAAGGTTAAATAATGAAATAATGGGATTTTTATCACTTGTGTCCTTCTTAACTTCTACGATATAAGTTATGTCCCTATCTTTTTTGGAATATACGTTCTGCCAATACTTTTTTAGAGTAATTTTCTAGAAGCAACTATAAATAAATAGTTACAATATTATATTCATATATAAATCTAGAAAATGTGACTAACTTTTGTAGAGTTTTATTCGAAATAGATGACCATTTATTCTATTGAAAGATTGGACATTTTAAACGATTATTTCATTGATATATAAATACATACTTATATATATATATGTATCTAGTTTTATCGGTTCAAAAAACGGTTCGACTATTAAATTAAGCCCGGTCCAGTTTTTTCCGAGTCGATAGGAATGATGACGTTATGCTGACATCATCACCGGTCCGATCCGTTTGGATCGACGGTCCAATTCGATTGAACCAAATCGAAGACAAACCGATTCAATATCCAGTCCGGTTTTTAAAACCTTGATCGTAAGATTATTAATCTAAGAACTATCGGGACGTTCGATGCGATTAATCATAGGCACTAATTATTCATCACGCATGACGGAATCATATTATTCTTTTGGCATTAAATTATGACTTCATATGTGTAGTACACATTTGACTTTGGATAAGGGCTTGTACTGCACAACCTCGAAGCCCCTGTACTTCCCGCGACAATTGCGTATGAAATGATCTGAGCCGTCCGATCCTAACGGAAAGATCGCGTAGCATTGGAATCGTACTAAAGTCTCATCATCAGATGGAGAAAGCGCGTATTCTTTAGGGCGTTTTTAGCAATTCGTTTACGTCGTGCCTTCCTATATTTCAAACCGCAGTGGTCCTAATTAGTATTACTCATAAATAGATATTTTAAGGAATTTGCATTCATATCCCTCCAAAACGATGCAACAGTACATTTTCATATATACACCGTAATTTTATGGATTCTCCTCCTTGAAAATCGTTGTTAGAATATACAATTCAACTCGAGTTAGAGTTAAAGTGGTATCTTCTTCGGGTATGGCACAAATCCTACTTAGATGCTTTTGAGGAGTATGTCGTTCATTATCGCGAACTTCCAGGTTTTAAATACATGCACGATCTTGTCATGGATGTTCTTTTTGATGTACTCAGACATGCGGGTGTTGCTTCAAAAAAAGAAGTACCAGTGAATTTCTTAACTGATCCACAAGAGGGGAGATCGACACTTAGACCGACATATGTTTTAATATTTGGATGGGTTGGAGGAAAACAAGCATGTGTTAATTTGTCTGGAGTTTCTCCGATAAAGAGTGATTTTGTTGTGGGATGCGTTGCACAAAAAGCTGCCTCAACTAAAGTGGCTAAGCATGAGAAGGCCTGCATTGACAATCAACATGTATTCATCTTCTTTGGTTTTGATACATTTGGGTTCTTGACAAGTGAAGCATTGGAGCTCTTTAAGAGGATTCAAAGAATCATGCATAGCAATGTTATGGTTCCTAAGTCTATGAATATTGTATTTCGAAAGATTGGATTTGCCATTCAAAAAGAATTAGCGGCGCAGCTTGTTGCCCGTCTCCCATCAATGTAATTCTCTTCGGGTATATTAAAATATTAATAAGATGTAAGAAACTAACCACAGACGTAAGTTTACGAGTTTAATAGAAATGATAATGTAAAACGGATGAGTTTTAGAGGTAAAAAAAATACAGGGGTACAAGTGTAAAAGTTCGTCACTTGAGTTGAACATCGGGTGAACAACCAAATAATTGGACCTTGTCTCGTTGGACGTTTAGCATAGTTAATTTTTAATTATTGATGATTGTTTTAATTAAAAATTAGTTAAAGTACTTGATTGGACATATCCATCATGGAATTGAATAGATTTTTGGGTATTTTGAACGTTTTCATTGGAATTGTTTAACAAGGGTAGGATCTGGCCAGATGATATTGGATATATACTATAAATAATGTACTCTGCAACTCTTTATGGGATGTTGATTTGATAAAGATATTTGAGCAATTGTTTAAATGCAACTATGTCATGAACTAAAATTATTAATGGGTCCTCAATTGTAATATCTAACTATGGATGTAAACAAGTTTCTTTTTAAAAAAATAGAGCGTGACACATGAAAAATTTATGGATATATCTATATCTGTTTTGCATCCATGCCTGAAAGGCACAACAACCCTGTCTCCCTCAAGCATATGATGACTCTTCGTTATCTACCTTATTAGCTAGTATGTGTTTCGATTTGTTTTGACATTGTTGCGAATCGCGGAAGCACATACAAACAATCAATCAAGCAAGCACGTAGACACATAGATTTACAACATTCATCGGTAGCTGGTTTACGTGACTAATTACATCCTTGGGTGATGGCCATTGGGTTTCAATGTGCACGAAGGATGTTGAGTTCGCATTATATTTGTACTTTAGAATACTTACTTGTAAACCTTGAATTTTACACGAAATTTAAAATATCGTACACTGTCGTACTCGATCTTTAAAATTTATTTCAATGTGATATATGATTAATGGGATCGAGTTAATCAGGTTACAATTCCATATTTGAATAGCATGATCCCCTCGAAATCATCTTTAATCAAATCAGATTGAAAATCCATATTATTATCTTTTTAAAGTTCATGTATGACATCGAAAGCAAATGCTTAGTTCGAAAATCTTTCTGTAATTTACTCGAGATTTTGTTGACATAATCTAATATAGTCTCGTCAAAAAAATACTTGATACCAAACGAAGTTTCAATTTCATTAAAAAGTGCACTCTATGTCTGGTCATAATTTGCATTCAATAAGATTTTACAAAGAGACTAATGGGAGATGAACAACAAGTTGCGCTACCAATCTCTTTTGAATGAGAAATCCAAGTCTTCGAAATACAATATCCATAGACATATAAATCATAACATTGCTATGCAAAATTTTTGGAGCCTCTTAAGGAGCTCTATTGCTTCAGTTGCCAAGAACCCAAAGATGTCAAAATCGAAAGGGATGAAAACATATTAATTGTCAATACAAGCCTTTTTATATTTGGCAATATTAGCTAATGCAACTTTTTATGCACGCATCCCACAATGAAATCACTTTTATCGGACCAATCAAGGAGAAACTCCAGTCAAATCAACACATGCATGTTTTCCTCCAACTTATCCAAAAATTAGGACATCTGTTGCTCTAAGTGTGGATCTTTCCTCTTGTGGACCAACCAACAATTCACAGGTGCTTCTTTCTTTAAAGAAATCCCAACCTGCCTGAGCACATCATAAAGGACATCACTGACAAGATCATGCTTATATTTAAAACCTGGGAGTTCACGACAATTGCATATTGCCCAAAAGCGTCTAGACAAGATTTGTGGCATACTGGACATGACTCATGTGAAACTCCAGATTTTGGCTCCGTAACTTGGTCAAGTTGATGATGATCAAATAGTTGTTGTTCATTAAGAATTTTATGAAAAATTCAATTTTGTTCTTATTGTAGAATAAGATTGCTTATTATATGCATATCATCGTAAGGATTCGAGCGCATCTGAAATTTTTCAAATCGGATATCAGATGAGTGAGAGATGATCAGTTTAGTGAAGACCGGTCAAGTTAGAAATGATCATACGAGATTTGAGCGAGATCCATCTAAGGATCCACCCAAGTCCATTTAAGGGGCTTATAAAATCATTTTTTTGAGATAATCTCTTCTCATTTGCAACCCTAGCAGCTCACCTCTCATATTCCACCTCCCACCTCGCTGGAGCTCCGATAGAGCGCTGTCAGAGTTAGTTGTTCCCCACCATTTTCACGTGGACGTTTCCCATCGACATCCTCTACGCAAATCTCACACTAGAATTGTAAGATCTTCTCTCATTCTCTATTTTTTTGGTGATACATTTATGTGTTAGATCTAAAAAAGATTTTTGTGATTTAGAGGTTATCGTGGTCGTGATAATACATATGAGACAACTTAGAACGGAGATATGATATTGCAATTGAGAACACCCATATAGGTATGGTCACCTCTCTTTTGTTTATGATTTTATCGATGTGCTTGTGTCCTATAAACCTTCGTGTCCCTCCTGCTGGATTGGATTCTCCTTAGTGTGGAGATTGATGATCGTTCATGTTCTTAAAGATATAAAAAACACTAAATCATCTATGTGCTAAATCTACATGCATGCTAATTTTAAACGGTAGAATAAAAGATGTGTTGGATGTGTATGCTGTCACATAGATGGATTGGATGGGGGTTAGGGAGTGAAATACCTATCAATGAGTGCATGCGAATATATACGCGCTATGAAGTTTTTCGTCGTTGACTTCACACATCCTTATCGAACCTATATGCTTGAACATCTTTGAAACCTTGATGAATTTTTTGTTCTAAATTGTAGGAGATTGTTGATGCTGCACTATAATAGTTAACTTATATTAAAACATACGAAACTTTATTAAAGCCAACAAAGGATACATCTTTGACAAGTTATGTAAATGAAAAAAAAATTATGCATACGAAGCTTTATTAAAATCCAGAATTTTCAACCGCTAATCATAGTGCATGTTTTTGGATAATACGAATATGTTTTGTGGCATGATGCTTGGATCAATACTCAAGTTAGATTCTACACATGTGTATAGGGCCATGATAATAATGGCATGAAACATATATTCCCTAAGCTTAAAGCCAACCTTTTATAAAACCTCCTAATGATAGAGGTAGACATATTCCTAAGATTTCTAAGTGGTATATATGTTCTTAATATTAGATGTATGTAGGATCCAAATGAAATTTTAAGCATAGGAGGAATTACCATTCTTAACCACGAGTAACACTTACATTCTATAAAATCATATAGGTGTAATAAACCTAGTTCTTAATTCACGGTTCCTTTCACATAACAAAGTATGCCCTGAATCACAGTTGATGAAATGGATTACAATTTGAGGGTCGTTGATGGTATAAGTGCTGAGGGATATCCTTATCATACTGTATATTAATGACAAATATTTATATTCCTAACATGTCACTGACTCTCTAGTGTTGATAATTATCTCATGGGTGAGATTTCTCGATGAGTTGTAGTGAAATTGAAATATGGATTGTCAATATGTAGTTATATGAAATTAATATTGAAAACCACCTTATCAATATTTGTTGCATGGGTGTTGTACTTAGAGGAGTTAGCATACTCGAGAGTGGGACGCAACTCTCACGGTCCCGGTGAGTCCTAGATGGAGTGTTAGTTCTAGTTCTGCGGGTCTATCAATGTATTCCGCGGGTCTGTTGGTTGAGTGTAATGCTATGAGTATAATAGGTATGTCTGCACCCCTAGTGCGACATTCATCGAAGACTCGTACTTCATCCCAAGGGTGTATCCGGTATGATCCCGTTTGGGTGAGGTATACCCATTCCCGAGTATTCCCCTTGTGGTGGGTAAACTGGGATGAATGGGTTGAAGGTGGAGTCAGGGTTTGTTTACTTGACTTGGTTGCTCTAGCGCACTTGTTGGATTGTTGACTTGAGATGAAGCTACTAATGTTTGAACTAAACAATTAATGATGAAAACATATCTTTAATAGTATACATATATACATAACCATATATGATTATACCCCAACGACCATGTAAGTAAATGCAAAATCGATGAACTCATTTATACATGCTAGTATTGTCACTTGTAGAGTGCAAGTAATAGATTATATGCAACTTATGATAACTATTCACTGGTGGTTGGGATAGTAAACAGTAACAACAAGAATAATAATGGAACATGAACATCCATCTCTTTATTCTTTTACACTTTCTGCTTAGTGTAGTGTTAGCCTATTTTTGCTGTACTGAGCTTTTTGCTCATACGCACTTCTATGAAAATCCATCCAGATTTACATTGTTGAGCAACAATAATGACTTGAGCTTCCATAGTTTATACCAGAATCAGGGTACAATTTCACTTGTAGAGTTGTACTAGTTGTTGTTATGCTTTTGTAGCTTATACAATTTAAGTTTCTAGCCACATAACATTATATTATGGAAATTTTTGTAAATTTATGAAATTTTGTGAACCATGAATATATAAATGCCATTTGTCCATTTTATTATTTAATTTTCTTACTTACATTACGAATGTTAATCATGAAGTATGAGTGTGGCTATTGCTGAGTATCTGGATATTAGGGAATTAGGTACGACACTCCCCTTCCTACGAGACTAGGCATTACAACTCATCAAGTGGGAATAGAGGAATAATAAGGCGATATCTACGAATAGTACGATACTCAACATGTGATATATGCATTCCAAGACCATCAATAGGAATAGCTAGAAGGAAATCTTGAGCATGGTCAGATTGCAAACATTGAAAAATTACCTTTTGTATAACAATCATGTCAAACTCAACTTTAATTTCTTTAAAAAATTTGCTAAAAAAGGAATTCACCAAAGCATTATGGGCTTGAGGGAGGGGGGAGGGGGCGATATCATTGTAATTAAAACAAGTAAGATCTAGAGATGGTAGTGTGATACGTAGACCCTCCATGGTATCTAGAAAATCAGAATCCATATCATGTACTGTCTCGTAAAATATGGTCGGAGTACTTAAGATTAAGCACTACAGGCCACAAAGGCATATGAAAAAGCCTCAATAGCGGAGTGTAAACCTAAGACACCGAGCTTGATGGGTAAGGACGCCACCCGCCATTGAAGGTCTCCAAAGAGAGGGCCTCTACAAACCATAATATCCTCAATAGCTCTATGTAGTCCTTTGTCAAATCATATACCGTCTTGCTCCATGTATTTAGGTTGATATGTCCTCAAGCCAAACATGAGCCTGGATGAATCCATACAAGATCGCAATAAAAGAAGCTCACTTTGTGGATCATCCAACTAAAGAAGTAATTGCATTAAATCAACAGCTTTGGTGGCCCTCCTCATAGCCATGTCTTCAACAAATCCTTTGTCCCTAGTCACTGCACCTTCAAGTAATCTCACTCCTAGCATATGCCTCCCAATATCCACGGGAAACAACCCTCTGTAGACCTTCTGCCCATCAAATGAATGCCAACAAAGCTCGGTTTTTTTATATTCAGAACAAATCCCATCTCTAGGCCTCTACGCTGTATAATGTCGCACCTTGGACGTCTCTAATGTGTCCTCCAATGTGGCCAGACAATGGATTATAAATACACATGGATTGCTTTTGCAATTTATATATGCTAGGGTATGTATTGTATATATGGATGGAGATTTTATTCGAAATCCGATTTACAGCTTCTATCGTTAATTAGATGTAAGAGTATCTACTTATGCAATTGTATGTAAGTGTCAATCGAGCATTATAAAATTGACTGACATATGATATTTCATTTAAATTTAGTTTAAAAACACACGGATTTTTCAGTCGTGACTTGGGACTTCTTGTTATGATATTCTCTTCTCAACTTTGGTTTGTTTCCACTATACCTCACTATTTAATCGGGAACTTTGGAGTAGTGAAATCCCACTCGCAGTTTTCTACTTTTTTTAACAATCCTCAAGATAGTATTATAGGTATCTGCTTTGAAACAATAAACAAGTTTCTGATTGGTAAATAATTAAGTTTTCATATATTATTTACCAAATAATTCCTTGAGAATCAAGGTTGAAGCACATGTAATGGAAGATGATTGAGAGCTAGGGATGAACACAAGGAGAACTTGATGATTTCAAAGGATGCATCACACAGAGTCGCCTAGCATCGGAAGATGCATCAGCTTGCTCGTAAAAATGTAAAGTAACACGAGGCTGCAAAAAAGTTTGAATTGATCGAATGAAAAATCAGAAGAGTCAACTGAATGAAGTTTAGTCGTTTGGTTAGGAAAATTTTAGGCACAGCATTAAAGAATCAATAAATAAATGATTCACGAGTTACCTCCTTCCATCGCAAATCAGTAAATCATTGTGATGGAGAAGAAGAAAAACAATGACAATCCTTTCTTCCTTTAGTTTCCCCTTCCCTTGAACTCTCTCGGATGGTGGAGACTTTTCATAGTGGCTCTCTCTGAATCTCTTGATTGGATATTTTGCATAATGAGCCATTATGTCTCTTTTATAGGGGTAGAGTTTGAGGGTTCAATAGGATAACAAACCCTACATAATCGACTCCTGATAACCCACTAACTATCAACGAGGATCAAGATACTGCAATTACATTTTATCCATTGACTCGGTAAAATCCAATATTTATTATCTCATAAATATTTTATATGGACCACATACGGATAAATTCCAATGTTCTCTCGTTTGATCCATATGATCTTTAATTATGAGATAATAACCTTAAGCGCGTCTTTTCATGGATTTCCTGTAATGTCATGAATCATATACTTTAATTGAATTAAACTAAAATGATTATGGTGGTCACACATCATATGACTTGACATGATCCCTTCTCTGTATCAATATCAATTCAATCCAATCACTAGTAATTTAGAATAACATCTCCTAATTTAATTTCATTTCAACAAATATGTTACCTATTTTCAAACATACATAATATAACAATAAAATGATTCAGAAACATAAATAAATGAGTCGGTCATAACCATAATGAGCATCAAACAAAATGTACTAACTAATAACAAGGACTTCTTTAAAAACACCTGATCTTATAACATACTCAGAAACAATCTTAGATGCTAAACCTTTAGTTAACGGATCTGCAATCATTAAATTAGTACCTATGTGCTCTATTGACGCTCTTTGTTTCTGAACTTCCTCCTTTACTGATAAATACTTCAATTCCATATGCTCTGTACCCTTAGAGTACCTATCATTCTTTCAAAAGAGGACTGCTACAACATTATCATTGTTGGAAAAGAAAAGAGCCCACCCATGTGTTTAGTACCACATGGGGGAGCGGTCACTATTGGGTCTGTCCGTGGGGCTATATAAGGAGCCCCACACCCCCTGTACTCATTGAGAACTTCAATAGAAGAAATGCCCAATTCAGGGGCTTCTCCCGTGGTTTCATCCCGCTCCTTCTGGAGTAGGGTTCCACGTTAAAATCTTCGTTCTTATTGTTCTATCTTTATTTCTGATTCCGCATGCGCATTCTATTTTTCTACATGGTATCAGAGCGGGTCGATTCTCATGGATTTTATGTTGATCATTTGTTCAAGATTCGAGTTCTTTTTTGATGTGCTGTTATTGAAGATCAATTTTCATAAAGTTTTTTGTCCGATTCAAAATCTGATTCATCGTCCTAGCCACATTTCCTGCTAGTTTCTATTGGAAGATCTGTGATCTGATTACAAGGGTTCCCCCGAACCCTAGCCGCTTCTCCATCCCGATCACACGCAGATCCAGACCACAGCTACAGAAAGCCCTAGACAACATCAATGGACGGCAATGCCCTCATCACCCACAGCACAGGCGGCATACGTCGATCTAAACAGCGGCGCAGATCTCGCATCCAACAACGCCATCTCCGGCGTGCTGCTCCAGGCGAATCCTAAGTCCAGGTTGCACGATATTCCTAGCCGCTATGGAGAAGACACAACGTTTTCTCTCACGCAACTTCAGAAGACGCTCCCAGCGATCTCCACGCACCATGCTCCAGGGGGGGCAACGATCCCAGGCGGCGCCCCTCTAGATCCAGAACCATCGGCGCGAGGCAAAGCTCCAAGCAGAGCCTCCAGGACCCGAACCCTCGGCTCCACCTCTCAAGGCGAGATTATCTCGCACGCTGGCGGCGATGCCGCGTAGCAAAGCCCAGCAGGCCACGAGCTCCAGGGCGCGCTCCCTCCTCCAGAGCCAGGTGGCGCCGCCAGCTCCATCTTCGAGATCCTCCACGACGACTCCCAGCGGCGGCGCGCCGCATCTCCCAGTGCCCTCCTTCCAGGCGAGCTTTGAAGCCCAATCCCCTCATCCCCAAAGCCCTCGGCGCACGGCAAGAAGGCCCATGCAGGGGCGGTGGTCGATGCAGTAGAGAAATACCATAGGGGAGCGACGGCGCATAAAAAAAAGAGGGTTCCCCGATGGGTTCCCACGGAACCCTAGACCTGATCATTTTTTTGGGGGGGGGGGGGGGGGGCATTTGTGCGAAGAGTCCAAGTGGAAGTTGTTAAAAAATGGAGAGAGGGACTCGACCGTTTAAAAAAATGATGAAAAAAAAAATAAGGGGAGTGCTTATTGAAGCCCAAGTGGGCTGACGTTAAAAAAAAGGAAGTCCACAAAGTTTTCAAAAAAAACAAAATAAAAAAGAGGAGAAGGGGCTGATTTGCAAAAAAAAAGAGAAAAGAGGCACGTACAAGAAAAAGCTGTGCGCATATGCTAACAAAAAAATCGAGAAAAAAAAAAGAAAAAAATCGCGTACAAGGAAAAAGTCGTACGCATAAAAAAAGGTGATTCATGTTTGCTTCTCCCAACTTGTCTATTATTTTCATTATTCTCACAAGTTTGGGAGAAAGGGGGAGTAAAAGCCATATGCATCCTACATCATTGACTGACAGACCAAACACTCCGGATTTCACAGAATATCAAGCCATCTTCACTGTGCATCGATCTTCGTCGTGGTGTCTCTATCCTCGACATCGACTCCGCACTGGATTTGTTTTCTTCAAGGCACGACAGAGACAAAGTCCGGTGACCAGCAGGCACGACTGAGACAGAGATCCGGTGACCATGCAGGCACGGCAGAGACAGTCCGGTGACCTTCCAGGCACGATTGAGATACGTTCCGGTGACCTGATATACCCGTCAGCAAGCGGGTTTGTCTACCAGTTGCGGATACATACGTTTATTGTGGTGATTTCAAGTGAAGATGTAATGGTGTATATTTTTCTTTATTGTTGCAAGTTGCAGCTGTCCCAACTACCAACTTGAGGGGGAGTGTTGGAAAAGAAAAGAGCCCATCCATGTGTTTAGTACCACATGGGGGAGCGGTCACTATTGGGTCTGTCCGTGGGGCTATATAAGGAGCCCCACACCCCCTGTACTCATTGAGAACTTCAATAGAAGAAATGCCCAATTCAGGGGCTTCTCCCGTGGTTTCATCCCGCTCCTTCTGGAGTAGGGTTCCACGTTAAAATCTTCATTCTTATTGTTCTATCTTTATTTCTGATTCCGCATGCGCATTCTATTTTTCTACAATCATAATAAAGTTTTAACAGTTTGACAATGATGTTGACTATTCCAAGTCGTGAAATAAAATTCTACAGCCACAATCCTTGAACTGTAGCCTCAATGCATGCTACAAATTCAACCTCCATAATGGAAGCAACAATGACAGACTGCTTCGCATTTTTACATGACACCGCTCCTCCAGTAAGTAGAAAAATATAGCCAAAAAAGTTGACTTGACTTTCTTGTGTCGATGCATCTTGCGAAATCTGAATATGAATATCCAATAATCTCAAGATTATCAGATGGTCTGTATACGAGCATATGATCTTTGGTGCCTTGTAAATACCTGAGAACTTTCTTTACAGCCTTCCAGTATCCCATACCGGGTGATACTAACCCAACACGCTAGTGGCAAAACTAATGTCAGGTCGAGTACATGTCTAAGCATACATGATACTCCCAACCACCGATGAATAAGGAATTCCTTTCATTTCATTGCATTGCAATTCATTCTTTAAACATTGATCCAAATTGAATATGTCCCCTTTCTGAATAGGAACAACCCCTGCAGAGCACTTGTTCATCCTGAATATTTCCAAGACCTTCTCAATATATACTTTCTGAGACAATCCTAATAGTCCTTGTGGTCTATCACAGAATATTTCTATTCCAATCACATAGGATGCCTCACGCATGTATTTCATTTTAAAGTTCTTGAAAAGACACTTCTTTGTCTCATGTAATAAGTCTAAATACTTCACAGCCAATAATATGTCATCAACATATAAGATTAATATAATAAACTTGCTCCCACTAACTTTCATGTAGATACACCTATCTAAAGTATTTTTTACAAAATCATACGACATAACGGTATTGTTAAACTTAATATATCATTTACAGGAAGCTTATTTTAGTTATATATCGTCTTAATTAATTTACATACTAGATTTTCCTTTCCTGTGACCCTAAAACCTTTGGATTGGTCCATATAAACATATTCCTCTATCTCTCCATTCAGAAAGGCAGTCTTTACATCCATTTGGTGAAGCTCCAAATCATAATGAGTCACTAAAGTCAAAATGGTTCTTAAGGAGTCCTTTGAAATTGGAGTAAAGGCCTCCTTATAATCGATGCTATTTTTTTGAGTAAATTCCTTTGCAACTAGTCGAGCTTTATATTGTTTGATGTTACCTTTAGAGTCACATTTGATCTTAAATACCCATGTACACATGCTTTTTTTAGAACTTTCGGGTAAATCAACGAGATCCCAGACATTGTTATTGGCCATTGACTCGAGTTCTTCTTTCATAGCATTCAACCACTTTTCAAAATCATTACATTCTATGGCCTGATGGAATGAGCTTGGATCTTTATCAATGCTTAATTCACATTCATGCTCAAGTGCATAGACTATATAGTCATCAAAATTTGCAGGTCTCCTTTGCCTTTCAGAGTGTATTAATGCAACTTCTTGTGATTGTGGTGTACTTGGCTCATTTACAAATTGTTCATTAATAATGGCATTATCACTTAATGTCAATGTCAATTCTTGATGTTCCATGCTATTATGTGAAGATGAATCGACAGGTGGAACGTCTCTCTAGAAGATTCAGGCAGATATGGAAGTGACACTTTATCCCTGTTTTCTTTTATTTCTACATTTCATGATTCTTTGTTCTCACTAATGTTGACATTCTCAATGAAGTGAGTATTGTCACTCTCAACAATTCTTGTACTATGGTTAGGAAAATAAAATCTATACCCCTTTGACTTTTCAGGATAACCAATGAAAAATCCATTGACGATCCTTGAATCTAATTTCTTTTCTTGTGGATTGTATACTATGACTTCTGCTTGACGTCCCCAAACATGTAGATGTCTCAGGATAGGTTTCTTACCTATCTATAATTTAAAAGGTATCTTTTGAACTGATTTACGAGGAACCTTATTGAGTAAATATGCTGAAGTCCTTAATGCATATGTCTATAATGAAAGAGACAAAGTACTATTATTTATCATGCTTCGAACCATTTCAATTAATTTATGATTTCACCTTTCTGCTATACCATTTTGTTGTGTTATTCGTGCATTGTATGTTGTGCACAAATACCCTTTTTTCAAGGAATTTTGAAAATGGACTAAGATGTTGATCCGTCTCATCATACCTTTCGAAATATTCACCAGCTCGATCAGATCTCACAACTTTTATTTTCTTATCCAATTGCCTTTCCACCTCATTAATAAATATCTCAAGGACATTTACCGCTTGAGTCCTTTCATGCAATAGATAAATATATCCATATCATGAGAAATCATCTATAAAAGTAATAAAATATCTTTCCCCTCCCCATGATGAGACATCAAAAGGACCACAAATATCAGTATGCATCTATTGTAGGAGATGGGTAGCCCTAGTAGCTGGCTTCTTTGATATGTGTTTGGATTACTTTCCTTTAATACAATCTATGCACAACCCTAGGTCAGTAAAATTTAATTGGGTCAATATGTCATTTTTAATAAAGTCTCAACATTATGTCCTTAGATATATGACCCGGTCTGTGATGCCATAAAAGAGCAGAACATTCATTAAATGCATTCTTTTTCACACTCACATGGCATTCAACATAAAATAGGAAATTCATAAATTTATTATCAAGACTAAAATGATAAAGGCAATTCTTCAAAGTACCAGAAATCATAAAAGTACTTATTTCTAAACATAGAGAATGATCCATTAGATATCTTGAAAGAAAATGCTAAACTATCCAATCTGCAAACGAAAACAAGATTTCTAGTACATTCAGGAACGTAGAGACATCCTTCCAGATCAACTTGACATCCAGTATTTATGATCAATCTGTAAGTCCTAATTCCCTCTATTCGTGCCTTCATCTGATTTCCCATGAGTAAATACTGCTCACTTTCCTTTATGTTCTGGATTGTAAACAGAATCTAACCATCAAGTATTATTAGGAACATTGATAATATTTGCGTCGAAACAAACAAAAACATAACGCATACCTTTCTTCTCGAACCATACTTTCCATTTAACGTGATCTTTCTTCATATGCACAAACTTCTTGCAAAAGAAGCATTTGATATCTTTAGAATTGCTCCCTTTAGCTTTCATGGGAGTTTTTCCTTTTTTCCTTTTGCTTGTACGACTTTTATTGCTGGTATCTCCTACCATAGTCTTTTCAGTAGCCACGAGGTTCACCGAGTGTTCTTTTATTTTCTTTAGTCTCTCTATTTCTTGAATAAGCATAA
This sequence comes from Ottelia alismoides, assembly GCA_037367405.1. Lineage (NCBI taxonomy): Eukaryota > Viridiplantae > Streptophyta > Magnoliopsida > Alismatales > Hydrocharitaceae > Ottelia > Ottelia alismoides. The sequence continues at coordinate 1,094,583 of JAZKJV010000369.1, forward strand.
CCTTCAATACCATGAAACTTCGCTTATCCTTTCATGTATTGTAGTTTATCTGGAATTGCCCAAATTCAATAGGAAGATAGTTTATGATAACCTGTACTAAGAACGTCTCGTTGACATCCATCCCGATGGTTTTCAGTTGCGTTGCAAGACTAGACATTTTAGTTACATGATCCATCATTGAGTTGGACCAGTTGATTTTTTTCATGGTCAACTCGCTCATTAAAGTCCCAACAATGGACTTATCAGCTATATCGGACTGGGAGCGCTCCTTAATTTTCTTCATAAATTCTTTAGCATTGTTTGTCCTAGGCATTGACGGTTGACATCTCTGCCGTTGTAATTTTCATTAGGCTCAAATAAAGTCTAGTCCATCTTTCCCAAGTCTCATAATACAACCTTTCATCCTTGGTGTTATTTTCTGTTATGGCTTGTTATTTTTGATCTTCAACTAATGCATGGTCTAAACTTATCACTCCCAGATGGAATTGAATCTTTTCTGACCAATTTGCATAGTTGAGTCTGTTGAACCTAACCATAGAGCTGTCTAATGCAAACAAGTTCATACCTGCTGAAACTATAAACAATAATGCATATGCTCAAATAATGATTTGCAAAATAAATTAATAATCTATACACGAAAAATACATACTAAAATTTCTTTTACAATATTTTAATAATCACCTTTGGGTAGAATATTAACATACTAATAAATACATAAGTGATTTAATTAGATATACTTTAAATAATTAAATAAATAATGTCTAATTCATGTTCTTCCTTCTTTGGATGTAAAAACCCATGATTCATTAATTAACCTCTTAATGTGCATAATCACGGACAATGATCCACCTTGAGTGACTCCTAGTCCATAACTATACTATTCTAATTATCATGATAATATTATATCATTAAATTTAATTTACATCAAAACTATGATAATCAGAATATGTGTTCAAATCTGTATGTGATTAGATCACTTAGATGTTTAACCACTAATTGAAAACTATAACTTTATTTGACAAAAGCATCTTAGTCAACGATCCAGTATTAAAATCATATACTCATCAAACTTTATGAGAAAATATCAATATATATCTCAAGATAATAGAAAGATTTTATCTTTAGTTTACTGTAATGGCAATAAACATAATTTATAAAATAAATTCGATGAGAGTTTCTCGTCATGACTTTTAGCATGGACCTAAAAGACCATATATTATTTTAATGATAACAATAAACTCCACTAACACTTAACCATTAAGAAAAGTCATTATTAGATATTTCATTTTTCTTTTAATAAATAATCAGATGTAACAATTAAATTATCGATCTTTAGATAATTATCCAAGTCCATTTTCTAACAACTTCATTCACGTGAAATAACAATAAATAAGTTATCAAATGTTTTATCTATTCTCACGCAGGGAAAATATTAGCCTGACTCTAAGGGAAATTTGCCATTTCATATTACATTTATTGGTTGTGTGCATGCTCATCATATATCCTTACAATAATCAGATTCTAATAATATGGACACAATAATAAAAGATACGAATACCATCATGGAATCAAATAAATCAACATATTTGGCGATAAGAAAATTTATCGTCAAAATAATAACGTGATTTATAACAAAGCTAACTAATTTCTAAACCTGACTCTGATACCATATTATAAGCAAATTTTAGGCGCAATATTAAAGAATCAATAAATAAATGATTCACGAGTTATCTCCTTCCATCGTAAATAAGTAAATCATTGTAGATGGAGATGATGAAGAAAAACAATGACAATCCTTTCTTCCTTTAGTTTCTCCTTCCCCTGACTCTAAACTTTTAAGACTCTCTCGGATGGTGGAGAGTTTTGATAGTGTCTCTCTCTGAATCTCTTGATTCGATATTTTGGATAATGAGCCATTATGTCTCTTTTATAGGGGTATAGTTTGAGGGTTCAATAGGATAATAAACCCTACCATAATCGATTGCTGATAACCCATTAACCATCAACGTGGATCAAGATACTACAATTACGTTTTATCCATTGACTTGGTAAAATCCAATATATCTTATAAATATTTTATATGGACCATAATGAGATATATTCCAACAGTTTTGTTTTTTAGCGGTGATGAAACCGAATTTCATCATCATAATTCGCCAATTTTAACCCCGTTTCTTAAATTAATATCAATAAAAAACAGATAAATCCTTGCATATATCCAACCTTTAGAATAAATTAAAAAATATGAAAAATAACAAAACAAAAATTCGTAGTATTTTTATACCTTAAAAATGCTCACAAAAATATTTATCTTTTCATTTGACCTCGTTTCCATTTTTGGTCAACATAAAACTTGTAGATCTCATCGAGATCTACAACTTTCATGTTTTGAGTTTTTTAATTCGTCCATTTTCACCCTCTTTTGTGAGATTTTGCATCTGAATAATTTGATTGGGCCATGTGGCGCCTTCTGGTTGCGCCACATGACCCATCTCCTTGCGCTACGCGTCCTCCATTTCGCACCATCCAATCATCCTATTCCCATTCAGATCACCGCCGTCCATTCCCACTTTGATTTCAACCTTTGATCAAAACGCAAAGCACATCAAGGTCGTCTGCCCGCGCCTCTCTTCCAGCTCGCCACATGGCTTCATCGTAGCCGTCCGATAGTCTTTCTCCCCTTAACTCGTAGCCGCGCCTTCCCACTTCATCTTACGCCCGTTCGATTATTCCTAGATCGAATCATCGTCGTTCGTCTCCGCCTTCTTCTCCTCACGACACGTGGCGCTCTCTGCGCCCTTCGATCCACCGTTCATCGATCTGATCCAAGTCGTCCGTGAGCGCCCCTTCCTCAGCCGTTGGATCGTGAGATCCAATGGTCGAGACATCTTCTTCCACCTCTAGATCGTCCTCGCCCACGTCTCCCATCTTGCCAACCATCCACACCCTTTTCATTTCCCCCTCCTTATCCGCCATCTTCACCATTCGCGGGGCAACCTACTTCAAAGCACGATCATCCACCATCTTCGCGGGTCTCGTGGGTCATGTTGAACGGGATTTTTCATGGATCTAAAATACGTCTCACACAAGGCGGAGACGCAGTCGCTATGACGACCCATAAGAAACCCCTATTCAAACAACACTTAACCCACAACAAAGATCAAACAATGAAAAGCAATATGTGGAGTTAAAATTTACTATAACTCTACAAAAGATGTGTATAGTGTAAGTAGTATAGAGTGTCGAACACATGAAGCAAGCAGGTAGATTAGGGCAAGAATGCTAAAAAATGACCGTGAGCAAGTTGTCTATATGCGTGCTATTTTTTCTGCGTTTCAATTTAATATTTTTATTTAATTTTTGATTTTATATTTTTATATTTTGATTTTTAATTTCTGATTTTGTATTTTTTTATTATATTTTATATTTTTATATTTTTTCTTTTAATAAGGATATAAAACTATATATGATATATATATATATACAAGAGAGATGAGAGAGAGATAAAAATAGGTAAAAATATATTCAAAATATAGGAAATAAAGTGTTTTTGTATTTTTCATATTTTTATAATATTTTTGTGATTTTTATGTTTTTTTGCTATTTTTTGGTATTTTTAAGTCAAAAATACTTAAAACAGTGAATGAAATATATAAATAAAATTAAAACAGAGATAAAAATATAAAACAGAGTCAAAATTCTCTAAATTAATTTTTATAAAAATATAATCATATGAAGAAAATTCAGAAACAGAATTTATATTTTTGTGATTTTTTATTCATATTTAATGAGTTTTCTTTTATATTTTTTTAGTGATTTTTGATCTGAAAGTTAAATACACAAAATATACAAAATATTTTTTGGGAGTTTTTCAAAAATTTTATAATTTTTATGTATTTTCTAATGTAAACAGTGAAGAAAATGCATATTTTTCAATTTTTATAAATATGAAAATCCTCAAAAAATGCAGAGAAAATATGGCGTGATAGAGCAATGCAACAGATAGCTATGATATTTTTTGGGGTTTTTTAAAGGTTTATAAATACGTGAAATAAATAGAATCAACAAAGAGAAACTACACTACTAGCAGGGGCATTTTTGTAAATATCAAGAAGTTCGAGGACCATAGTATAAATTTCCCAGAAAATACATAACGTACAATAAGTTACTAGACCAAATTTCAATAGACAAAAACCCAAGGGCACTTCTGCAAAATCACCAATTCTCACGTGTATAGGGCACGTGACCTGACAAGGACCTGTATGCAATATTCCAAAACCTTGGGGGCTAAGTTGCAAAACTACCAAAAATATTACACTGCATTAAAATGTCTTATGACTATAGCAAAATATGCAAACCTACACGGGTTCCTCTGCAAAATGGCCACGAACCTCACACGTGCAAGCAAGTGAGCTGACGTGTCCGAGGACCCAACTGGAAATACAAAAAGTTGAGAGGGGTTTCGTAAATATTACAAAAATTTATAACTGCAGATGAAAGTTTGAGTAATAATATTTAAATACAAAAAAATAGCAAGGACTTATATGCAAAATACCCACGCCCGAACACTAATTCAACGGTCCTCCTTCTCCCACTTGCCACGTGGCGACTTGCGGGTGCGCAATAACGGTTCGTGATCCGACGGTCTGGATTAGATAAACCAAAGATGAACAACAACTGCTGGTCAAGATCGATCGGACGACAACTGAAGGGCAAGAAGAACGGGCGCGAATCCAACAACGACAGAGAAGGCTGAACGAACTGGGAAGAATTGCCGGCGAAGCAATCTTGCGCCGGCTTAACCTTCCTTCTCCAGTGCTCCTATCTGCTCCAAAAAGGCGCTCGTTGTTCTTGAGGGGGTCCTCTACGTGCTGGCGGCTCCAGAAATCCCCGACGACGGTTAGGGGGCTCATGCGAGGCCGCCGAAGCAAAGCAACTCCAGGTGCCTCCGCCTCCTCCAAAATGAGCTCCAGGCGCAAGCAAAGGCGCAAGACCTGCAAAAAAGAGTTAAGAGGGTCGCGAGCAAACTGCCACGACCATCCAATGGGTAAAAAGCGGCGGGGAACAACAAGATGGGGGCTCACCGGAGTGAACTTTGGTGAGGGGCGAACAAGGGTGATTTGACGAGAGACAATTGAAGGGAAATGTGGGGAACTATCCTAAGGATATGCTGAACTAAAAAAAGAAAAAACAGATAAAAAGGGAACCTTTATGGCTGTAAAAGCCCGAAATGAACCTCACGGCCGTTGGCCGGAGATGGGGGTTGAGCCACCCCTTAACCACGCTTCGACACCTCCTTCCTAGCTGGAGGAGACCTTGTCACAGTCTCCAGTCCGGAGCATGAGGAAGAAGACTCAAAGAGAGGTCAAAGAGGGTTCAAAGGGGGGGGGGGTTGAACAAGGTGTTCGAGAGGGTGAGAAGAATGAGGCGTGGCGGAGGGATCGATGGTCCACAGCCTGAGGAGAGCTCCCAACATGAATCCTCGAAGAATGGTGGAAAAAAGTCGTGAAGACTTCGACATGAAATGGTGAAAGGATTTGCCTCGAAAAAATCGTGAAGATAGAGGAAAATGCAGTTCTGACAAAATGGCAGGCGCGGGTGAGAGAGTTGATCGCGGGTCAACTCTCCGACCCTCCTGGTTGGTCCACGTGGACCAACCAGGAAAAAACCTAGAGAAAAGAATTTGAAATTCAATTAAAAATAATAAACGATATAATTAATTTTGGGTTATTGAAAAATTTTATTATTTTATGAAGTATTTTATAGTGATTTTTATTTATTTTTTCGAGGTCTGGAATTACAAGTTCCCTTTTAAGGGCTATATAGGTATATTCATCTATATATTCTAATATTTTATTTTTATTTTGTATTTTTAATTTTATTATTTTGGTTTATTAATTTCTATATTATAACTTAATTTTATACACTTAAATGTATTTTTATTTTATTTTTCTGAAGTATTTTGTACAATTAAATAAACAGAAGTATTAATTGTATAGGTATAAGTATAGGTATTTCATCTATGTATTGTATACAAGTATTTTATTTTTGTGTTTTTCTTGTATTTTTATTCCTGTTTTAATACACACATCTATTATAAATAATATTTACAAAATTATAAAAATATAAATTTATAAAAATAATGAATAATAATATAAAAGAAATATTATAATCGGTACAAGTATACACGAGGGGTCCAAAACTCAACTTTCAAACCGTAACTCCAAAAAATATGAACCACCTTCATTAAATAGCTTATTAAAAGTTATATACAAGTAAAAGTGATTTTGGTACATTTCTTGTTTTTATTTAAGAGATACTGGTCTGGAAAGTTGGGATTTTAGAAACTTATTCAGATCATATTTTGTACATCGTATATTATTTTTGTATGAAATCAATTTTGTATTTTTCTATATTAAATTATCTACAACTTTCATATTCAAAAGTTTTTTATTTGAAGTAAAAAAGTAGAACTAAAAATAGTTCCCAAAAATGAATAAAGAATGAATTAAATAAAGGTATTTTTATTGTATTTTGGCCCTTAAATCCCTGTACTTTATTCTTTGTCGACCTAGTCATCGAGATGCCTAGGTCTGGGGTTTCGGGTCATAAAATATTTGCAATATTTTATTCTTTTTCTTTTCTTTTATTTATTCTATAATTTTTGCTTTAAAAACCGTATTTTATACAATATTTATTACACAATGATGCATGAATGCTAAAAAGCCTAAATTAAGATTATTTACATGCATTTACTAGGATTTTTAAGGCCAAAATGATAGAATAAAGATGATGAAATGGAGATTCATCAGGTCATCATGTTCGTCTCCCTCTCGCTCCATATCCTCCACGAAAGCCACGCCTCCCCTTACCGAAATCGCTACTTCCATCCTTTAAATACATCATCTCCAGCCGCCTTCATGCTTGTCCACCTTTACGAGGGGTGATCCCCAGCCCCACTCCTCCTCCCCATGACAAGGGGAGGTTCGATAGCAGGCGCCAAGATGGCCTTTGCCTCCGGTGAAACTTGTAGCTTGTATAGTTACGTCGCGGTGGCTCAGGCTCGAGCTGCTCCAACCGGCTGATGGGGTTCATCGACAACTCAAGCTCCGTCGAGGAGCTCAATCCCAAGCCCGACGACCGCCAAATCCCATGTAAGCTTCCTATGATCTTCCTTTGCTTTTTCTTCTATTTTCTCCCAATTAATTAGGCGACCCTCATCGTTATTCCACTCCGTTTACCATCCACTTACCTTCGCCTGTCCACTACCATCTTCGCCCCCTATCCCATTCATTGTATCCTCTTCTTCAACTCCTGACCACCGCCGCACCACCTCCTCTCCGCTTCGCTGGAGACGAACTCCGGTTCCACTCTCCTTTCGCTCGCAGGGAACCCTATTTCACTTATCGTACACACACGCTCGTCCGCTTCGGCTATAGGTGTAACATTGCAGGACTTCTTCTTAATTGGCTAGAGTTGATGCCGAAGCACCTTCAAGCAGCTTTGTCTCCAGCGTACAAGTAGCAGCGATGACCTCCAGATAGCTCATCGACTCTGCTGAACTTCTACGATGATATCCAATCGTTGAGGAGTAGCTGAAGATCTTCATTGAGCTCAATCAGAGGTGGAGGAGCATAGGTGGCGTCATTGGAGTCCTGTTCTCTCCACCAATCCCACGACGAAGGGATAATCTCTAGGACGTACATGGTCTTTGGATGGAACCCCCTGGTATCCATCCAACGACGGACGATCGACTGCGTCAATCCCCCATGAACATACAACCATTATCTGATTTTCGAAGATCGGATGATCAAAGCGGAGCCACGTGTCAATTCTTAGTGCAACACTACACCTACAGGTTCAGAAATCCCGAGCCACGCCCCGAGCCTCTCCCGAGCTTGAACCGAAGTAGAACCAACGATCGAGCCACATCCAAAGCTGAGCCAGCAACCGAAGCTACTCCGAGCCTCCTCCAAGCCTACAACGGTCCGAGCCTCGCTTCCTTACTTGTTACTCACGTGTAGGCTTGGGAAATTCGCAAGGAGGCCCTCACGATTTCTTCAAATTGCATACAGGTTCACAGATCACGTGCCAGCCACGCGTGCCTGGGGTAACATGGACCCGACCCCTCAAAGTTTCAATAATTGCAAATATACCCCCACGTGTGTGGGTAATTTATAGGGAAGCCTTGTGACTTTTGTTATTTGCATTTTAATCCTTTCAGGGACTAGTTTGCTATGTTTTCCCTATTTATCTCATGTTTTTCTTGTATTTATGCCCTTGGTTTCATTTGTGAATATCTTGAGCATCCTATCTCCGTTTGAGTTGATTTTGGTCTCATTTTGAAGCTAATTTAATGATCTTTCTAATGGAACAATTTATTTTCTATTTTGACACTCTAAATTTTGATGCCTCAATTTAAACCAAATGTCTCAGATATAATGTTTTTATGCCTTGTATTAATTCACTAATGGGTCTAGCTTCATAATTTGAACATGAATTGATTAATGTTCATGGCTCAAATATTTTGTCTACTTTCGACATACTAGCATCATTATAATATTGCATTTCCTTGCATTATGAAAAGTAAATAAAAATGTATTCTACATGTTTCATGTGTTTGCATTGTCTATCCTTGTGCATGATGACCTATGGATTTTTAATTCAACACTTAATTTAGGCAATTAGAGTCTAGATGAATGCTTAAGAGGCTCGTGTCCCTGAGTTCAACCTTGAGCTTGCCCAAGTAAAATATAAACTATTCTCTTTGCCTTTAATTGATAATTATAATGAAGCGGTTTTTGACGCATCCGTTTTGGCCAACTGCAATGCACTAAAATGACTAATTAAGAGGCTGAATTTCAGGCTCATCAAATGGCGTCGTTGCTGGGGACACGACTCATATTTCATATTTATTTTTTTAATATTTAATTAAGTGTAAATTTCTAATTCATAGGTCATCTTGTTGTCTTGCATTATTAAAATTTCTTTGTTAGTTATCTAACATTTTTTTGTGGCAGGGCCCTTGGTGTTCAAGGCGGCAAGGAGCAGTACTTCCCGTTGTGAGGAGCCGCAGAAGAAAACCTTGGAGAAAAATCGAAAAAAAAGTTGTCTTACTTTTTTATTTTTATTGTAATAATCGTCTTTACAACAGTCTTCATTTGATGACTCGCGTGTGTAAATGAACGAGTTATATGTGGTTATGTGGGGATCGCCCCACTTGAGTGTCGATCGAGATTAGGCACGCAGCCCTCTGAGCTATTTCGTGCATGTTTTTATTTTACGTGATTGATCGTTGGTAGGATACACAATAATTCAAGATGCACGTAGACATCACTTCACTTAGCCAAATTAAAAAAATGTTCTTCCCTCCTAATAGAAGCATGTTAGGTGCAGTTTTTCATCGACTTGCATACATTTGGACTTGATTTTTAAATTCAGTATGAGTTTTCACAAATTTTGCTCAAGGCACTGCAAGTTTTCTCTCTTAGCATAGGTCATGATTTTGATCGACTACATGGCTTTTTCTCAACCTCCATTCTTGGCTTGATCACCTAGGTTAATGGAAATTGAGAATGAGCGGTAAATGTTGATTGCTTAATTTATGTTTACATTTAATCGTGATAACCTTAAGCAAATAATTGAGACTGTTAATTGCAAGTTGACCTAAAATGGAGTAAAATAATGTTTTGGGAGACAACACCCTTGTTTACGTAGGATGGTTTTATTTGACATTTTTCTTTACTAGAATATTTTAATCACCAATAAAAATGACAAGATAATCAACCAACACTTGGTGGTTTCGCATGTGAGTTGGTGAACTTAAAAGGGTATTGCATGCTTGATTGAGCCTTGATTGCTCCGACACCCTCCCATATACCTTAAGTACTCCATTCATCTCCGAAGATTCATCCTCTCATGTGCATATCCATCCTAACTTCTTTGTTCACCTCAGGTCTCTCCAACATCAATTATCCATCTTTATACTTAGGCTACTCTCAGCCTAAGTATAGGGGGGACCTGAGTTCTCGTGGTTCTTCTTACTCACATTTCCTTTCCTTAATATTTAGGTTATTTCTAACCTAAGCATAGGGGGGCATCTTCCTCGGTTTGTATATTTTTCTATACTTAAATGGATCTCTGACTTTATATCATCTAGTGCTATGAGGACATAGCAAAGTTTAAGTATAGGAGGGTATACCATATATACAGTATATGTACTTAAGCTATATTTAGAAAAATTTTGAAAAATTTTAAACTTTTTGGGCTAAAGTATAATCTTTTGAACTAAGTGGACAAAATATTTTCAAGGCTTTTCTATACTACGTAACACTATTTTCAAGAAAAATATTTTTGAAAATGATTTGAATAATGGGTTTTCACTTATTTTGAAAAAATTCTTTGCAAAAATATTTGGAAAATCTATATATGTGTGACATGGTGTTGAAAATTTTGTTCTTGATTTTAAGGAAAATGAGCCTAACCTGTGTTCTAAATTTAATAAAAAAATCCATAAAAATGAGAAAATCCAAAAAGAATTCCTTTAAAAGTCAAATGGACTATTAAACCTAAATAAGTAGCCGCGTCCAATGAGGTTTTCCCTTAGCAGAGTAGGTTGTTTAGAGGACATCGCGCAAGGCTCCGTCCTAAAGCAATGGGTTTCGGCATGTACTTACACCTATACAGGCTGAATGCAGATGCATCTACTCATTTGAGTTTAGGAATCCATTATGTCTTTTAAAGTCTTCATAAAAATCTGAAAAAAAAATACTTGAATGGAAGATTTGGATTAAGTCCCATATATTTTCACTTCCACATACGATCAGAAATGTTCGAGAACACTTGGTTTCAGGGGTCTTGAGATCTTAGATTAACCAGCCTTAATCATCAGGGTCTTAGACTTAATTGTCTATATTTCCCTAGTGTACTAGATTTGTGTGCTATATTGCATGCTTAGGCTCCTACCTTAAGAATATGATCGATACTTCACATACACAACTGCAGTCACGAAGAGACGAGTTGGAATTTCACTTGAGGGACTAGGATGAGGGATTTAAGCCTAGACTTAATCTAATGATGCTCGAGGATGGGATAAAATCATTGAAAGCTTCATGAAACCTGAGTGTCAGTATTTTTAGCCAGTATGAGAACATGGTTCTTATGCTAATATCTTGATATTGACTTAAGTGCCAGGGTGTGAAAAATAAAAAATTGTTGATCAGTGTGCGCCAACTCTTGGTGAAAACAATGGAGCTAGCCAAAATAATACCAAGCAAAGAAATATAAATGTTGAAAGAAAAGCTCTCATTCCACAAAGTCAATTGTCAAAGAACTGTCACCAAAGGCGAGTGCTCCCAATCATTTCAAAGTATCCATTTGAACCACCGCTAGGCAAGGAGTCAGGCTTGCACCAAAAAAGGGCTCTGCATCGTAAATGCTACAAGTCTGGGTGTACAAGGTACGATAGGTACTCAAAAAGGTATACCCTGGTGTACTCCCAGGAAAACAAGTGCAATGACTCCAACTTCTCTTAATGGGCGCATGATGAAGCTACATTTCATCATCTTTATTCTATCATTTTGACATCAAAAACCCCAGCAAATGCATGTAAATAACATTAAATCCATCATCTTAGCATTCATGCATGTGCATCCAAATAGTGTATAAAATAATGTAATTAAAAGCCAAAATTATAGAATAAATAAAGAAAAGAAAAAGAATAAAATATTGTAAATATTTTATGACCTGAAACCTCGAGACCTAGGCATCTTGATGAATAGGTCGACCAGGAATAAAGTAGGGGGAGATAAGGGTCAAAACACAATAAAAATACCTTTATTCTTTATTCATTTTGGGACCTATTTTTGGTTCTACTTTTTATATCTCAAATAAAGAAACTTTGTACATGAAAGTTGTAGATAATTAAGTAAAAAAATACAAAATTGATTTCACTGAAAAATAATGTACAGATAAAAAGTTATGGTCTGAATAAAATTCCAGAACTCCAACTTCCCAGACCCGTATCTTACAAATAAAAACTCGAAATGTATCGAACTCACCTTTAATTGTATATAACATAAAATAATCTATTTAATGGAGGTAGTTTTGTATTTTTCGGAGTTACGGTTTGAAATTTGAGTTTTGGACCCTTGTAGTATACTTGTACAGATTAAAATATTCAACTTTTTCTTTATTCATTATTTTTATAATTTTATATTTTTATAATTATGTAAATATTATTTACAATATACATGTACATTAAAATTAGAATAAAAACCTAAATAAAATACAAAATAAAAATACCTATATATAATACATAGGTATAAGAACTATACATATACCTATATAATTTATACCTTTATTTTATTAAATATACAAAACAATTCAGAAAAATAAAAATAAAAATATATTTATGTGTATAAAAGTATTTTATAAATATATAAAATAATAAATAAAAATAAATAAATTAAAATCATAAAATAAAAATACATTAATAAAATATATAGGTAATATACCTATAAGGGGTAAAAAGGGGGACTTATAAAATTATACCTCATAAAAATAATTAAAAATCAGAATAAAATACTACATAAAATAATAAATATTTTTTATTTAATAACCAAAATCTAATTCGACCATTTTCTATTTTTATCGAATTAATAAAACCATTTTCCAGGGTTTTTCCTGGTTGGTCCACGTGGACCAACCAGGTGCGAACCCTAGTTGACCCCGGTCAACTAGGTGTCCTAGCCCCATGTAGCTTCTGTCAGACTGCGTTTGACCCAATTTTCGTAGATTTTTCGAGGCGTCTCCTTGCACCCTTTCACGATACTTCCTTCTAACCTTTTTCTCCTCGATCCTCCACCTTACTCGCCCAGTGATCATCTTGGACTTTGGATCGCTTTGCGAGGCTTCGTCCCTCGATCTTTGGAGCACCCCAGTCGCAGGGTCAAACCACATATATGCAACCCCCGACTTTGATTCAAGTTTTTGAACGTCTCCCTCCATAGGTCAGCCACCGTGCTTGTGTCCATCAGCTCGAGGAAGGTGACAACATCCTCTTGAGCTCCTCAGGCCGGTCGTGCAGCACCTGAGGCGCTTCCAATCACCTCCGCCACCACCGCCGGCGTCGAGTTACTTCCCTCCGGTCATCACTGTCGAGGAAGTTCCCTTTCACTTTCATTACATCCGTACTTTACTCGCCTTAGTTCTAGGATCATTTCGCCCCAAGAAATCTTCGCCACCATCGATCAAATCATCCAATCAGACCCTCTCGCTGGAGTGCTCCTCTGGCCGAGATACGCCACTCTGCTTCACGCCACCGCACCCACTCCGCAGGGTCCAGGCAACTTGCCCTGGACCCTCTCATTTTGTTTTGCAGGTCAATACCCTTCGACTCGTGCCTGGGTGTATTTTTGAGCCTCGCCAGACCTCGATCGAGCCCTCCAGCTCCGCCGCCCTCTTCCGCGAGCCTCGGCCACCGTCGAGGCATTTTGAAGCCCTTAGGAGGTAGCCCAGACCTCAGGGAGGCTCCAGCCTCATTTTGAAGGCAAGAAGTCCACTGGAGGAGGAGCAGGACCTCGGAGAACCTCGCCTCGCCGGCGTTCCTCCGTGGTTCTTGCTCCGGCCTTCACAGCCGTCGGATCGAGGCGGAGCCCCAGATCGCACAGCTGCCGTTGGATCGCGCGCCCGATCTCCACCGTCAGATCTTCACCTGAGGATCTAATCTTCGTCGTTCAATGCGAAGCGTCATCGACCGTCAGACCGTCACCACGTGTCAAGTGAAGAAGCCAGGCCGTTGGATCGCACGCGGGGGGTATTTTGCAAACTTTACCCCGCACATTTTTGTATTTAATAGTTAATCTATAAACTTTCAGGGGTAGTTTAAAAAGTTTTGTAATATTTATAAATAGGTCCCTGAACTTCTGATATTTGCAAATAGGTCCTGGCCACGTCACCTCACGTGACCATTACACGTGAGGCGAAGGTGATTTTGCAAGGACCCCCTCCAGGATTTACTCATTTCATTTCAGTCTAGAAATTTTGATATTCAGTGTAAAATTTTTGGGCATTTTGCATCAAGGCCCATGGGAGTTTTTGATTTTACGTTTATACCCGTCCCATGTGCGTGCCAGTCACGCGTTCTATTGGGTATTTGCAGGCGTTCCCTCCCAGGTTTGGATATTTGTACTTAGTCCATTAAATTGAATATTCAGTGTATGTTTTGTGTGAAAATTGCAATCTAGCCCCTGGATATTTTGATATTTGCACTTATACCCCTGCTAGGCTGTGTATTTTTGTATACTTTGTCTTATTTATTTGAAGCATCATTTTAATTTGAAAAATTCCCAAAAATTTAACTTAAGCTCCTGTTAGCTTGCATGTTCATGCCATGTTTTTGCATTGCATTTTTATTGCATTTTCATATTTATTAAAAATAAAAAATATACATTTTTAGTACTATCTATCTTAGAAAATCCATAAAAAATAGCAAAACGTTTTGAAAAATTCCAAAAAAATTATCTATTGTGTTATTTAGTGTCTTTTAATTACTGTCAAAAAATCACTAAAAATATCAAAGCCAAAACCTTAAAAATTAGAAAACTCTAAAAATCTTTATAAAAATCTAAAAAATCCTAGAAAATTCCTAAAAATATAAACTCAGTTGTTGTGTCTTCCACTCTTTATTGTTTATATTTTAAAAGTAATTTGAGGAATTTTGGGTACTGTTTACTATTTTTCATCCTCATTTTGATTTGGACAGCAACCTAGTCCACTGTTTGCCCTTATTTTTACTTTTAAAAATACCAAAAATATTCTGAAAATTCACCAAAAATCATAAAAAACATCTGAAAAATATAAAAAATCAAAAGATTTATTTCCTGATTTTTTAGTATTTTTACATATTTTTATAAATACATTATCCTCTCTTTCTCTTATAGTGTATATACACTCTCTTATTGAAAAAGAAAATATAAAAATGTAAAATATTAATAGAAAATATAAAATCAAAAAATCAAAAACCTAAATACAAAATTAAAAATTAAAAATAAAATAAAAAATATAAAATTAAAAACCCACAAAAAGATTTGCATTGCATCTTGTAGACATTTAATCACAACTCATTTTTGTGCATCAATTGTTGATCTATCCTGCCTTGCTCCCTATGTTCGAACTCTCTACGTACTTGCATCTATACACCTTTTAAGTAGAGTTAAAAATAAATTTGACTCCACACTTGTTTGTCATTTCTTGATTTATATTGTGGGTTCATTGTTGACTAATTAGGGATTATTGAGCGGTCAAGACACCGACTGCGGTTTCGCCTTGTGAAACCGTACGACCCTCGATTTCCCTAATTATCAAATAGCGCCATTGCCGGGGAGCAGCACCGTATAGGTCTCATTTTTGATTGATTGTGTTTGTTTGTCTACATTATTGCTTGCCTTATCTCTCTATTTTTTATATATTTTGTTGAGCTTTCTAACCATTCTCTTTTCTTGTCTCCTTGCGAGGGACCGTGGAACGAGGCGGATCGCTTAGGTGATTCGGTGCAACCTTGGGAGGTGGAGTCGGCTTTTCTAGTCCAAGCCGACAGGAGAGAGCAAGAGGAGTGAGAGAGAGAGAGAGTGTGATGGGATAGTTTTCATTTATTTTTGTGAGAGAGAGACCATTTAATTTGTAACAATACAGGTACTTGGACACTCAGGACACTCGGGCCCAATTTCCAAGTGTTTGTTCACTTGGGGGCTCACCGCGGTTTTTGACGAGTTTTCACCGCTGTCATTTTTCGGTTTTGTTTTATTTTTCCTTTCTTTTGTGGAATGAGCCCTTAGATTTTTAGGCATTGCTTGATCGATTAGATTAGGTCCAAACACCCTAATAACCATTGCATGTACCTATAGTGCGTATTTGGACTTAGTTTAATTAAACAGTTGAATCGTCATTTTCGATCCGCCGCGCCGCGAGCCCACCCCATCAAGCGCTACTCCTGAACTCGATTTGTCGAGAAGAGGAGGGGTGAGTCTAGACCGGACTTTTTGGATTGAGGATTGGTGATTGACTTGTGGTTCTTCACGCTAGCAATTGCCTTCTTAGGACGATTTTCGTGTGCATATCGGTATATAGATTAACTTTATAAATTCCTGCTTTGCATCCCGCATGGAGAGAGCTGGGAGTCACTGTAAGTCTTCTATCTTTGCATTCATCATTTAGGCACTAAGGTGAGATTTCCATCTTAGTGCCACTTGCATTGGCTTTTCCGACTCTTTTCTCCCTCTATTTTTGGATCAAATAGGAACCAAGAGAAAACAAAAACGTTAGGCTCTTGTTTGAATTGACTCAAAAGAAGCGATAACACCAAAAAAAATTAAAAAAGGGGATGCTAAAGAAAACTTGACCTAAATAAAATTTATAATTGGATTCATTGCTTGGGGAGAGTAACACCCTCACTTGTAT
The DNA here is from genome assembly GCA_037367405.1 of Ottelia alismoides. NCBI lineage: Eukaryota > Viridiplantae > Streptophyta > Magnoliopsida > Alismatales > Hydrocharitaceae > Ottelia > Ottelia alismoides. Next base: position 1,111,041 of record JAZKJV010000369.1, read on the forward strand.
TCAGGTTGCATGGGAAGGTCTCCTTCCAAGTGAGAGAGCAGCTTCGTAAGGATTAGAGCCAAAAACCCAGTCTGTGGCTGCCTTGTGTATCACCTGGATTTCCGAAGTATTGGCGCTTCTATCGTACGTGGACGAGTAGGGCTTGGTCAACATTAGTGACTCTCTATTGTGTAGAGCATCGACCTTGTCTGAAGTATCGAGCCTAGGCCACGCCTTCACGGGGGTGTCTGTCTCATCGTCTCGCGTCCGAGTAGGTTCTTGCACGCTCACGGGTGATTCCATTGCGAGCGAGTTCCGAAGTATCGGTTTCGCCTATTGGCTTCCTTTCTCTATTTCTTTGGCTGAGTAGGGATCCAGGAAGGGTTACAAGGACTTAAAAAGTGCAGACTACAGGTTACACAGGAGGAGGACAAGTATGGGATACTCTTCCGGCAGTACTCTCGCTCCTATAGGCATAGCGCTCTAAGGACTCATTGAAAGATAACTTCCCGAATTCAAGTTAAAAACTACAAAGATAACAACCAAACCCTTACGGCTTCACGTGTTGAGTTGGTGAATCCCCTTATTTTGTGTTTGATTGCTAGTTGGATCTAGGTCAAGATCAAAAACACCGCACAATTGTGCGCAATATTGCCACCTTTTCTTCTTCATTTCTCAACCTTCATCTTCTCAAATAATCAAGACGATGGGATGGAGATCTCTTAGGCCGACTTTGTCGGTACCGCTATCCAACACTCCTCACTATTCATCTTGGACAACCTCGGAGAGTCCGCTCTCCGAGCCTGAGTTCACTTCCACCCTGTTCCCCCTCGACCACCCTTCTCATTCTCCCTCCATCGGTCCGAGAGTTTCAGAATTTAGTGCATCACAGAGCTCAGATCATTTGATGGCACCTGAGATGGGTTCTTTTTCCTTTTCAGAGAACCCAGGCATGGCAGACAGAGGAAATCACCCAGATGAGCAGGAGCAACCTCAGTTCTTATTTGATCAAGCTGCCATCAACAATTCACTTCTAGCCTCCTTGGAGACAATGCAGAGATAGATTAGAGACCACAGAGCATTTATGGGTGATGTGATGCGAGAGCTGGCACAGATGAGAGCAGATCGAGAGAACATAGCCGTAGGTGGTGGAGAAGATATACCCGTTGCAGAAGGAGGAGATCCTGAAGCTGAGAGACCACCACAGACGATTATGAGGGAATTGCACAATCCTGCCGCATCCCTCACTCACCGATGGATCCGACTCCCTCCCATCCATGGAGACTTCGAGCTTCAGCCCCACACTATTCAGCTTCTGCCTAAATTCCATGGGCTGCCGACCGAAGAGCCACACCTCCACTTACAAGAATTCGAAATGATCTGCAGTACCATTCATGACAAGCTGATGATCGAGGACACCATTAAGATGATAGCCTTCCCCTTCTCTTTGGTTGACAGTGCCGCGTACTGGCTGAAACACCTGGGGAGGTTTGTCGACACTTGAGCAGAACTCCGGACCGCTTACTTGAAGAAGTACTACCCTCTCGACCGGACTAATGCAGCATGAGCCATGATCAGCAATTTTACCATGATCTCTAATGAACAATTCCATGAAGCCTGGGATCGATTCAGAGAGCTCATTGACCGGTGTCCACACCATGACATATCCAAGCCCAATCTGGTTCAGAGTTTCTTCTGTGGGCTAACACCGGAGCTGCAGGGGATTGTAAATGCCTCTTGTGGTGGATCATACTTTTCCAAGGGTGAAGACAACGTCTGGGCCATCTATGAAGGCATGGCAGAAAACTCGACTGTAATGACCCAAGCCAGAGTCTACACACAACAGAAGCCACCCCAAGGAGGAGGATCATTTCAGAGGATCGCCCGCATCGATGCCAGTCCCAACACTTCGTCGGTAGCTGCATCCCAAGCCGAATCCGCCGTAGCCGACATGGGGATCATCAGTGAGAAGTTGGACCGCATGGAGATCCTCGAAAAGAAGCAGAACCAATGTCTTGTCCAGAAGGACCTTCTTACCAAAACCATGAGTGACCTGAAGACTCAAATTCTCTGCATTCAGGAGGCACAAACATACACTCAACAGCCTCCCAGGTCACGAGCCGATCCGAGCAGTAGCAGCTCTACCCAGCCCTCTGCCTCACACCGCCAGGTCAATCACATCCAAGCAGAGCCGGTGCAGCAGCTACCGTACTATCCATCGCAGCCACCATCTCAGGACACTCAGATGGTGGTCTACCAGTCCGATCCACTGACAGTTCTACCACCACCATCCTTTGAGTAGGACCCATTGATGGAAGTCAGGATTTGGTATGACCAGTACCCGCAGCCCGGGATTCGTCGCGATCACCCCGGATTCCATTGGGGCAATGGTGGTTCCTCATCCCAACAGCAGTCTTCGGCTCAAGGACAGTAGAACAGTCAACCACAGCAGCAGCCCCAGTACGCCCAGCAACAATACCAGCATGGTCCTCGTCCCGCCTATCAGGGACAACAGTGGTGGCAGCGGCAGCAGCCTCAACAGTCATACCCCCAGCCTCGTGAGCATTTCTCCTCATCGCAGCAACCTCATTTCCAGCAGGGGAATACATCCGATTCTCAGGTGCCTGCCTTCGAGAACCCAGCATTAGATGACCTCGCCCGATTGCTTACCGAGCATCGAGAGTTCTACCGACGAGACATGGATGAGTTCCGGCAGAAGGTGAGGGATTTGATCAAGGGCAAAGCCGCCATAGCAGCTCAGATTGAACCAAATTCGAATAGTCTGAAAAGAAAGTCTGAGCAGGTACAATTCACAGAGGATACCTCTCTTAGTGATTATTTGAGTGACATGTCTTCTTCTTTGTATGATGCTGATTTTGTGACTACTAGGAGTGGTAGGATGCCAGCCAGCGGCGCCTCATCTGAGTGACAGCCACATGAAGTATCAGGAACGCCAGATGAGCCAGGTAGCGGTGCTGATGCCGCTAATGACGACGTTGATGACGGTGGTGCTGATGCCACCAATGATGGAGTTCCAGACGACGGTACTGAGGCCGTCAAGACCCCAGATGCAGACGGTGGTGCTGAAGCCACCATTTTGGATGCAGAGCTAGAGCGTGGTGCTGATGCCGTGAAGACATGTACCAGTGGTAGTACTGAGGCCACCACCTCTACTTTGTTGAGCTTCCTTCTGTGGTGTTGCCACATTTTGTATCTAAGGATCGTGGACACAAAAAGAACAAAAAAATGAATAAAGGAAAGGCTTTTGTGTATACTCCAGATCCATATGTGTTGCATGATGTTGATTGTATGGATTCCATTCCTTTACATACACAGGAACCTATTCCTAGTCCTCCATCTGAGGAGGCCCCTACTATCCCCTTCCCTGAAGCACTCCGCCGAGCGAAGGGGAACAAAAGAGAAAATCCGAAAAAGGACCAACAGTTAGAGTTCAGCAATCAGATGATTGATCGATTCCACATTCAGCTGACTCTACTGGAAGCACTTGAGCACATCCCCCTCTTCAAGAAGAACTTGAAAGAGAAGACTATCGTCCGCAGGAAGAGGAGGAACCACAGAGATCAGATCCATGTGCTCACTCATTCCACTTGCTGCACCATTCAGAGCAAACTGCCAGCCAAGAGACCAGATGCAGGAGCTCCCTATGTCAGATGCGAGATTCAGGAGCAGCAGTTTGATCGTACTCTATTAGACATCGGCTCTTCTATCAACCTTCTTCTGGCAGCCTTACTCGACCGATTCAAGTTTGGTCCTCTTCTTAGGAGCAGGACAGTCCTTCAGTTTGCTGATAGGTCGACTAAGAGGCCGAACGGGTTATTGAAAGACGTGATTGTTACCATTCAAGGCCTGAAATTCCCCGTGGACTTTGTTGTCTTGGACATGGAGATCCCTGAGTCGGTAACCGATGCCTCCATCATACTTGGACGCCCATTCTTGGCCACAGCCAAAGCGGTGACCGATCATGATAGCGGGAAGGTGTGCTTTCGCCTAGAGGGTGAAACCATACAAATAGAGACGATCGAGGAAACCAAAGCCAGAGAACTAGAATGCTCAGAACAGTCCAGCGAAGCCGCGCAGATGACAGAGGAAGATCTAGACATCCACCAGGAGTGCGATTTTGTGATGACAGATGATGAATCCAATTGGACGGATCCCGTAGCACAGACCCTTGCCTTGCCTACAGATTCACCGTACTTACGGCTTATGGCAGATGAGAGCCTGGAGAGCACACCCCTAGATGAGGATACAGTTGAGGCTGACAGTGTTGGGACGAATGGTGCTGATGATTTTCAATCTTGTTCTTCTGATTCAGATCCCTCGGACACAGACATTGATTAGGATAATTTTGACGAATATTTGCCGTGTCTGATTCCTTCTAAGCCGACAACTAGGACGGAGTGCGAGCCAGTACAGTTCATAGATGATTCAGCAGGCTTCCCTTCGTCAGAAATTCATGCAGAGTGAGAGTTCTCCCATGCAGACCTGGTCGCCTTCACACAGACATATCAGAAGCCAGATCTGCCACCTCCCAGTTGTCCATAACTGAAACCCTTGCCGCAGTCGCTGAAGTATAGACTCCTTGCGAGTGAGCCAGATATGTACCCAGTCATTATCTCAGCAGGTTTGACTGGAGAACAAGAATCTCGTCTGATGGAGGTGAAGGATATGGAAATTATCCTCAAGCGCATCACGGAAGCGTGATCGTCGTATCGGATATGACGAAGAATGACTAGTCGTACTAGTTGTTCGGTGCAGCGGAATTTAAAATTTTTAATCCGATGAAACCACATGATCCGAGAACCATTCTCAAATCGTTTCATCTATAACCACAGCAAGTATAATGCAATACCTCTTGAAGCGTGGTTGATCAAGTCTCTACGAAAAGAGACCTCCTGTCTCAAGTCCGATCGTCGGAGTAACGGCTTGCGAGCGCGGGGATGAGTCGCGGTGTCCTCGCAATCCAAGTTGATCCAAGCACGGTTGCTCTTGATCTCGTCGCACGAGATCAAACGTCTCCTTCATGAGTGAAGCACTCCAAGAAGATGAAGAACCGCATAGAGTCGAAGCGGCAGCATGATGGCACGGGTGTCGACGATTCTCTCCACCAAGGTGGACAGCCACCAAGAAGAGAGGGAGAGAGAGGGCTGTCGAGTATGAGAAAGAGAGAGAGAGTTGTTTGCTACAATAGCATGTGTAAAGAGAGAGCATGGTATGCCTCTCTATTTATAGGGTTTTGGGATCCATGGATCTCAATCCATGGGACATATAAAATCAATGGATGAGATTGATTTATGTCAATCCAATGGTCAAGATTGTTGTTGGTAAAACCAACAATTTGTGATTTAGTTTTGATTAAATATATTTGATAAATCAAATATATATTAATACCAAATTAAACCAACCAAATAAGGAGTGAAGAAACAAATGAGATCCACCTTCCCCATTAGGGGAAGTGGACGGCCACCAATTCCATAAAGGAATTGGTGCCGCCCCCCTCTTCCCATATGGGGAGGGCAATCTCATGGATCCCCATGAGATTGCACATCTCCTTGTTTTTCTCTCAACTTATTTTCCAACAATTATTTGTTGGTATTTTATTCACCAAAAATAATTCTCAATTAATTTTGGGAATTTTGCAATCTTGACATTGGAATATTGTGAATCATATTCACAACCCAAAACAAAATGTAATTTACATTTTCAATTAATTAGACAATGTGTATCCAATACACATTAATAATTAATCTACTAATATAAATTATGATTAACTCTCTCTAATATATTATAAATCACATTTATAACATATTATGAATAATTGGATATTACTATCCACATTATTCTTATCCATAATAATTAAATCACATTTAATCATATTGGATAATTTCTCATACATCATGATAATTAAATCACATTTAATTATCAACTTCTCTTTGCTTAGATCTTATGGAATTATTCTTAAACCATTTAAGAATAATGTTATTACTCCTCAGATACTTGGAGATAAGAACATGGCGATTGTATTGTTCCACGTATAGTGACATGAATATTGAGATCATATCTCAAATCCAGATCGCGAGCCTCCCATAGATGCTTGATTAAATCAAGACCGTAAATCTAATCTTCTCATTGTATCTGAATCACATTCAGATTAATGTCCAACACTTGGACCAAGATCAGATCACTTCTCTACTGAGAGGAGTCACTAAAATCCAGACCCATTTCATCACTCCCTAGGAATGGAAGCGTCATGGTTATACAACCGTTTATGATCAAATCACCCTCAGGTATTCCCAATACCTGTACATCCTGCATACTGGAAGACTGAGATTAAAACCCGAAGTATTGGATCAACTTTATACTGTCTACTTCATGGTTTTATCAGTAAGTTTCTCATTCGATCATTGGGAGTTGGTATCGATCATACACTTTCCAAAAGTGTATATCATACCTAGGTCTTGATCATATACTAGTAGTATATATCAAACCTACAAATTCAGTCAAGCTTCCATAGCGAGACGACCATGCGCATGGAATTTGATTCTTCCCAATATCTCATGAGTGAGCTCATGTCTTCCGGTTCAGTAACTGAACCTGTATGATCCCTTTGAGAGATCGTATTACTCATATGCCCTTATATGCACACCAGCGCGCCGGTGTATAGACCTTGATTAGGTCATCAACCTATTGGTCTGCCAAATGTACATACTCAGACATAGTAACACATCTGTCTCCAGTCAGAGGATGCGTGCCTATATCATGACAGCATACGATATAGGACTTTGGTTATCTCGATCTCGTTAAGTCAACTCTTTGACCTAACTAATCTGGCACCTCCGAATCTCTATTCCTATGTAGAGGACCTGCATCAAGAGGTCGGTCAGATATCAGCCTAAAGAGATAAGGATTGCCATCTCCTACTCAGGCTGGAGATCATCTCTTAACAATCATTTGACGGTGCTTGATGAGTCCTCAATCTAACTCTTTAGATATTCATCCAAGCACCATCCTCTATGATTCAATAGTTGAATCAACAGCTGTATGATTATTAAGATGGCCATGGTATATAACCCTAATTGTACTAAGGGACCTATTATGCAAATTATTCATTCTTTATTTCAGATCAGGGAATGATATATGCAATAACATTTATTGCATAATGGCTCGCCGTGGGCTCGCATTTCCAACAATCTCCCACTAGCCCTAAGAGCCATTAATGGGCTAATCATTTAAACCCGTACTCATGTGACAATCATAGACTATTTGGAAATAGTTAGGTAAGCTGATCAGTCACTCTGTTCTCGCGAGACTACGCCAAGTCCTTTTATGGTACTTGCATATCCCCAGTAACAGTGCTCGCATTTAATGCGAATATTGCATCTTATGCAACCAATACTCAATCTAGTTAGCTACAGTGTCTTTGACACTACAACTTAACAATTATCATAACCAGCATTTCCATAATCCTTATCAGAATACCCTTATTCCTGAAGATCATTATCTCTTAAGGTATCCACAGTCAAGACCTTTTAGATCTCTATCTATAAAGTCTTAAGTTTTTGAAGATAAGAATTTGAGATCACTATCTCAATAATCTTGTCATCTATGAAGATTTTTGCATTTATTGCAACCAAGTATTTTATTTCCATAGTAGGATTAGTAACAGTTTACTACACCCACTGCATGGCAACTATCTGGCTTTTGTACACATCTAGCACATACCCGGCTTCTTAGAACTGATGCCCAAGGGAAAGTAGTTCTAGCATTCACTGCCTCAACTCTTTGTGGTGGTATCCCTTTAGATAGGTCAGTACCATATCTTAAGGGATAAAAGCCTTTCTTGGAATTTCTATGATTAGAATATGTCCAAGGTGTACTACAAATGTGGCAGTCTTATTATCCTCTTCTCTTTGCTTCTGAACAACTTCAGAACTAAGATCTGAGGTATCTTTGAAATCATATTTCAAGATATGGAATAGCCAGTCCATAAAACACTTATTATTATCCTTATATCATTCCAAATGATTAGGATAATATCTACATTTAGCATGATGAACACAATGGCATTCTCACTAAGCTTCACATGGTTCATTAGGATTTTTATCTGAAATCATAACATTTATAATTTCATCAAATCTTATGGTCCAACTTCAAGAAGCTTATGTGAGTCCATAGATGGATTCCTTAGCTTGCATACCTTGCGTTCCTCAACCATGAAGCCCTGGGCTACTTGATGTGAATATCCTCAGAGAGGTATTCATAGAGGAATGCAATATTGACTTACATCTTGAAGATGCAATAGTCAAGTTGTGTAGCTAAGGTCAGCAATATTCTGATGGTTTTAAGCATGGTCACCGAAGAGCAAGTTTCATTGTAAGCAATGTCTTCTCTTCCGGTGTGTATCTCATGGCTACTAACCATGCTTTGAAGATCTCTACCTTCTCATCAGGTTCCCTTTCTCTTGAAGATCCATTTACACCTCTACAGGTATTACCCATATAGGTGGATCCTCGAGGTTCCATATACAACACTTGTATATGAAGTCTACATTAGACTTTTATTGCTAACATCCATCTATCCATGCTATGATCTTCAGAAGCTTCATCACATGAAGTTCGATCATTGTCAGATTTCTCTAACACATGGAATCGATCCTCAATTTCATTTGAAGAGGTATTAGTGTTTCATCTTTAATCGTCCTTTTAGTTTCCAATTTCAGGAGCCTCATTATCTTCTCAAGATTGAATGAGTTCCTACACTTCATTTTCATCTTGATTCTCAAGAGTCTCAACCTCTAAGAATCACATTCTCAGAGATGAGATATTTTAAGAATCTCAAGGTCATAAAGTAGGTATCCAATACCATCCTTTATTTTCCTAATGAAGCAGCACTCTCTAGTGCTCAATTCCAGCTTACTTGCATGGAATCTTATTAAGGATATATAATGTAGTCTCTACTACACATATACCTGGAAACTAAGAGGAAATTATGCTAAAAATTCATCATTGATCAAATCATGTTACACATGATTCAATTGTATCTCCCTTCAACTCTATTGAGTTTAGGTTCATTAGGAGGAGTGAGATAGGAATGATATTCCTTTCTCCATAAGGTATATTATGAATTCATCTAATAGGTATTGATTACCTAGATTAGACCAAATTCATTTTCATCTTCCTTCAGGCTTTGGTTCCAAACTAAAATTATGAAATCTTTGAACATTTCAAAGGTTTCTTAGGTGAAGAGAAGAAATCTCATATCATACATAATCATCAACAGATATCACATATCCATAATGTTTACTATGATATAGATGATCCGCATACATCAATATGTATGAGATCCTGAATACCTTGACATCTTACACCTTTCCCAAGGAAGGGTGTATTGGATATTTTTACTTTGAATACAATATTCATAAGTATGTAAGTTTTGAAATTTTTAGACATTCTAAAGTTTCATCTCTTACTAGTCTTTTTATCAAATCAATAGACAAATGTCCAAGGCTTGATGCTAGATCATTGTCAAATGATCTTCATCCTCCTATTGATCTTAAGGTTTAATTTCAGTATTTAGAAATGTTAATGAACCATTCATTAATTTTCTAATTTAGTGGAGTCCACTAGATTTTAGATTACTATCTGAAATATCTCCATCATAACTCTTTATGACAGGTCCATTCCAGAATTCATGTTTATTTCCAACATTTAGAAACAAACAATGAGTGTATTCTAATGTCTAGGTCATAGAGACATTCTCTAAGACTAAGGGCTCTCCCACTGAAATTATGAAGTCTATCAATCCAACAGAGATTGTTGCAACAATTGCATCAATATACATGTGTATAACTATAAACCTTAAGATCAGATTTTCCAGTCTTCTAAAACATATGCAACCCATTGCAAGTGATGTCAGAAGATTGAGATACAATTATTAGACTCTATCTTATCAAATAAGAAAGTCAATTTCAATGATTTATGTAGATAATTTTGATGCTCTATCCGAGTCCTTCTCTAAGGATTCTAGACAGACTTGATAGTCATACTATCAACACATCAACTTATTGCAGTATTGGCATTCATCCAACTCTTTGGATGTCATATGGAAGTCACAGAAGTCCAGTCAACTCTTTGACTTTCCTTCTTTCTTGTGTCCAACCCATGCTTCCACTGCGCTCCCTTTATCTATAAGCAACCATTGCTCAAGACAGAGGATCTCTTATTTTAAATTCAAAAGAATTCAAAGTAAGAGTTTTTCAACATTTATACATGCTTCATTAAATTCATACAATATGAATATTATGAAGCTTCATGAATAACTAGAGTATAAATAGTAGAATGATGACACTCATCATTTACATCCATTTAAACTCTTAAAACAAAGGTTCAGGTAGGTACTCAAACAATTTGAATACATCATCTCTTTACAGAGCCACCATTCTGCATGATGCAGTGAACCATGTCATTCATGATAAATGTCAAGAGCACATATGTATGCCATAATATCTTCTTAGATTTTTTATAAGGATTATATGACAATTATGATCATCATCAACATGTCACTTCCAAAGTACATTTGATGATACCAAGACTATAGAGACATACAAACCCTAGGGTTGTAGTCCTATTATCTATTTAATTGTCATTCCTCATTATTAAGAGGAAACTTGCACATTGCAACCACATACATTATGTGTTCAATTGCAAGTACAATATCTGGATCATTGAGTCCAATCCATGATATTTTACTGGTTATTATTGAGTATATAATTGAATGGGTTTTAATGAAGGATTATCTGAAATAAGAAATTTGCATAAATATATATATATTACTTTGATTTAGGATTTTTATATCAAAGTTGTCTTGCCTTGTCAACATTGAAAGTTCATTCCCTTAATCACTTTCAATGTAAGAGATATACTTACCATTATATCTCAACAAGATCTGGGATCTCCTTCCTTATCTTTGTTACATCCCAATAATATGAGAATCTGCAACTCGGATAAAAAGAAGCGGGAACACATTCCGCCTTGCAAGTCCAACTTGCATTTTCCAATTCGGTCTTTAACACCCGGGCCCATCACCCCTGAGGCGATGTTGACCCGTCGTTAATTGAACCAACCGTCAACAGGAATAGTACTCGCTATACGCAATCCAATATCGCCCCAATAATATGAGGATCCGATATTGGGGTCACTACGTATACGGCCTTACTCTTTCGAGAAGCAAAGATCCCGATCCAGATGCGCTTGCATACAGGAGCTGTCACTTCGGACATGCGTCTCCCACATACAATCCCTGGCGACGGAACCCTTCGCCTTGACGGGAGACCATGGATGTCACTTATGTGATCCTCCACCTCATATTTAAATTTTAATTAATTATCGTGAATAACATTCACATAATTAATTCTTCCAATGGAATTATTAACTCTAATCATATTAGAGTATTTCTATTGGACATAATCAACTTAATCATATTAAATTAATTATCAATCCAATTCAATCAATCAAACTTGATTATTTTACTTGAATACATATATGGTAATATCTCAAAATACGTATTAATTCAAATTTTAATAATTAGAAAAATACATTTTAATCCCTCGGACATTATCCCGGCCCTACCCGCTGTCATGGCCAGTACCGACGAGAGTGGGACGGACCACATACGTTGCAACCCGCAACCCCAATGCTCTCCGACTAGGCACCATATCCGCCTTGGGAAAGGATAATGCCAAATTGATTAATTTGTACTTGAGATGATCATCGGTTCTTCAACCGAATTGTACCATATAGTAATAATCAAAACATTTTTGATTATAAGGAAATTTGCTAGACAAATTCCCAAATCCTATTCAAGCATCAAGTTTGAAAGATTGTGGTTTCCAATTATGATTTAGATCATATCTTAATCAATTAATTGGTTGGGGCCAAGTCAATTAGGAAAATAATCATGTTTCAATATTTCATAAATATTTTTCAAGATTATTTCACGAAACTAACAATTAATTTCACTAATTGACAATCACTTGGTTCTAGATTAGGAATGTAATTTCAGTAAGGACCCCTACTCAATAAAATTAACATATCTCAATCAATTTAAATCCAAATTAAGCAAACTCAATTTTCATAGATTGCTAACTTGATTTAGGACAGAACATAAGTGGAGTGTACGCATTTCGAGGCAGATGATAAAGTAATTAACTCTTTAATCATGTTAAAATCTACTGTTCCCGCAACAGTGCATACATGTTCATTAAAATAACCATAACTAGAGCATACGAAATCCGATTTACGCAAACTCAGTTCCTATGTTTTCCTTATTTAATGGGGAACCAAATCAATGTATTAAATTCGTGTTTAAACAATTTAAACAGTGCTGAATTTATTTACTAAACAGATCTGCGAAATCAAATGCGATGAAAACTTTCGCGACCTTAACGAACCCAAGTCGTCCTCGGTTTTTCGAATCATATTCGAAACCGTCGACCTAAGGCTCTGATACCACTTGAAAGAAATGGAAATTATCCTCAAGCGCATCATGGAAGCGTGATCGTCGTATCGGATACGACGAAGAACGACTAGTCGTACTAGTCGTTCGGTGCAGCGGAATTTAAAAATTTTTAATCCGATGAAACCACATGATCCGAGAACCATTCTCAAATCGTTTCATCTATAACCACAGCAAGTATAATGCAATATCTCTTGAAGCGTGGTTGATCAAGTCTCTACGAAAAGAGACCTCCTGTCTCAAGTCCGATCGTCGGAGTAACGGCTTGCGAGCGCGGGGATGAGTCGCCGTGTCCTCGCAATCCAAGTTGATCCAAGCACGGTTGCTCCTGATCTCGTCGCACGAGATCAAACGTCTCCTTCGTGAGTGAAGCACTCCAAGAAGACGAAGAACCGCATAGATTCGAAGCGGCAACACGATGGCGCGGGCGTCGACGATTCTCTCCACCAAGGTGGACAGCCACCAAGAAGAGAGGGAGAGAGAGGGCTGTCGAGCATGAGAAAGAGAGAGAGAGTTGTTTGCTACAATAACATGTGTAAAGAGAGAGTATGGTATGCCTCTCTATTTATAGGGTTTTGGGATCCATGGATCTCAATCCATGGGACATATAAAATCAATGGATGAGATTGATTTATGTCAATCCAATGGTCAAGATTGTTGTTGGTAAAACCAACAATTTGTGATTTAGTTTTGATTAAATATATTTGATAAATCAAATATATATTAATACCAAATTAAACCAACCAAATAAGGAGTGAAGAAACAAATGAGATCCACCTTCCCCATTAGGGGAAGTGGACGGCCACCAATTCCATAAAGGAATTGGTGCCGCCCCCCTCTTCCGATATGGGGAGGGCAATCTCATGGATCCCCATGAGATTGCACATCTCCTTGTTTTTCTCTCAACTTATTTTCCAACAATTATTTGTTGGTATTTTATTCACCAAAAATAATTCTCAATTAATTTTGGGAATTTTGCAATCTTGACATTGGAATATTGTGAATCATATTCACAACCCAAAACAAAATGTAATTTACATTTTCAATTAATTAGACAATGTGTATCCAATACACATTAATAATTAATCTACTAATATAAATTATATTTAACTCTCTCTAATATATTATAAATCACATTTATAACATATTATGAATAATTGGATATTACTATCCACATTATTCTTATCCATAATAATTAAATCACATTTAATCATATTGGATAATTTCTCATACATCATGATAATTAAATCACATTTAATTATCAACTTCTCTTTGCTTAGATCTCATGGAATTATTCTTAAACCATTTAAGAATAATGTTATTACTCCTCAGATACTTGGAGATAAGAACATGGCGATTGTATTGTTCCACGTATAGTGACATGGATATTGAGATCATATCTCAAATCCAGATCGCGGGCCTCCCATAGATGCTTGATTAAATCAAGACCGTAAATCTAATCTTCTCATTGTATCTGAATCACATTCAGATTAATGTCCAACACTTGGACCAAGATCAGATCACTTCTCTACTGAGAGGAGTCACTAAAATCCAGACCCGTTTCATCACTCCCTAGGAATGGAAGCGTCATGGTTATACAACCGTTTATGATCAAATCACCCTCAGGTATTCCCAATACCTGTACATCCTGCATACTGGAAGACTCAGATTAAAACGCGAAGTATTGGATCAACTTTATACTGTCTACTTCATGGTTTTATCAGTAAGTTTCTCATTCGATCATTGGGAGTTGGTATCGATCATACACTTTCCAAAAGTGTATATCATACCTAGGTCTTGATCATATACTAGTAGTATATATCAAACCTACAAATTCAGTCAAGCTTCCAAAGCGAGACGACCATGCGCATGGAATTTGATTCTTCTCAATATCTCATGAGTGAGCTCATGTCTTCCGGTTCAGTAACTGAACCTGTATGATCCCTTTGAGAGATCGTATTACTCATATGCCCTTATATGCACACCAGCGCGCTGGTGTATAGACCTTGATTAGGTCATCAGCCTATTGGTCTGCCAAATGTACATACTCAGACATATAGTAACACATCTGTCTCCGGTCAGAGGATGCGTGCCTATATCATGACAGCATACGATATAGGACTTTGGTTATCTCGATCTCGTTAAGTCAACTCTTTGACCTAACTAATCTGGCACCTCCGAATCTCTATTCCTATGCAGAGGACCTACATCAAGAGGTCGGTCAGATATCATCCTAAAGAGATAAGGATTGCCATCTCCTACTCAGGCTGGAGATCATCTCTTAACAATCATTTGACGGTGCTTGATGAGTCCTCAATCTAACTCTTTAGATATTCATCCAAGCACCGGCCTCTATGATTCAATAGTTGAATCAACAGCTGTATGATTATTAAGATGGCCATGGTATATAACCCTAATTGTACTAAGGGACCTATTATGCAAATTATTCATTCTTTATTTCAGATCAGGGAATGATATATACAATAACATTTATTGCATAATGGCTCTCCGTGGGCTTGCATTTCCAACAGGAGGTTCTTGAAATAAACCGCAAGGCGATAGGATGGAGTATAGCTGATCTCCAGGGGATTAGTCCAGCTCTGTGCTCCCACCACATCTATCTTGAGGAGGACGCTGGTCCATCACGTGAGTTCCAGCGATGGCTGAACCCGAATCTTCGAGATGTGGTCATGAAAGAAATATCGAAGTGGTGGAGCGCCAATTTTATCTACCCCATCTCTGACTCTAAGTGGGTTAGTCCATTACATGTGGTGCCCAAGAAGACGGGCATCACTACAGTTGTGAATGAGTCTGGAGAGGAGATAGCTACCCATGTACCAACTTCTTGAAGAGTCTGTGTGGACTACAGACGATTGAATCAGGCCACCAAGAAGGATCATTTCCCACTGCCATTCATTGATCAGATTATCGAGAGGCTAGCTGGGAAGAGTCATTACTGCTTTCTTGACGGGTACTCCGGTTATAATCAAGTGGCCATTGCGCCCGAAGACCAGGAGAAAACGACATTCACCTTTCCGTTTTGGACTTATGCTTTCAGACGGATGCCCTTTGGTCTATGTAACGCCCCCGCGACATTCCAAAGGTGCATGTTGTCCATTTTCTCGGACATGGTGGGTGATTGCTTAGAGGTCTTCATGGATGACTTCTCGGTCTATGGCGATGTGTTTGATGCTTGTCTTGACTACCTAGACCGTGTGCTTCAGCGCTGCATAGAGGTCAATCTTGTCTTTCTTGGGAGAAGAGTCATTTCATGGTGACTCAAGGGACGGTCCTTGGTCATATCATCTCCAACAGGGGCATGGAGGTCGATCCGACCAAGGTGGATATCATTAGAAAACTCAATCCACCGTCCAATCTGCGAAAATTGCGGTCTTTTTTGGGGCATGTCGGTTTCCACCGACGGTTCATTCAGGACTTCAGTCGAATTGCCCGACCGCTTACTGATCTGCTGACAAAGGACACCGAGTTCATTGTAGATGATAAGTGTCTTGCGTCTTTTGAGACTCTCAAGAGTATGGTTGTTTCGGCTCCTGTCCTTCAGCCACCCGATTGGTCTCTCCCATTCGAGATCATGACGGATGCTTCTGATTTTGCCGTAGAGGCTGTGCTTGGACAGAGGAGGGATGGATTGCTGTTTGCCATTCACTACGCCAGCCGGACTTTGGATGCCGCTTAGTGGAATTATACTGTGACAGAGAAAGAGATGCTGGCCATAGTCTTTGCTTTGGATAAGTACAGATCTTATATTCTCGGATCTAGAGTGACAATCTACACAGAATACACTACCATCCGGTATTTAATGCCAAGAAGGATGCCAAAGCTCGCCTTACTCGATGGATCCTTCAGCTCTAGGAATTTGATATTGAGATTAAGGATAAGCCTGGAGTTAAGAATGTGGTGGCGGATCATCTCTCCCGCTTAGAGAACCTTGAGGAATCTGAGCCCAATGCACCTATCACAGAGACATTTCCAGACGAGGCGATCTTGGCTGTCGCCTCACTCCCATGGTATGCTGACTTTGTAAACTATATTGTTGCCAAGACAGTTCCCCAGGGTTGGCCCAGGCAGAAACTTGAGACCTTCCTAGCTAAGGCCAAGTTTTACCATTGGGAGGATCCCGTCCTTTATCATGAAGGAGGGGATAGCATCTGGAGGAGGTGCATTCCTCAAGAAGAGCAGCATAGCGTCCTCATATATTGCCACAAGCTTGAGGCAGGAGGACATCATTCTGGGAAAAGGATAGCACAGAATGTGCTTCAATCCGGTCTATGGTGGCCTACTCTCTTCAAGGATTCAGATGAGTTCGTGAAGAGATGTACTGACTGACAGAAGATGGGAACCTGCGGACAGAGAGACATGATGCCCATACATCCCATTCACTTTTGTGAGGTTTTTGATGCATGGGGTATTGATTTCATGGGCCCATTTCCTAAGAGTCAGGGGTTTGAGCACATTTTGCTCGCTATAGATTATGTCAGATGATGGGTTGAGGCCATCCCCGCCCGAGCCGCAGATGCTAAAACTGTGTGTAAATTTCTGAGGAAAATATCATTTCACGGTTCGGAGTACCTAGAATTCTAATTTCAGACGGGGGGGGGTCTCATTTCATTAATGATAAAGTCAGGTCCCTTGCAGACGAGTTCGGTATTGACCATCGTGTTGCCATGCCTTACCACCCTCAGACTAATGGTCTTGCCGAAGTATCGAATAGGGAGATCAAGACGATCTTACAGAAGGTCGTCCGCCCAGACCGAAAGGATTGGTCACAGCTTTTGGACTCGGTCTTGTGGGCCTATCGGACCTCCTTCAAAAATCCATTAGGGACATCTCCCTTTAATCTCGTTTATGGCAAGCCGTGCCATTTGCCTGTGGAAATCAAGCACAAATCATTTTGGGCAGTCACCGAGTTACTGTTAGATCCCGAGAGTATAGGAGAACAGAGAAGAGCAGAGTTGGCATCCCTGGAGGAATTGAGAGATACAACCTTTTCTAGCAGCCTACAGTACAAGGAAAAAGTGAAGACATGGCATGATTCTCATATCAGCCATAAACAGTTTGAGCCCGATCAGCACGTATGGTTGTTTGATTCCAGGCTGAAATTATTTCCAGGGAAATTATAGAGCAAGTGGAAAGGTCCTTATGTGGTCAGGAAGGTACATAACAATGGCAGTATTGACATATCCGAACCGTCATCTTCCTCTACCTTCCGTGTCAACGGTCAGCGCCTGAAGCAATATCTAGATCATGATCCGCCGACCGTTGACGTTGCCCCCATTCTTCTGGTATGAGATGTGTTCTTCGACTCCGATCATTTGCATCTCGTACATGGTTATCACTTCCATCTTCCGCTGTATAAATCCATCTGTTGATATCTGTTCTTCTTTTCTTCTTTTCTTCTTTTCCTTTTCTATCTATATCTATCAAAAAGCTATCGCCCCTTTCTGTCAGTTTTATATACTTAGGACGTACTTTGTCCTAAGTATAGGGGGGCGTGCACCCTGAGTTATCTTCTATTCTTTGATCCTCTCCATTGTCTCATATTCTTGTCTATACTTAGGGATATCTTACCCTAAGTATAGGGGGAGACAATCTGAGAACGATTTGTTCATTCCCACCCTTAACCCTCCCTGCTTTGTGTACAGTCTGCTATACTTAGGATTATTTGATCCTAAGTATAAGGAGGACGATCAACTTCTCATTGGTTCATTTATTTATTCTTTAGACTTGCCTATACTCAGTACGAGTTATGTCTTCTCTTTTTTGTCCGATCTATGAGGACATAGCTCAAGCTAAGTATGGGGGGGTCGTATATACTGCGTATATACTTTAGCCATAACTCGTACTTTCGTAGTTTCTTAATAATATGGCTAATAATTCTTTAAAATTCATTAAAAACCTTAATAAAAATATGTGTTTCATTCCTCAAATTCTTTTTACTTACTGAGTAATAAATCAGGTGAAAATATTTTTTGCAAAATGTTTGAAAAATAGTTTGAAAATCTCTTTCTAAAAAATCTTTTGAAAACTATTTTGAAAATGTTTTGTTACATGTTTTCAATCTTTGTAAAAATCTTTTGATAATAAAAGTATTTTCTTTGTGTGAAATAAAATGTTTGAAAAATGATTTGCAAATGGTTTGAAAAAATGGTTGCAAAAATATTTGAAAAATCTATCTATACTGTTTGGAAAACCTTTGCAAAATGATTTTCAAATGTGTGTACATGTTTGTAAAAATTATTTTGGACTATAGTTTTCAAAATTGTTTGAAAAGCTTGTGTAAAATAAGTTTGAGGAATACATACATCACACCAGAATTCATTATATATACTTATAAAATTGACCACTTACCCTTTGTAAATTCTTAAAACCCACTTCTTGTAAATATAAGAAGCACTCCCGTGTAAATATTTGCACCTAGTTTTTAGCCAAAACTTTTTGTTCTCAAAAATTCCAAAAAACATTTGCAAAATTAAAATCCAAAAACATTTGAAAAATCTTTTTGAAAAATAAAAAAAATGCATATGCATCATCATCATCTTTTCAACAATCCATAAAAAGTTCAAAATTTTTGAAAATTGCATCACAAAAATATTTTTTGCATTTGCATAGCATGAGCATTTTTTCGGATTGAGTTTGATAGTTGAACGAGTCTAAGTAAAATCCGAAGATTGGAGCTTGGTTGGACCTTAAATCTACCTAATTAATAGGAACCTTATAGGAACTGGGATTGAGGCACTTCAGGTCTAGTTGACTGATGAAGCCACGTTTCATCATCTTTATTCTATCATTTTGGCCTTAAAAACCCGAGTAAATGCGTGTAAATAGAGCTAATTTAGGCATTTTATCATCCGTGCATTGTCTTGTATATATTGTATAAAATGTGGTTTTTAAAAGCCAAAATTATAGAATAAAGAAAAGAAAAGAAAAAGAATAAAATATTGTAAATATTTTATGACCCGAAACCCCGAGACCTAGGCATCTTGATGAATAGGTCGACAAGGAATAAAGTAGGGGGGAGATAAGGGCCAAAGTACAGATAAAATACCTATACCTTGTATTCATTCTTTATTCATTTTGGGACCTATTTTTGGTTTCACTTTTTATACATCAAATAAAGAAATTTTGTACATGAAATTTGTAGATAATTTTATAAAGAAAAATACAAAATTGATTTCACTGAAAAATAATGTACAGTTAAAAAGTTATGGTTTGAATAAAAATCCAGAATTCTAACTTCCCAGACCCGTATCTCACAAATGAAAACTCCAAATGCAGCAAACTCACCTTTAATTGTATATAGAAGAAAATAAGCTATTTAATGGTAGTGGTTTCGCATTTGGCGGAGCTACAGTTTGAAAGTTTAGTTTTGGACCCACCTTATATAGCTATACTAATTAAAATATTCAATTTATTATTTATTTATTATTTTTATAAGTTTATATTTTTATAATATTGTAAATATTACTAATAATAAGTATGTATATTAAAATCAGAATTAAAATGCAAAAGAAACACAAAATAAAATACTTGTATATAGAATACATAGATACAATACTTATATACATACCTATATAACATACTCTTCTAATTTATTAAATATACAAAATAAATCAGAAAAATAAAATAAAAATATATTTGTGTACATAAAAGTATTTTATATTTTTATAAATTAATAAACAAAAATAAATAAATTAAAAATACAAAAATAAAAATAAAATACTCAAATATATATATAATATACCTATATAGGGGTATAAAAGCAACTTGTAAAAATATACTTCATAAAATAAATTAAAAATCATAATAAAATACTACATAAAATAACGAATATTTTTTATTTTATAACCATAAATTAATAATGCCATTTACTATTTTAAAAGTAATTAATAAAACATTTTTTTGGGCTTTTTCCTGGTTGGTCCACGTGGACCAACCAGGTGGCTTGGGATGTTGACCAGCCGGTCAACTCCCTGGCCCTAGCCTGCCCCCTTGTCAGAAGCCCGTGACCCACTTTTCCTCGATTTTTTTGCCATGATGCGTTGCTCGAGGAAGAATTGACCCTTCATGAAAGTTGTACCTGGTACAACTGTCATTCACGCCCATGCATCATTTCGAGGATTCGACCAAAGATACGCCCGTGATCGCTTCTCGAAGGTCGCACCTCGGCCATGTTTCAAAATCCACCCAAAACCTCCATTTTCCCTTTTGAACCCAATTTGACCTTGGCTTTGGCTCCCTTAGGCGTGCTCCGGATTGATCTTGGTGACAGGAAGGTCTCCAGCTAGCTAGAGAGGGTCAGGCAAAGGCGAAGCGGCATTCCACCCATCTCCGGCCAAGCTTGGCCGTGAGGTCAAACCTTGGGCTCCCCAGCCCTTGAGGTCCTGTTTTATGCTTTTTCTTGTTGCTGTTAGTTTTAGGATTAGTGTTTAGCTTTTAGTTGGTTCATCTACCCATCAAAGCGTCCCGATTCCGCCATCAAACACCTCGCCGGATCTAGCTTCGGCGAGCTACTCTCCCATTGCATTCCACCTCCTTCCGCGCATTCCCCATCGCACTTACAACTGGCCGGGACGTGCTCTCGAGCCTATTCCATCTCGCAGGTACCAAGAGCCGAAGTTTAGCCATCTGGAGGGTGTCTCGGGCTCGTCGGAGGAGGAGAACGCCGTAGCCAGCGCACCTGGGCAGTCCCCATAGCGTGCTGTACAGAACTGAAACAAAGGGGAGGGATGCACGCTACATTTGCCGTCCATCTTCCCCCTCCCCTTTGATCTATACCGTCCACGTCACAAGGGATATCAACCGTGCGATCGGACCCCAGATGCAATCTTTGCTGCAAATCGTCGAAGGGGTATCGAGCGTCGAGAGCTCGACACGTGGATAAGTGGTGCGCTCGAAGCCGTTGGATTGCGCACTGTAGGGGGTAAATTTCATACCTAGCCCCCCCCGCTTTTTGTATTTCCAATTTAATACCGAAAATAAAAAGTTACATTGTATATAAATTGTATAAATTGCAGAAGGACCCTTAAGTTTTTTTATTTGCGTTTTAGTCCCCACGCACCTCACGTGTAGCACCCACGTGAGGCGCGTAAAAATTGCAGTCATACCCCGCCATGTTTTGGTAATTGTAAGATGGTCCGAAGAATAAACGTTAACGTTCATTTTTATTGTAATTTTTGCATGGATGCCCCTGTCATTTATTTTAATTGCAAAAATACCCCTGCCAGGCCATTTATTTTTGTATGCTTTGTCTATTTATTTTGTGCTTCATATCTCGTGGAAAAAATTTTACAAAAATAGACATAAGCTTTTGTTAGTGTACCATTGCACGCTATATTTTTAGTTCTTAATTTTGTTGCATTTTTGCATTAATTAAAAATCAAAAACATGCATTTTATGTACTGTCTAGTTTATAAAATACCAAAAAAATATTGAAATGCCCCGAAAAATCCAAAAAAATTTTTACCTATGATGTATTTTGATCTATTTTCGCGTCAGTCCAAAAATCCCTAAAAATCTCAAAATGAAAACCATAAAAATTATAAAACACCAAAAATATTTATAAAAATATTAAAAATTCATAAAAAATCACAAAAATGTAATTGTTGTCTCTTAATTTTCTCTATTGTATCCTATTTATATTAAAATTAGTTTGGAGGAATTTTGCTACTATTTACTATTATTTACCTCTAAATTAACATCGGAGATTTATTAAACTCATTATATTGAGTATTTTTGACTTTAAAAATATATAAAAATTAGCAAAATGTCTTAGAAAATCACAAAAACATTAGAAAAAGATGAAAAATCCAAAAACACTACAATTGCCATATTCTACCTATTTTTAGCCTATTTATATATACCTCTCTCTCTCCTCTCTCTTATATATGTATATATATTCTTTATATAGTTATATCTAGTTATTAAAAGAAAAAGAAAATATAAAAATATCAAATATAAAAAAAATACAAAATCAGAAAATTAAAATCAAAATACAAAATATAAAATCAAAAATTAAATAAGAAAAATATAAAAAAAAATAAAAAATTTTAAAAACCCACTTCACACAAGGATGACTCTGAGATGCATGCAGGCTTATGCATTTTTTTGTATTGCTCTCTGTGGTTCGACCTCTACATGCTTGTCACTGCACATTTTATGGTAGAGTAAATAAATATTAATTCACACTTCTTTTTGAGCTCGATTGTTTTATTCTTTGATTGTGGGTTAATTGCTGCATAACTCGGGTTTTCTGCGAGCGGTCGCCTCGGCGACAACTTGTGTATATTATTCATGGTGACCCTTGTGGCAAAACCCTCGTCAACAAATGGCTTCGTTGCCGGGGAGCAACAACGCTTAGTCGGGTCTTGTTTGTGATTGTGATTTATTGTCTATTTTGCGGCTTTCATTTTTGCTATTTTATTTTCTTTATTTTTATATCTATTGAGCTGTCTAACCTTCTCTTTTATTGACTTCGTGCGAGGAACCACGGATCGAGGGAGGCACTCCACCCTAGGCGCCTACGCACCCACGTGAAGCCGGCATTTGCCAGCCAAGCACCGAGGAGACGAAGAGGAAATTTTGAGGACTGAGCTCCACTTTAGTTGTAGAATTCATTTCCTGCATTTATTTTTGTAATTTTTATGAGAGAGAGACCGCTATATTGTAATAATACAGGTACTCAGGACTGGACTTTCGGGCCCAATTTCTAAGTGATTGTTCACTTGGGGGCTCACCGCTTTTCATCAGTTTTCATCGCCTTTTTCTTATTTTGTTTTCCGATTTTGTTTTCCTTATTTTGTGTGATTGAGCCCCTAGTTTTAGGATTGCTTGCGATAGACTAAGGCCAAACACTTAATATCTTGCATGTACCTATAGACTCGTTTGGACTTAGTCAAATTTAAACAGTCTGTTCATTTATCTCTTAACCCGTGTTGCCGTGAGCGAGCTCCATCAAGCGCTACTCCTGAACTCGAGTGTGTCGAGAAGAGGAGGGGTAAGCCAAGACCGGACTCTTAGGTTAAAGATAAGTGGCCGACTTGTGGTGCTTCACGTTAATAGCAATTTCTGAAACTTAGGGCGATTTCATCGGCTTGCATTTGCATATAGATAGGTTTCAATTCTGCTGAGCATCCTTGCATGTAGAGTGCTGGAGGCAAGGTGAGCATTTATGCTTTAGCATTCATCATCGTTTTGCCGCTTGCATTGCTTTTCCGCTCCTCTACCTCTGATTTTGATCACCTAGGTGCTAAGTAAAATTGACTCCTCGATAGGTTCGTGCATTTCTTACTAAAAATCCAAAAAAAAGTGATAACAATAAAATTGGGACTGTTAATATTACTTGACCCTAAAAACCACAAAAAAAGAAAAAACTTGTATTGGGGCGAGTAATCCCCTCATTGTCTTCGCTTTTACTTGCTCGCGCATACACTAAAGATTAGTGCCCAAATCCCATTGAGCCCCTAAGTGTTTGTGCAACTTTTGGACTTCTCACCTAACTCTAAAACAGACAAGATAAAAAGATCGCTCTTGTGGTCTCTACCGAGTTGAGTAGGTGAATTGAGGGTTTGATTGTTTCATTTTTGTTTGTGATTGTTTTGTGTGTATCCTAGATCGCTTCTGCGCACTTGCGCCTTTCTTCCCACTTCTCTTGACTTGACCATCGTGCTCTCCCGATCATTGTCTTTTGTTTCCGAGATGGACCCCTGGAGCGTGTTTTATCCGGACTTTGTGGATCCCTCGTTCACTCCAGCCGGTCCACCTCCTTTTTTTCCAGGAGGACTTTGCTCCTGACTTTTGTACATATCCACCTCAGCCGCAGTATCAGGACTCGGATTTCTACCCACACCCACCTACACCTTCGTATTTTCCACCTTCACATTCACCCGAGACTGATCTGTTGGAGTCACCTTTCATGGAATCCACCCTTGAGCACTTGACCCAGATGATGGATCATATGAGACAGAGGATTGACCACCTCACTAGCACAAATAAGAGCAACCATTATATTCCACCATTTGATGATAGGGGTTCAATTGAGGATTTCCATGAGAGCTTGCAATCGCCAAAAATACAAAAAATGAGAAAATTTTAAAAATACAAAAAGAGATTGGGAGACCTTTGATCAAGTCAGACTGTGAGGAGAGCATCCACCTGCCAGACCCTTTGACCACACAATCTCTCACATCCTGTCCCACCTTTGACCCCGAGGATGCCGCTGTACATACTGCTCTTGGCATACCTCGTGTATATGCTGATTCCGACTTCCTCCCTTGTATGGAGGAAGTCCAAAAATTCAAAAAAATATTGACTGAACCCGAAGTGGTGGCCACCATTCATGAGATCATCCGTGCCCCACTTCAGCAGGCCATGACCGATTTATCTGCTCCTCTTCCCAAGAAGAGAAAGCGGAGGAGCAGATCTGAGCGTCATATCTTGACCATAGCCACTGCCCACGCTATCACACACCGTCACATTCCCAAGAAGAGGAACACTGCCACACCTTTCATTAGCTGCACCATCTCTGACCACACATATGATCACACTCTCCTAGACGGCGGTGCTTCGATTAGCATCATACCCTTCTCGCTGGTACAGTCTCTTCACTTAGGGCCTCTCAAGAAAACCAGGATGATTGTACAGTTTGCTGATGGATCTATCAAGAGGCCGAAGGGTATCCTTGAAAACGCCGTCATCTCGATTCAGGGCACGAGCTACCATGTTGACTTTGTTGTTTTGCCCATGGAGACCTCCACAGGGGAGCACTCTCCAATCATCATGGGACGACCATTCCTCGCCTCTGCGAGGGTCGTTATTGATTACGGATCAGGAGAGATTCGTTTTCGTCCTACTGACGAGAGCGAACCATTGATCACCACACCCACTGATGACCAGAGACCTGCACCTGATGTGACCACACCTATCTTGGCTGACCTCGAGGACCATGACCTTGATGATACTATCAGAGAATTTTGTTGTCTATTGGATTCCACTGAGACCCAAGAATTCCTCTCCAAGGAGGAAGACTTGGAAAGCATGGACCTCGGAGTTCCTTCTTCTGGGACTTGGCGTTGTGTTGATGACATCCGCGGGATTTACACGATCGACACCATTGAGCGGAGGGCAGATTTAGAGACTCGACAGGACAGACATGACTCGACTACTTTCACTGATGAGTCCGTCCTGTTCACGCAGACACAAATGAGACAAAGGCCGAATTTGATTTGATGGCTTTTATTCGGGAATTCGGTCCTTTTGATGAGAAAGATGATCCGATCGAGATTATTGAGGACGAACATGACTCGACTACTTCCGATGATGATGAGTTCGTCCCATTTCACTTTGACACTAGCGAGACTCCCAAGGTCGGACCTAGTCACACTTCTTTCACTGATCCGTCTGTGCCTTCACACCCTAGGACCCCTGAGGATCTTCACTCTGTCGACCCTGATTGGCTTCCGTCTACTGTGGACCCCGATGTCGACCTGCATCACACCAGATCTATTCCTCAACGGTCCCGCAAGAAGGTTCGCTTTCAACCTTCTTGACCATCTGTATATCCATCTCTGTTGTATATTCACTTTTGTGTACCTCTGTTCTCTCTACCGTATTGCTCGTCCACCCATTCTCGTGTTTGCCTTACTTAGGATGTACTTTGTCCTAAGTATAGGGGGGTGGACGAGCCGAGTGTTCTTCCATCATTCTGTGTCATCACTCATGTCGTTGCCTATACTTAGGGCTTAGGGCTTCTTTTACCCTAAGTATAGGGGGAGTGGTGTGTACATCCTCACAATCTCTTCATCTATCTGTTGATTTCTTTTCTTCTTTTCTTCTTTTCTTCTTCTCCTTCTCAATCTTCTTCATCTATCAAAAAGGTGCCGCCCTTGTAGACAATTTTCCATACTTAGGACGTACTTTGTCCTAAGTATAGGGGGGTGTGCACCCCGAGTGGTTCTATTCATTTCGATCCTCTCCATTGTCTCCTCTCCTTGTCTATACTTAGGGATATCTTACCCTAAGTATAGGGGGAGACAATCTGAGTACGATCTGTTCATTCCCACCCTTGACCCTCCCTCCGTTGTATACAGTCTGATATACTTAGGATTATTTGATCCTAAGTATAGGGGGGACGGTCAACTTCTCATTGATTCATTCATTTATTCCTTTATTCTTTAGACTTGTCTATACTCAGTACAAGTTATGTCTGCTCTTTTCTCTCTGATCTATGAGGACATAGCTCAAGCTAAGTATAGGGGGGTCGTATATACTTTAGCCATAACTCGTACTTCCGTAGAAAAATGGCTAATAATTCATTAAAACTCATTACAAATTCTTTAATAAAAAGATGTTTTGTTCCTCAAATTCTTTTTGTATTTACTGATTAATAAATCAGGTGAAAATGTTTTTTGTAAAATGTTTGAAAAATAGTTTGAAAATCTTTGTGAACATCTATTGAAAACTATTTTGAAAATATTTTGTTACATGTTTTCAACCTTTGTAAAAATGTGTGATTTGTAAAATTTATTTTCTTTGTGTGAAATAAAATGTTTGAAAAATGATTTGCAATTGGTTTGAAAAATGGTTGCAAAATATTTTGAAAAATCTATCTATACTGTTTTGAAAGCCTTTGCAAAAAATAATTTTCAAATGTGTGTACATGTTTGTAAAATGTTTGTAAAAATTATTTTGAACTATAGTTTTCAAAAATTGTTTGAAAAACCTTGTGTCAAATAAGTTTGAGGAATACCTACATCACACCAAAATCCACTATATGTACTTATAAAATTGATCACTTACCCTTGTAAAATCTTAAAATCCACTTCTTATATATATAAGAAGCACTCCCGTGTACATATTTTTCACCTAGTTTTTAGCCAAAAATCTTTTGTTTTCGAAAATCCCAAAAACATTTGCAAATTTAAAATAAAAAAACATTTGAAAAATCTTTTTGGAAAATACAAAAAATGCATGCATCATCTTTTCAAAAATCCATAAAAATTTCAAAATCTTTGAAAATTGCATCACAAAAATATTTTCTACATTGCATAGCATTCGCATTTTTCGGATTGAGTTTGATAGTTGAACAAGTTAAGTAAAATCCGGAGATTGGAGCTTGACTGGACCTTAAAATCTACTAATAACAGGATCCTTATAGGAACTGGGTTTGAGGTACTTCGGGTCTAGTTGACTTAATTCTTTGAGGATCACAGGACTTAGTTCAATGGATTCTTGACTGCCAAAGTAGAGTATTTCGGAGCACATGCACGACTCTTGTCGATAATGACCTAACTTGGACACCTGCACCTTTCACAGAGCTCTCCACGGATGAGATGGTGAGGAGGCAGTTTCCTTTGGCTTGGGGTAGCATATGAGGGTAGTACTTCTAGGCGGAACCTCTCTTCTTCTTCTAGTGAAGGAAGTGCACCTCAACTTGGTCTAGTGGTGATGAAGGCTAAAGACAGAAGCCGTGGGTTGCAATAAAGCTTCAAAAGAGGGATAGTCTACTGGCTCAAGAGGAAAATTTCTTGTATATATGCTGCACCATGTAGATATGTTGTACAGATGCACTTGAAAAAAGGAAAGAAAAAAAAAGAAAGAAAAAAAATGCAAAAAGAACTCCAAAAAAGTGGTGGGTCGGATTGAAAATTTAATAACCCCACCGGAGTGTATATAGTCCAATAAACCAAAAGCTTATGGTATCCATGTTACATCTCATGAAGCTTGCAGCGGGAGACTTAGCTACACTGGTTGAGCTCCCAAAAGTCTATACCTCTTATCCCCCCTCTTCTTGAGCCGGTTGCACTTGAACTTAGAAGGAATACCCCGCTTCTCGAGGAAAGAGTTGCTAGACCGAGGCATTAGAGTTACCAGGTTGGGGGAGGTTGTTTCTTTGTCACTTCTGAGGTGGGGAGCTACATATCACTTACACTGTACGAGTCAGACTCTAGTCGTAAGAGTTTGCGTATGAGTTGAAGTATTTCTGACCTGGCTATTGAGGAGACTTGGACAGAGTTTTGGGATTCTCAAGGACTGTTGGATTTCAAACTTGGTTCTCATTGAGGTTCCGACCGCACTAAAATTCCAAAGGTCCGACTTAAGCTCCAAACTTTGATTTTGCGAAGACAAGTTCGATAATTAAACTTAATCTAATTTTCTTCTTTTTCTTTTCTTTCTTTTTCTTTTTGCACTTATTGCATAAGTGTTTGCTAGGGACTAGCAAAGGTAAAGTATAGGGGGATGATGAAGCCACGTTTCATCATCTTTATTCTATCATTTTGGCCTTAAAAACCCTAGTAAATGCGTGTAATTAGAGCTAATTTAGGCATTTTATCATCCATGCATTGTCTTGTATATATTGTATAAAATGCGGTTTTAAAAGCCAAAATTATAGAATAAAGAAAAGAAAAGAAAAAGAATAAAATATTGTAAATATTTTATGACCCGAAACCCCGAGACCTAGCATCTTGATGAATAGGTCGACAAGGAATAAAGTAGGGGGAGATAAGGGCCAAAGTACAGATAAAATACCTATACCTTATATTCATTCTTTATTCATTTTGGGACCTATTTTTGGTTTCACTTTTTATACATCAAATAAAGAAATTTTGTACATGAAAGTTGTAGATAATTTTATAAAGAAAAATACAAAATTGATTTCACTGAAAAATAATGTACAGTTAAAAAGTTATGGTCTGAATAAAAATCCAGAATTCCAACTTCCCAGACCCGTATCTCACAAATGAAAACTCCAAATGCGGCAAACTCACCTTTAATTGTATATAGAAGAAAATAAGCTATTTAATGGTAGTGGTTTCGCATTTGGCGGGAGCTACGGTTTGAAAGTTGAGTTTTGGACCCACCTTGTATAGCTATACTAATTAAAATATTCAATTTATTATTTATTTATTATTTGTATAAGTTTATATTTTTATAATATTGTAAATATTACTAATAATAAGTATGTATATTAAAATCAGAATTAAAATGCAAATGAAACATATTTTTTTAAATTATTATAATATAACATACTTTTAAAATTATACTCTCTAAATCTTTTTCTATATAACATACTCTTCTAATTTATTAAATATACAAAATAAATCAGAAAAATAAAATAAAAATATATTTGTGTACATAAAAGTATTTTATATTTTTATAAATTAATAAACAAAAATAAATAAATTAAAAATACAAAAATAAAAATAAAATACTCAAATATATAGATAATATACCTATATAGGGGTATAAAAGCAACTTGTAAAAATATACTTCATAAAATAAATTAAAAATCATAATAAAATACTACATAAAATAACGAATATTTTTTATTTTATAACCATAAATTAATAATGCCATTTACTATTTTAAAAGTAATTAATAAAACATTTTTTTGGGCTTTTTCCTGGTTGGTCCACGTGGACCAACCAGGTGGCCTGGGATGTTGACCAGCCGGTCAACTCCTGGCCCTAGCCTGCCCCCTTGTCAGAAGCCCGTGACCCACTTTTCCTCGATTTTTTTCGCCATGATGCGTTGCTCGAGGAAGAATTGACCCTTCATGAAAGTTGTACCTGGTACAACTGTCATCCACGCCCATGCATCATTTCGGGGATTCGACCAAAGATACGCCCATGATCGCTTATCGAAGGTCGCACCTCGGCCATGTTTCAAAGCCACCCAAAACCTCCATTTTCCCTTTTGAACCCGATTTGACCTTGGCTTTGGCTCCCTTAGGCGTGCTCCGGATTGATCTTGGTGACAGGAAGGTCTCCAGCTAGCTAGAGAGGGTCAGGCAAAGGCGAAGCGGCGTTCCACCCATCTCCGGCCAAGCATGGCCGTGAGGTCAAACCTTGGGCTCTCCCAGCCCTTGAGGTCATGTTTTATGCTTTTTCTTGTTGCTGTTAGTTTAGGATTAATGTTTAGCTTTTAGTTGGTTCATCTACCCATCGAAGCGTCCCGATTCCGCCATCAAACACCTCGCCGGATCTAGCTCCGGCGAGCTACTCTCCCATCGCATTCCACCTCCTTCCGCGCATTCCCCATCGCACTTACAACTGGCCGGGACGTGCTCTCGAGCCTATTCCATCTCGCAGGTACCAAGAGCCGAGCTTAGGCCATCTGGAGGGTGTCTCGGGCTCGTCGGAGGAGGAGAACGCCGCAGCCGGCGCACCTGGGCAGTCCCCATAGCGTGTTGTACAGAACTGAAACAAAGGGGAGGTATGCACGCTACAGTTGCCGTCCATCCCCCCCTCCCCTTTGATCTATTCCGTCCACGTCACAAGGGATATCAACCGTGCGATCAGACCCCAGATGCAATCTTTGCCGCAGATCGTCGAAGGGGTATCGAGCGTCGAGAGCTCGACACGTGGATAAGTGGCGCGCTCGAAGCCGTTGGATTGCGTGCTGTAGGGGGTAAATTTCATACCTAGCCCCCCGCTTTTTGTATTTCCAATTAATACCGAAATAAAAAGTTACATTGTATATAAATTGTATAAATTGCAGAAGGACCCTTAAGTTTTTTTATTTGCGTTTTAGTCCCCACGCACCTCACGTGTAGCACCCACGTGAGGCGCGTAAAAATTGCAGTCATACCCCGCCGTGTTTTGGTAATTGTAAGAAGGTCCGAAGAATAAAAGTTAACGTTCATTTTTATTGTAATTTTTGCATGGATGCCCCTATCATTTATTTTAATTGCAAAAATACCCCTGCCAGGCCATTTATTTTTGTATGCTTTGTCTATTTATTTTGTGCTTCATATCTCGTGGAAAATTTTTTGCAAAAATAGACATAAGCTCTTATTAGTGTACCATTGCACGCTATATTTTTTGTTCTTAATTTTGTTGCATTTTTGCATTAATTAAAAATAAAAAACATGCATTTTATTTACTGTCTAGTTTATAAAATACCAAAAAAATACTGAAATGCCCCGAAAAATCCAAAAAAAAATACCTATGATGTATTTTGATCTATTTTCACGTCAGTCCAAAAATCCCTAAAAATCTCAAAATGAAAACCATAAAAATTATAAAACACCAAAAATATTTATAAAAATATTAAAAATTCATAAAAAATCACAAAAATGTAATTTCTGTCTCTTAATTTTCTCTATTGTATCCTATTTATATTAAAATTAGTTTTGAGGAATTTTGCTACTATTTACTATTATTTACCTCTAAATTAACATCGGAGATTTATTAAACTCATTATATTGAGTATTTTTTACTTTAAAAATATATAAAAATCAAAAAAATGTCTTAGAAAATCACAAAAACATTAGAAAAAGATGAAAAATCCAAAAACACTACAATTGCCATATTCTACCTATTTTTAGTCTATTTATATATACCTCTCTCTCTCCTCTCTCTTATATATGTATATATATTCTTTATATAGTTATATCTAGTTATTAAAAAAAAAAGAAAATATAAAAATATCAAATAGAAAAAAATACAAAATCAGAAAATTAAAATCAAAATACAAAATATAAAATCAAAAATTAAATAAGAAAAATATAAAAAAAATAAAAAAAGTTTTAAAAACCCACTTCACACAAAGATGACTCTGAGATGCATGCAGGCTTATGCATTTTTTTGTATTGCTCTCTGTGGTTCGACCTCTACATGCTTGTCACTGTACATTTTATGGTAGAGTAAATAAAGATTAATTCACACTTTATTTTGAGCTCGATTGTTTTATTCTTTGATTGTGGGTTAATTGCTGCATAACTCGGGTTTTCTGCGAGCGGTCGCCTCGGCGACAACTTGTGTATATTATTCATGGTGACCCTTGTGGCGAAACCCTCGTTATCATTGACTTAATTCTTTGAGGACCACGGGACTTGGTTCAATGGATTCTTGACTGCCTAAGTAGAGTATTTCGGAGCACACGCATGACTCTTGTTGATAATGACCTAACTTGGACACCTGCACCTTTCACTTGGCTCAACTCAGTTGGAGTGGTGAGGAGGTTGGATTTGCTGGTATGAGACGCACATAGGTGGAAACATTTGTCCTCCTCTAGGGAGGGAAGTGCGCCCCAACTCGTCCAGTAATGATGAGTTTCGAGGATAGGAGATCGTGGGTTGCGATAAAGCTTCAAAAGAGGGATAGTCTACTGGCTCAAGAGAAAAAAAACTCCCTATGTAAATGCTGCTGTGTATAGTATTCAAAAAAATGCAAAAGCAAAAACTCCAAAAAAAGTGGACAGGCCTGTACAAAAATAAAAATGCCTGCCGGAGTGTACATATGTGTATAGTCAAATAAGCAAGCTTGAGCTTCAAAGTCAAATCATGCGAGCCTGCAGCTGGATGACTTGACTACACTGGTCTTGCATCCTAGGATAGGTAGCTACACTTGCTACCGTCCATTCTTCTCTTCACCCCCTCCTCTTGGGTCGGTTGCCACTTGAACTTAGAAGGGAATACCCTGTTCCTTGAGGGTTGAGTTGTTGGATTGGGGAATCATTGGGTTGTCATATTGGAGAAGTCAGTCTCTTTGTCATTTCAGCTGGGGAGAGCCACCATCACTTACACTGTACGAGTCAGATTCATAGTCGTAAGGGTTTGCGTATGAGTTGAAATATTTTTGACCTGGCTATTGAGGAGACTTGAGCAGAGTTTTGGGATTCTCAGGGGCTGTTGGATTTCAAATTCGGTTCTCATTAAGGTTCTTCCCACACTAAAATTCCAAAGGTCTAACTTAAGCTCCAAACTTTGATTTTGTGAAGACAAGTTTGATAATTAAACTCCATCCATCTTTCTTCTTTTTCTTTTCTTTCTGCACTTATTGCATAAGTGTTTGCTAGGGACTACCAAAGGTAAAGTATAGGGGGATGATGAAGCCACATTTCATCATCTTTATTCTATCATTTTGGCACCAAAAACCCTAGCAAATGCGTGTAAATAGCATTAAATCCATCATCTTAGCATTCATGCATGTGCATCCAAATAGTGTATAAAAAATTGTAATTAAAAGCTAAAATTATAGAATAAATAAAAGAAAAGAAAAAGAATAAAATATTGTAAAAATTTTATGACTTGAAACCCCGAGACCTAGGCATCTTGATGAATAGGTCGACAAGGAATAAAGTAGGGGGAGATAAGGGTCAAAACACAATAAAAAT
Organism: Ottelia alismoides; assembly: GCA_037367405.1. Taxonomy (NCBI): domain Eukaryota; kingdom Viridiplantae; phylum Streptophyta; class Magnoliopsida; order Alismatales; family Hydrocharitaceae; genus Ottelia; species Ottelia alismoides. Next base: position 1,144,686 of record JAZKJV010000369.1, read on the forward strand.
ACATTTATTCTTTATTCATTTTGGGACCTATTTTTGATTCCACTTTTTATACCTCAAATAAAGAAACTTTGTACATAAAAGTTGTAGATAATTAAATAAAGAAAAATACAAAATTGATTTCACTGAAAAATAATGTACAGATAAAAAGTTATGGTCTGAATAAGATTCCAGAACTCCAACTTCCCAGACCCGTATCTTGCAAATAAAAACTCGAAATGTACCAAACTCACCTTTTATTATATATAACATAAAATAATCTATTTAATGGAGTTGGTTTCGTATTTTTCGGAGTTACGGTTTGAAAGTTGAGTTTTGGACCCTTGTAGTATACTTGTACAGATTAAAATATTCAACTTATTCTTTATTCATTATTTTAATAATTTTATATTTTTATAATTATGTAAATATTATTTACAATATACATGTACATTAAAATCAGAATAAAAACCCAAAATAAAATACAAAATAAAAATACCTATATATATAATACATAGGTATAAGAACTATAAATATACTTATATAATTTATACCTTTATTTTATTAAATATACAAAACAATTCAGAAAAATAAAAATAAAAAATATATTTATGTGTATAAAAGTATTTTATAAATATATAAAATAATAAATTAAAATAAAGAAATTAAAATCAGAAAATAAAAATAAATTAATAAAATATATATGTAATATACCTATAATGGGTAAAAAAGGGGACTTATAAAATTATACCTCATAAAAATAATTAAAAATCAGAATGAAATACTACATAAAATAATAAATATTTTTTATTTAATAACCAAAATCTAATTCGACCATTTTCTATTTTTTATCGAATTAATAAAACCATTTTCCAGGATTTTTCCTGGTTGGTCCATGTGGACCAACCAGGTGCGAACCCTCATTGACCCCGGTCAATTAGGTGTCCTAGCCCCCTGTAGCTTCTGTGAGACTGCGTTTGACCCAATTTTCGCGGATTTTTCGAGGCGTCTCCTTGCACCCTTTCACGATACTTCCTTCTGACCTTTTTCTCCTCGATCCTCCACCTTACTCGCCCAGTGATCATTGGACTTTGGATCGATGTGCGAGGCTTCGTCCCTCGATCTTTGGAGCGCCCCAGTCGTAGGGTCAAACCACATATATGCAACCCCCGACTTTGATTCAAGTTTTTGAACGTCTCCCTCCATAGGTTAGCCATCGTGCTTATGTCTATCAGTTCGAGGAAGGTGACAGCATCCTCTTGAGCTCCTCAGGCCGATCGTGCAGCACCTGAGGCGCTTCCAATCACCTCCGCCACCACCGCCGACGTCGAGGTACTTCCCTCCGGTCATCACCGTCGAGGCAGTTCCCTTTCACTTTCATTACGTCCGCACTTTACTCGCCTTAGTTCTAGGATCATTTTGCCCCAAAAATCTTCGCAGCCATCGATCAAATCTTCCCATCAGACCCTCTCGCCGGAGTGCTCCTCCGGCCGAGCTATGCCACTCCGCTTCACGCCACCGCACCCACTCCGCGGGGTCCAGGCAACTTGCCCTGGACCCTCTCATTCTGTTTTGCAGGTCAATACCCTTCGACTCGTGCCTGGGTGCATTTTTGAGCCTCGCCGAACCTCGGTCGATCCCTCCAGCTCCGCCGCCCTCTTCCGCGAGCCTCGGCCACCACCGAGGCATTTTGAAGCCCTCAGGAGGTAGCCCAGACCTCAGGGAGGCTCCAGCCTCATTTTGAAGCCAAGAAGTCCACCGGAGGAGGAGCAGGACCTCGGAGAACCTCGCCTCGCCGGCGTTCCTCCGTGGTTCTTGCTCAGGCCTTCGCAACCGTCGGATCGAGGCGGAGCCCCAGATCGCACAGTTGCCATTGGATCGCGCCCGATCTCCACCGTCAGATCTTTACCCGAGGATCTAATCTTCACCGTCCAATGTGAAGCGTCATCGGCCGTCAGATCGTCGCCACGTGTCAAGTGAAGAAGCCCAGGCCGTAGGATCGCACGCGAGGGGTATTTTGCAAACTTTATCCTGCGCATTTTTATATTTAATAGTTAATCTATAAACTTTCAGGGGTAGTTTAAAAAGTTTTGTAATATTTATAAGTAGGTCCCTGAACTTCTGATATTTGCAAATAGGTCCTGGCCACGTCACCTCACGTGACCAGTACACGTGAGGCGAAGGTGATTTTGCAAGGACCCCCTCTAGGGTTTACTCATTTCGTTTCAGTCTAGAAATTTTGATATTCAGTGTAAAACGTTTGGGCATTTTGCATCAAGGACCCTGGGAGTTTTCGATTTTACGTTTATACCCGTCCCAAGCGCGTGCTAGTCACGCGCACTATTGGGTATTTTGCAGGCGTACCCTCCCGGGTTTGGATATTTATATTTGGTCCATTAAATTGAATATTCAGTGTATGTTTTGTGTGAAAATTGCAATCTAGCCCCTAGATGTTTTGATATTTGCACTTATACCCCTGCTAGGCTGTGTATTTTTGTATGCTTTATCTTATTTATTTGGAGCATCATTTTAATTCGAAAAATTCCCAAAAATTTAACTTAAGCTATTGTTAGCTTGCATGTTCACGTAATAATTTTGCATTGCATTTTTATTGCATTTTCATATTTATTAAAAATAAAAAATATGCATTTTCACTACTATCTATCTTAGAAAATCCATAAAAATTAGCAAAACGTTTTGAAAAATTCCAAAAAAAATATATATTGTGTATTTTAGTGTCTTTTAATTACTCTCCAAAAATCACTAAAAATATCAAAGCCAAAACCTTAAAAATTAGAAAACTCTAAAAATATTTATGAAAATCTAAAAAATCCTAGAAAATTCCTAAAAATATAAACTCAGTTGATGTGTCTTCCTCTCTTTATTGTCTATATTTTAAAATTAATTTGAGGAATGTTGAGTACTGTTTAGTATTTTTCATCCTCATTTTGATTTCGGCCAGCAACCTAGTCCACTGTTTGCCCTTATTTTGACTTTTAAAAATACCAAAAATATTCTGAAAATTCCCCAAAAATCACAAAAATATCTGAAAAATATAAAAAGATCAAAAAGATTTTATTTCCTGATTTTTGAGTATTTTTACATATTTTTATAAATACATTATCCTCTCTTTCTCTTATAGTGTATATACACTCTCTTATTGAAAAAGAAAATATAAAAATATAAAATATAAAAAAATATAAAATAAAAAAACAAAAACCAAAATACAAAATTAAAAATTAAAAATAAAATAAAAAAATATAAAATTAAAAACCCACAAAAATATTTGCATTGCATCTTGTAGACATTTAATCACAACTCATTTTTGTGCATCAATTGTTGATCTATCCTGCCTTGCTTCCTGTGTTCGAACTCTCTATGTACTTGCTTCTATACATCTTTTATGTAGAGTTAATAATAAATTTGACTCCACACTTGTTTCTCATTTCTTGATTTATATTGTGGTTTCATTGTTTATTAATTAGGGATTATTGAGCGTTCAACACACCGACTGCGGTTTCGCCTTGTGAAACCGTACGACCCTCGATTTCCCTTGTTATCAGCGCACTGATCAACACCAAAAATATGTGTGAAGTAATAATGCACTTGAGAGAATCCTTGTTCTGAAGGATATGGGAAGAATCCTCAAGGGCATCATGGAAGCATGATGATCGCATCGAATGCGATCGTGAGCGACTAGTCGTACTAGTCGCTCGATGCAGCGGAATTTAAAAATTTTAATATGATGAAACCACATGATCCAAGAACCTTTCTCGAATCATTTCATCTAAACCACAATTAGATATAAGGTTTACCTCTTGAAGCGTGGTTGCGATCGAGTCTCTAAACCAAGAGACCTCCTGTCTTAAGTCCGATCCAATGGAGGAGATGCTTGCGAGCGCGGGGATGAATCACGTGTTCCTCGCAATTCATGTTGATGATCCAAGTGACGGATCTCCTGACCTCGTCACACGAGATCCAACATCTTCTTCACGAGCGAGATGCATCGAAGGAGATGGAGATCCACGAGTAGATGATTCGGTAGTATAACGACGATGTTGCGTCGATGACGACTCTCACAATGGCTCCATGGTGGACGACCATTATAAGAGAGAGAGAGGCTTGGCGTGTGGAGAAAAGAGAGAGAGCATTCATTAATACTGTATTTCAAAGAGCAAGGGGTGCCTCTTCTTATATAGGGTTTTGGGAGTCCATGGATCCTAATCCATGGACAACACAATTAATGGTTGAGATTGATTTGTGTTTCTTTCAATGGCTATGATCTTGTTGTAAAAACACAACAACAATTAATTTAATTTAATTTAATTTAATATATATTGATAAATTAATATATTTAAATTCAAATCAAATCATTTAATTATCCTTGGAGATAATGAGGAGATAAACCATATCCTCTAAAAAGGGGTGACGGCTACCAACATCTCATGAGATCTCATTATCTCATGAGATCTCATTATCTCATGAGATACCATTATCTCATGATATCTCCAGGATTTACAACAACAACTGTTGTAAATTATTTCACAAAAATAATTCATAATTATCTTGTGAAATATTGCAATCATGCCATTGGAAAAATGTGAATCAAATTCACATCCCAAAATAAAATATAAATTATATTTTAATTAAGGGATTTTTACCCGACAGATCCTGTAATCTTTTTAAATGACCTCTATGACCTTTGAAAAATCGATATTCCTCCCTCAACCCCTAAACTTACTAACCTTTACCCCACAGACCCTGTGGTTAACCCACATCCATTTGACCGTCAAAAGTGACCGGATTCCGTTACATTGTTTATTTTATATTAGGGATTTTTGCATTCATAACCCCCTCCGTTTGCAACGTGAACCTGGAGCAGTGCTCCTCCTCGAAGCCCCTTCCCCCGCCCTACCTGCACGCCTGCGCCGCCCACCTGCTCGAGGCCCCTGTGCCGCCCACCTGCTCGAAGCCCTCCCTCCCCCGGCACTGCCGCCTCCCCTGCCCCACCAGCACGCCCTCGCCCACCTGCTCGAGGCCCCCGTGCTGCCCACCTACTCGAAGTACCCCCGGCACCGCCGCCTCCCCTGCCCCGCCTGCACACCCACACCGCCCATCTGCTCAAAGCCAACCCCCCCGCCCCCACCCGAAGCCCTGGCTCCTCCCTCCCATGCCCCCACCGGCTGCCCCCGCTCGAAGCCCCCTTGATCCCTCTCTCCCACTCCACTCGAAGCATCCCCCAACCCCTCCCCTATGCCGCTCGGAGCCCCCTGCTCCCCCTCCTCGATGCCGCTCAAAGCCCCTCCTGTTCCCCCTTCCCCAGGCCGCTCGAAGCCCCCTGTTTCCCCTCCCCCATGCCGGTCGAAGCCTCCCATCCTCCCCCTCCCCCAAGCCCCCTTGCTTCCTCCCCCACACCGGTCGACCCATCACCAACAAGATCTACCTCCTCCAGGTCGACCCCCCACCCCACACCCTAACCTCCCCGCACGTCCCGTTCAGATGGCCGATCTGGCCAACAGTCTTAGCGTCATCAGTGACGAGATTGTCCAACACGAAAATGACCTCGATGGCGCTGATGAAGACGAAGGGGAGGAAATGGAGGCGGACAAAGTGGTTGTCTGGCTGCTTGACGAGGAAAGAGTAGGAGGAAGGAGAGGCTGCTTGGCGGGGAAGGAGTAGGAGGAAGGAGAGAGACGAAGAAATGAGGGAGAGTGGAAGAAAATCTACCATTATATTTGCTAGGGTTAGATTAACTCAACTTAAACCCAAGCTAGCTAACTCAAAAAGTCTCAAATTAACGGTAGGGTCTATAGGGTAAGACGAAGCAAGTTTAGGAGGTTGAGGGAGGAATGCCGATTTTTCAAAGGTCGTAGAGGTCATTTAAAAAGATAATAGGGTTTGTCGGGTAAAAATTCCTTTAATTAATCATTCAATGTGAATCGAATTCACATTAATAATTAATTAACAAATATAAATCACAATATACTCTCTCTAATATATTATAAACCACATTTATAATATATATGATTAATATGGATAGTGCTATCCATATTATTCATATCCATGATAATTAAATCGTATTTAATCATCTTCGATCTCTATTCTCATGTGCCAAAATAATACGAATCACATTCACATTATTTACATCTTTGATAATTAAATCACATTTAGTTATCTCATATAACTCTCCTTATAATATGAATCAAATTCATATTATCCATGATAGTTAAATCATATTTAATTATCAATTTTCTCGATGCTTGGATACATATATCAACAATGAAATAATCCATGAACACTTTCAAGGATAATGTGCTTTCTCCGCGGACACTTGGAGATAAGGACATGGTGATTGTATTGTTCCATGTATAGTGACTTGGATATTGAGATCATATCTCAAATCCAGATATCACGAACCTCTCATAGATGCTTGATTAAATCAAGATCGCAAATCTAATCTTCTCATTGCATCTGAATCATATTCAGATTAATGTCCAACGATTGGACCAAGATCAGATCACTTATCTACTGAGAGGAGTCACTAAAATCCAGACACGTTTCATCACTCCCTAGGAATGGAAGTGTCATGGTTATACAATCGTTTATGATCACATCACCCTTAGGTATTTCTAATACCTGTACATCATGTATATTGGAAGACCTAGATTAAACCCGAAGTTTGAGATCTCTTTTAGACTGTCTCCTTCAGAGTTTTATCATTAAGTTTCTCATTTGATCATTGGGAGTCGGTATCGATCATATACTTTCCAAAAGCATATATCATACCCAGGTATTGATCATATACTTTCCAAAAGTATATATCAAACCTACAAGTTCAGTCAAGCTTCCAAAGCGAGATGATCGTGCACGAAATTTGATTCTTCCCAATATCTCATGAGTGAGATCATGTCTTCCGGTTCAGTAATGAACATGTATGATCCCTCTGAGAGATCGTATTACTCATATGCCCTTGCATGCACACCAACGCGCCGGTGTATAGACCTTGGTTAGGTCATCAAACTATTGGTCTGCCAAATGTGCATACTCAGACATATAGTAACACATCTGTCTCCGATCAGAGGATACATGCCTATTTCGTGACACCATACGACATAGGACTTTGGTTATCTCGATCTCGTTAAGTCAACTCTTTGACCTAAATAATCTGACACCTTCGAATCTTTGTTCCTATGCAGAGGACCTGCATCAAGAGGTCGGTCAGATATCAACCTATGTGAGAAAGGATTGCCATCTCCTACTCATGCTGGAGATCATCTCTTAACAATCATTTGACGGTGCTTGATGAGTCCTTAATCTAACTCTTATGGTATTCATCCAAGCACTAGCCTCTATGATTCAATAATTGAATCAACAGATGTATGATCATTAAGATGACCATGGTACATAACCTTAATTGTACTAAGGGACCTATTATGCACTTAGTTATTCTTCATTTCAAATTAAGGAGTGAATTGCAATAACATTTATTGCATAATGGCTCGTCGTGGGCTCGCATGTCCAACAATCTCCCACTAGCCCAAAGAGTCATTAATGGGCTAATCATTTAAACCCACACTCATGTGACAATCATAGCCTATCTAATATAGACAGGTAAGCTGATCAGTCACTCTGTTCCTGAGAGACTATGCCAAGTCCTTTTACGACACTTGCATATCCCTCAGTAACAGTGCTCGCATCCAATGCAAATGTTGCATCTATTGCAACCAATATTCAATATTGAGGCAGTCATAATGTCTTTGACACTACAACTCAACAATCGTTATAATCAGTGTGTAATTTCAATTATCCTTATCAGAATACCCTTATTCCCAGAGATCTTTATCTCTTAAGGTATCTGCAGTTAAGACCTTTTAGATTACTATCTATAAAGTCTTTGGTTCTTGATGATGAGACTTTGAGATCGCTATCTCTAAGTCTTGTCATCTTTGAAGATATTGTTTTTATTGCTGCAACCTAAGTGTTTTATCTCTATATTAGGATTAGCAACAGTTTACTACTCCCACTGCATGTCAGACATCTGGCTTTTCATACATATCTAGCACATACTAGGCTTCTAGCAACCGATGCACAAGTGCAAGCAGTTTTAGCATTATCAACACTTGATATGCTATCCCTTCAGATTGGTCAGCACCAAATCTTAAGGGAAAAGAGCCTTCCTTGGATAGAATATATCCATGATGTACCAATAATGTGACAATCACAATTCTCACTCTTCTCTTTGCTTCTGAACAACTTCAAAACTAAGATCTAAGAGGTATCCTTGAGATCATATCTCAAGGCATGAAATAGCCAGATCATAAAATACTTATTATCATACTTATATCATTCTAAATGATTAGGTATTATCTACATTTAACATGATGAACACATTGGTACTCCCACTAAGCTTCACATGGTTCATCAAGATTCTATTTGAAGTCATAATATTTATAATTTCATCAAATCTTATGTTCCAACTACAAGAAGCTTATGAGAGTCCATAGATGGAGTTATTCAACTTGCACACCTTGCTTTCCTCAACCATGAAGCCATGGGGCTACTATATCCTCGGGGAGGTATTCATAAAGGAATGCAATCTTGACTTCCATCTCGAAGATGTCAAAGTCAAGTTTTGCATCTATAGTTAGCAACATTCTGATGGGTTTAAGCATGGTCACTGAAGAAGAAGTCTCATCGCAAGCAATGTCTTCTATTCAGTGTGTAGCTCATGGCTATGAGCCGTGCTTTGAAGGTCTCTACCTTCTCATTAGGTTCCCTCTTTCTCTTAAAGATCCATTTAGATCTTAACGGGTCTTACCCTTATAGGTGGATCCTTGAGGGTTCATATACAACACTTATATATGAAGTCTACATTTAGACTTTACTGTTAACATCCATCTCTGCATGTCATGATCTTCAGAAGCTTCATCATATGAAGCCAGATCATTGTCAGACTTATCTGGCACATGGAATTCATCTTCAAACTCATTTGAAGAGGTATTATTGTTTCATCTTTAGTTGTCCTTTTAGTTTCCGGCTTAAGGAGCCTCATTATCTTCTCAAGATTCAATGAGTTCTTTCACTTCATTTTCATCTTGATTCTCAAGAAAGACATCATCTTAGAATCATATTCTTAGAGATGAAATTCTTTAAGAATCTCAAGCTCATAAAGTACATCCAATACCATTCTTTATTTTCCTAATGAAGTAGCACTCTTTGGTGCTAGATTCCAGTTTACTTGCATGGAACCTTATTAAGGATATATATTGTAGTCTCTACTACATATATATCTTGGAAACTAAGGGATAACTATGCTAAGATTAATCATTTATTAAATCATGCCACACATGATCTAATTGTATCTCCCTACAACTCCATTGAATTTAGGTGTATTAGGAGAAGTGAGATAGGAATGATATTCCTATCTCCATAAGGTATTCCTTGAATTCATCTAATAGGTACTTGCTACCTAGACTAAATCAAATTCATTTCATCTTCCATCAAACTTTGGTTCTAAACCAAAAATGTGAAACCTTTGAACATTTCAAAGCTTTCTAAGGTGAAAGGAAGAAATCTCGTATCATAAATAATCATCGAATGATATCACATATCTTCAATGTTTATTATGATTCAGACGATCCACATACATCAATATGTACAAGATATTGAATACCTTGGCATCTTACATAATTCTCAGAGAAGAGTATATTGGACATGTTTACTTTGAATACAACATTCACAAGTATGTAAGATTTGAACCTTTAGACAATCTAAAGTTCTATATCTCACTAGTCTATCGATCATATCAATAAACATATGTCTAAGACTCGATGCTAGATCATTGTCAAATGGTCTTTATCATCCTATTGATCTATTAAGGTTTATTTTTCAGTATTAGAAATGTTAATGAGCCTTTCATTAATATTCTAATTTAGTAGAGTCCACTATCATAACTCTTTATGATATGTCTATTCCAGAATACATGTTCGTCTCCAACAATGAATGTATTCTAATATCTAAGTCATAGAGACATTCTCTAAGACCAAGGGCTCTCTCACTGAAAATATGAAGTCTATCTATCCAACAAAGATTGTTTCAACAATTACATCAACGCCCGTGTAGATGACTATTAAACCTTAAGATCAAGTTTCTTGTCTTCTAAAACACATGCAACCAATTGCAAGTGTTATTGGAAGATTGAGATACAATTATTAGAATATCTCATCAAATAAGCAAGTCAATATCAATGATTATATGCAGATTATTCTTATGCTCTATCTGAGTCCTTCACTAAGTATTCCAGACAGACTTGATAGTCATACTATCAACACATCAACTTATTGCAGTATTGGCATTCATCCAACTCTTTGGATGTCATATGGAAGTCACAGAAATACAATCAACTCTTTGACTTTCCTTCTTACACGGGTCCGACCCATGCTTCCACTGTGCTCTCTTCATCTATAAACAACCATTGTTCAAGATAAAGAATCTCTTATGTTGAATTCAAAAGATTTCAATATAAGAGCACTTCAACATTTATACATGCATCATTTAATTCATACAATATGAATATTATGAAGCTTCATGAATGACTAGAGTATAGACAGTAGAACGATGACACTCATCATGTCTACATCCATCTAGACTATTAGAACATTGGTTCAGGTAGGTATTCAAACATTTTGAATACATCATATCTTACAGAGCCACCATTCTGCATGATGCAGTGAACCATGTCATTCATGATTAAAATGTTAAGAGCACATATGTATGATAAACCATCTTCTTTAATTTTATAAGGATTAATTTGACAATTATGATCATCATCGACATGTCACTTCCAAAGTATATTCGATGAGATCAAGATTATAGAAGCATACAAACCCTAGGGTTGTAGTCCTATTGTATATTTAATTGTCATTCCTCATTATTATGAGGAAACTTGTACATTGCAACCACATACATTATGTGTCCAACTGCAAGTACAATATCTGGATCATGAGTCCAATCCATGATATTTTACTGGTTATTATTGAGTATAACATTGAGTGTGTTTAATGAAGGATTATATGAAATAAGAAATTTGCATAAGTGGATATATTTTATATATACATATTTTACTTTGATTTAGGAGTTTTTATATCAAAGTTGTCTTGCCTTGTCAATACTGAAAGTTCATTCCCTTAATCACTTTAAATGTAAAAGATATACTTACCATTATATCTCAAGCAAGATCTGGGATCTCCTTCCTTATCTTTGTCACATCCCAATAATATGAGAACCTGTGTCTCCGATAAAAAGAAGCGGGACCACATTCCACCTTGCAAGTCCAACTTGCATCTTCCAATTTGGTCTTTAACACCAAGACCCACCACCCCTAAGGCGATGTTGACCTGTCATTAATTGAACCAACCGTCAACAGGAATACAACTCGCTATGCACAATCCAATATCGCCCCAATAATATGAGGACCCGATATTGGGGTCACTACGCATACGTCCTTACTCTTTCGAAAAGCGAAGATCCCGATCCAAATAGATTGTATGCACGATCTGTCACTTCGTACAAGCGTCTCCTACATACAATATCTGGCGACGGAACCTTTCGCCTTGACGGGAGACCATGGATGTCACTTATGTGATCCTCCACCTCATATTCAAATTTTAATTAATTATTATGAATCATATTCATTACGATTAATACTTCAAGAGAAATAACAACTCTATTAAAAATAGAGTGTTTAACTTTTAATTGGATTCCATTTAATCTAATCATATTAAATTAATGATCCAATTAATATCCAACACACATTCTTAATTATTACTTGAATTATGGTTTTATCTCAAATACATATTATTTGAATTTTAATAATTAGAAAATACATCATGATCTCTCAAGCATCATTCGTTCCCTACCCACTGTCATGGTCAATACCGATAGGAGTGGGACAGACCACACACGGTGCAACCTGCTACCCCAACGCTCCCCGGCTAGGCATTATATCCGCCTCGGGAAAAAAGAATGCTGAGTCAATCACTTTTTACTTAAGATATTCATCGATTTTCAACCGAAGTTATACCATATAATATTCATCAAAACCATTTTGATAATATTATAAGGAGATTTGCTAAAAAAATCTCCAATCCTATTCAAGCAATAATGTTTTGCATGTAAAAGTTGTCCTACAACTATTGTAGGATAAATTAGAGTTTTTCATGAAAACAATGTTTGTTGGAAATTTCATATTAACAAATTGTGATGAAGATCAACTATCTTATCATTTTGGTTAATGCAATGTCATTCAAGGACATAATTATCATCTTTAAATATTTCACAAATATTTATCAATAATTATTTCAGAAAATTAACAATTAATTTTCATTAATTTATTTGAATGACAATCACAAGGTTCATGATTAAGTTTGTTAATTTCCAGCAGTGACCCCTACTCACTAAAATCAACATAACTCGATCAATTTAAATCCAGTTAATGCAAACTAAATTTATTTGTTCGCTAATCTGATTTAAAACAGAACTCAAGTGATAATTATACATTTTCAGGCATTTAGGATCTGTAAGTAACTCTTTAATTATGTCACTAATTGCCATCCCCGAAATAGTGGACATATAGTTATTAAAAAGATCATATCTTGAGTAATCGGATTCCAAATAACGCAAACTCAAATTCCACGATTTTCTTGTTTAATGGGGAACACTATCCAAGTGACATTTTTATGTTTAAATATTTTAAACAGAGCCGAAAAATTATCACAAAATAGGATTGCGGAAATTGAAATACTAAAATCTTCACGAACCCTATCGAGCCCAAATCTTCGTAGGTTCATGGATCATACCCAAAACCTATGTAAACCTGGCTTTGATACCACTTGAAGGATATGAGAAGAATCCTCAAGCGTATCACGGAAGCGTGATGATCGCAATGAATGCGATCGGGAGAGATTAGTCGTACTAGTTGCTCGATGCAGCGGAATTTAAAAATTCTAATATGATGAAATCACATGATCCAAGAACCTTTCTCAGATAGTTTCATCTAAACCACAATTAGGTATAAGGTTTACCTATTGAAGCGTGGTTGCAATCGAGTCTTTAAACCAAGAGATCTCCTGTCTCAAGTCCGATCCAACGGAGGAGACGATTGTGAGCGCAGGGATGAATCGCGTGCTCCTCGCAATTCATGTTGATGATCCAAGCGATGGATCTCCTGATCTCGTCACACGAGATCCAAAATCTCCTTCACGAGCGAGATGTACTGAAGGATATGGAGATCCACGAGTAGATGATCCGGCAGCATAACGACGATGCTGCATCGATGACGACTCTCACAATGGCTCCATGGTGGACGGCCATTATAAGAGAGAGAAGCTTGGCATGTGGAGAAGAGAGAGAGAGAGAGCATTCATTAATTATGTATTTCGAAGAGCAAGGGGTGCCTCTTCTTATATAGGGTTTTGGGAGTCCATGGATCCCAATCCATGAACAACACACAATCAATGATTGAGATTGATTTGTGTTTCTTTCAATGGCTATGATCTTGTTGTAAAAACACAACAACAATTAATTTATTTTAATATATATCAATAAATCAATATATTTAAATTCAAATCAAATAAATTAATTAGCCTTGGAGATAATGAGGAGATAAACCATATCCTCTAAAAAGGGAGGATGACTACCAACATCTCATGAGATCTCATTATCTCATGAGATCTCATTATCACATGAGATACCATTATCTCATGATATTTCCAAGATTTACAACAACAATTGTTGAAAATTATTTCATAAAAATAATTCATAATTATCTTATGAAATTTTGCAATCATGTCAATGGAAAAATGTGAATCAAATTCACATCTCAAAACAAAATATAAATTATATTTTAACTAATCATTCAATGTGAATCGAATTCACATCAATAATTAATTAACAAATATAAATCACAGTATGCTCTATCTAATATATTATAAGCACATTTATAATATGTATAATTAATATGGATAGTGCTTTCCATATTATTCATATCCATGATATTTAAATCGTATTTAATCATCTCAGATATCTATTCTCATGTGCCAAAATAATATGAATCGCATTCACATTATTCACATCTTTGATAATTAAATCGCATTTAATTATATCAGATAACTCTCCTTATAATATGAATCAAATTCATATTATCCATGATAACTAAATCACATTTAATTATCAATTTTCTCGATGCTTGGATACATATATCAACAATGTAATTATCCATGAACTCTTTCAAGGATAATGTGCTTTCTCCGCGGATACTTGGAGGTAAGGACAGGGTGATTGTATTGTTCCACGTATAGTGACTTGGATATTGAGATCATATCTCAAATCCAGATCTCACGGACCTCTCATAGATGCTTAATTAAATCAAGACCGCAAATCAAATCTTCTCATTGCATCTGAATCACATTCAGATCAATGTCCAACGGTTGGACCAAGATTAGATCACTTCTCTACTGAGAGGATTCACTAAAATCCAGACTCGTTTCATCACTCCCTAGGAATGTGAAGCGTCATGGTTATACAATCGTTTATGATCACATCACCCTCAGGTATTCCTAATACATGTACATCATGCATGTTGGAAGGCCTAGATTAAACTCGAAGTTTTAGATCTCTTTTAGACTGTCTCCTTCGGGATTTTATCATGAAGTTTCTCATTTGATCATTGGGAGTCGGTATCGATCATATACTTTTCAAAAGCATATATCATACCCAGGTGTTGATCATATACTTTCCAAAAGTATATATCAACCCTACAAATTCAGTCAAGCTTCCAAAGCAAGACGACCATGCACGGAATTTGATTCTTCCCAATATCTCATGAGTGAGATCATGTCTTCCGGTTCAGTAATAAACATGTATGATCCTTTTGAGAGATCGTATCACTCATATGCCCTTGTGTGCACACCAACGCGCCGATGTATAGACCTTGGTTAGTTCATCAACCTATTGGTTTGCCAAATATACATACTCAGACATATAGTAACACATCTGTCTCTGGTCAGAGGATGCGTGCCTATATCGTGACAGCATACGACATAGGACTTTGGTTATCTCGATCTCGTTAAGTCAACTCTTTGACCTAACTAATCCGACACCTTCGAATCTCTATTCCTATGCAGAGGACCTGCATCAAGATGTCGGTCAGATATCAGCCTATGTGAGAAATGATTGCCATCTCCTACTCAGGCTGGAGATCATCTCTTAACAATCATTTGACGGTGCTTGATGAGTCCTCAATCTAACACTTTCGATATTCATCCAAGCACCAGCCTCTATGATTCAATAATTGAATCAACAACCGTATGATCATTAAGATGGCCATGGTACATAACCCTAATTGTACCAAGGGACCTATTATGCAAATTAGTTATTCTTTCTTCCAGATTAAGGAGTGAATTGCAATAACATTTATTGCATAATGGCTCGTTGTGGGCTCACATGCCCAACATGTTCCAATGAGAGGGAGAGAAGAAATGAGACAACCCTAAACCCTCCATAAACTGGCCTGCTAACTACACTTCTAAGTCTGACAACTAAAGAGACGGTAGATGGGACACAATATTTGATTTATGATACTAACTAAAAAAGATAGTTTTAATATCTGGAAGATGGATTTATGACAACAAGATGAATTAACTAAAAAGACTCTTGGGATTTGGATTGTTTTTTTATTTACCCTCCTAAAAATGGGTTCCTTTTTCTCCTCCTTGATACGAGGACCTGCTCTAAAGCATATGGTACATATGTAAATAATCACTGTATTGATCTGGGATTTGGATTAATTGTGTTACCAGTCCTCAGATAAATATTTTTTTTAGTAGGAGGTCGTTGTTGATTCAATAATCCGGACTCAATATATGTATCGCACATTTGTAGTTTTATTATATAATATACAAGGGCGTGTCACTGGCAGCGTATGACACACGGTTTTATAGGTTGTGATTAGTACATGTGAGACTGATGGTTCTAGTTTTTTTACCTATGCTTTTAAATTGGATCTACCGGCAGTTGTGGAAATGATGGTCCCCCTCCCTTTCTCTCTTCCCCTTTACCTTTTCCTCTAGTAACACTTAAGAATGCAAACGGACGGATACATACATACATATATACATATACATACATACATATATATATATATATATATATATATATATATATATATATATATATATATGGAACCTTTCAAATGAGGTGGGGGTTTTTCCGAAATTGTAAATGCCGCTGTGAATTTAGTAAAAACTCTGTAACTGTTTTGTAAAATATAAACTGTACATTGTAAAAAAATGAATTTTGTAAAATATAGCATCTAAATTCAAATTAAAATTTTCATCTAATATAATAATATTTTCATAATTTTATTTCACTATACATTTGTGTTAATATTTATTGTTATATGTATGAAATAAGAAATTGTAAAATATATTGGAAAGATGCCTAAATTGAAGGTGGCTCACCATATATATGGTGAGACCCCGTCTCATTTGAAGTTTCTCCTATATATATATATATATATATATATGTATATATATATATATATGGTAAAATAGGGCTGCCCCCAGGGAGTAGCCAACTTGGCTACTCCTACCCCTATTTTTCCCTCATTTTTTTATTTTTTTGGAAAATAAAAATTTGTATATTCATCATTACATCCCTCTCACATTCTATTAAAATTTTGTCAGAAATAGAGACTCCTAAGCCCTTCATCCAGACGTCATTTTTTAACGGTCGCATGATTTTTTAAATCGACCATGTTTGGATGGAGGCCGTAGGAGTCTCCGTTTCTGACGAAGTTTTAATAGAATGTGAGAGGGATATAATCATGAATATACAAATTTTTATTTTCCAAAAAATAAAAAAATGAGGGGAAAATAGGGGTGGGAGTAGCCAAGTTGGCTACTCCCTGGGGGCAACCCCATTTACCTCATATATATATATATATATATATTACTGGATATATATATTACTGGATATATATTACTGTACCTTTATTCATTTTTTAATACAAATATGAATGCGGATACAGATATGACGGATATTAAAACTATCTTACTATATCCTTTAAAAATTGATACGGATGTAAAACAGATACCGATCGCATATGAATGACTCTTGGTATTTATGATACTAGAAGATGGAAAAGAGCTCCTATGATGTTTCTCCAGTTGGCAGACCTCACACTCTAAGTTGACAGTGGGAGGAAGCTGGGAAATGACACAACAAAGCTTTTGAATGGATGGGTGACCCGATTGTTGATCCCAGAGGGTACCGAACAAAGCACAAAATTGAGTTCCAGAATAGGTAGTAGTCCCGGATGATTGTAGCAGATGATAGACAACCCCTTCCTTACAGCCCGCACCAATCGTCCTCCCAGTTAGAATGTCCTGAAAACACATGAAACATCGTCAAAAATAGTTTGCAGTTCAACTCCTTTCAGATCTGGCTAACGGAGAGAAGATTGATTGGAAATTCCGATAGAAACTGAACATTGTTGCGATGAATGTTAGGGATAAGAGGTACATCCTCTTGTCCTTTGATAGGGGAAAAAGACCATTTGCAACTTGTATTGTTCGTCCAGGTGGTATTAATAAGCCATTCTGACTTCATTTAGTAAGGTTTGTTCTAAATGGTCATTTAGTAAGGTTTGTTCTCCACATAGATGAGGAGGCGCATGTATTAATAAACCATTCTGACTTCACAAAGTAACTTACATGATCAATAAGGATACCTATGTGAGCGACAACTACTATTTCTGGAGTTTCACTCAAATTCAGAGGAATACAATCTTATGGGTAAAGCCTATTCAAGCGTTGCCACAAATCTTCAAAGTCGTGCATGGGAACTTCTATTATGGCAACATCGCTTTCTGCGGCAACAACCCTTGCCATAGGAGCATGATGTCCTTGTTTGCTATAGCGGGCAACCTTGACATGGCTGAACTTGTGACAATATGTGCATTGAATTATGCCTCGACTCTGGACAGCGATGAAGCAACCTCGCCCCCAACTACTAAATGATCCACGAGCTCCTCATCTTGATGCAGCAAAAAGCACAATGGCTTGTCCTTGAACGTCTATGTGTATGCCTATGTGAGGGACAATTAGACAACTCAGGGTGCTATAAGCCTTCTCCATGGTAAGGAGAACAACAACGACCATATGATCAGGGGTTGTGGCATAGGCCAAGTCGAGTCATGCTAAAAACACGAAGCATGCCATTTGTTGACAATGTTCCTTCTATTTAGGACAACTACATCTAGGAATGCACACATTATAACGTTCAAGTAATGATTTGAGAGTAGAGAAGTATTCAGATAGGGATCGTCCTTCTTGCTTCATATTTAGCATATCAAAGTAGGTTTGATAAATGCTACTTGAGTTCTTCTCCTGTCCATATGTGTCTTGGATAGATGTCCACATTTCATGAGCGGTGTAATAGTATACCAGCTCATCAGCAATCTTGTCAATAACACTGACCATGATCCAAGAGTTGACCATCTCGTCATCCTTCACCCATGTGGTGAATTTTCCCGTCTTCTTAGTAGGCTCTGATTCTAATAGAATGTGCTCCTTGTCGTATCCTCGCACGATCATGAGGAACATACGAGACCACTTGGGATGGTTGGTCTCATCCAACTTGGGAATTGAGCCGAACGAGGGTAGTCTGGTACTCCCTCCGTTATATCCCTGAGATGTGACTTCTGACTGGGACATCTCGAACTATGAATCAAGCCTACTGTAGAGAAAATATTATACTATTAAGAAACCATCTTAGGTCATACCATCACTCAATATGTATGAATCGAGAAGAGGCTAGATGGTGGAGTTGGGTGATGTATTTGGTGGGAAAAATCGTGCACAGAGCATGGAGATGAGTAAGTAGACCCCAACATTGGAGTGGGGCTAGACGCAGCTCGACGCTTGGGCATCGTGTGAGGCAGGGGCAGGTCAACGCTGGAGGTATGACTGGATGCAGGTCGGTGATGACAGGTTTGACGTCTGGGAGGGTGGCGACAGGGAGGTGGGGTGGGGGGGGGGGGGGGGGCTTGGTCGGTTATGGGGTAGGGGGTTTTAGGGAGGCAGTGGGGTCGGGCAGGGAGGCGGGTCAAGGCATGGAGGCAGGGGGATGGGCTATGGAAGGAGATGGGGGGGGGGGGGGGGGGGGTTGGGGTTACGTGGGGCTGGGGGCGTCGGAGCAAGGTAGGGCATTGATACGGGCTAGGCTGGTGTTATGCGGGGCGTCGGGGGGAGAAGGGTAGGGGGAGGGAGGGCGATGACGGGTTGGCTCTGATGCCAAGTAGAAATTAGGATTAATTGTTTTCTGTATTAGAATATAGTACCCTAGGGTTGTATATATAGAGTGCCATAGGGTTAGGGTCATACAATTAAACTATTCTAACCCTAGGGTTAGGGTTACAATTAGACTCTCAACATATAGAACAAATGAATATACGAGCAGGAAAAGTCGTCTCATCACTAAGAGATTGGAAATTCGTAAAAGCCTCTTTAACTCGTGGAAGAAGCAGGTCATATAAATATGCATGTTTCCACAGAACTTCTGACCGTCATTAAGTGAATCGATCCTATAATTGCGATAGAAGAATATTTGTGGACGTAAAGGACACGAGACACCACTTCCAAACATGGTGGATGAAGGGTCTCACTGAATCGAGAAAGGTATGACCTCTCACAAGAAGCATTGAATCCACACTATCCTAGTGTGAGCTAGTTCATAAGATGGCCTTTGGCCTATGTTATCTAGAATCATAGTCCAAGGTAGGACGCTTCCTACTTTCACGATGTAGAAGGCTATGACTTCCACACAAGTGAGAGTCATTCTTAGGTATAGATAGAGATAGCAATAAAGCATGAATGGTAAAGTTAGAAGACTAAACCACAAGTGGATCGGATGGCAAAAGTAGATGTGCTAGTGGAAAAAGCTAAGGAAAAGCAATCTCAAGTGCCAAATTCGATGAGTTGAGATCTTTTATATAATAGCAGCGGAGTCGAGTTGAGTTAAGAACTATAGAAAGAAAGAGGAGAAAAGGGGACATAGAACTCTAGTCGAAGCGAGAAATTCAAAAGGGGAGATGTATATAGAAGTTTGAGCAGGGCTAGAGCTCAACTTTAAAGTAGATGATGGAGACGATTGTAGGTAAGCATGAAAGATGACTATGTCCCACTCAAAGCAAGAGCTCACTACCGTGAGGGTGTGCAAAGTGGCATGTATCAATTGTCTACTCTTTCAGGCTGAGGATAGAACATATAAACCTATGACTTAGACCTTTTCGTAAACCATGCTAATATATAATTGTATTCGACTTATAGAATACTACTTTGGCAGGGACATCAATTAGATATCTAGCCTTCCTTTCTTTTTTTATACGAGAGAAATCAATAATAATTTGTACCTTGTCCGCCTAAGATGAGTTCTTGATCAATAGAAAGTAAGGAGCACATTGAAAACTGCATTGGCTCTTGCTTCCTGCAACTATATTATAGCTTCTTAGAACATATATTTCAAGTCTATCTTCTCTTCCTACATCCCTTAAGAACTAGTGGAGACCGTCAGCAGATATCAAAGTGATATCCATATCTGTATCCATTTTAAAATGGATGCGGATGTCAAAATCTATATAAAATGGATATGGTGTGAGATCGAATACGGATATATCCGTATTCATTTGCTTCCTAATACACATAGATACACAAATTTATGAATATTTAGGACATAAAAATATATTACAATTACATCTATTTTCAAATTATTAGTGTCATTATTTTAAAAGATGAAGAGTGAGGTAGACAAAAAAACAAAAGTTGAATGAATATTGATCTAATTACATCTGTCGTTATATATTTTTCACTTCCTCACGTCAAAAATTTCTTAAGTTCGATATTCATTTATATTTAAGTTGATTTGCTATAAATCTCATTCAGACTCGATTCTAAACATAGGTTTGGGCGCGTTGAATGAATCTAATCGAAGATATTTACCATGTTTGATGCCTTTCAAGGTTTTAAAAATCGAATCGAACCGATCGGTTGAACTGGTTAAATCAAGAATCGGAGGGAAAGCGGTCCAACCATCCAGTTTTTATTCAGAAAATAAAAATCAGCCAAAATCAGTTAGATCACTTAAATCCGGTTGAACCAATTGAAACAAACCACCGGTTCAACCATCAATTTTTTGATAAAAAAATAATTTCTAATAAATTATCAAAATACAAACTTTTTCAGAAATATTCGTAATCTAGTCTCATTCTAACCCATAGTATAGTATTCTTTAATTTCTTCTCCTTCATATGTGTCAATGACTCATTATTGCTTGTCCCTTCCTACCATATGTGCATTACCTCTCTCTTCTCACATTGTGTATGAGGTTGTCCACTTATAACAATAATAAGCGAAGAAGATATTATCATAATCATACTATGAGAAACAATAAATTAACGACACTTATCATCAATTAGAGTTTAATTACTTTTAAAATTATTAACTTTTTACATCACATATATGTATTTATATAAATTTTATGAAATATGATTATTATGCCCTTTCCAATTTTTTTAAGAACATTTATACCGTTAACTTTTAAACAATATCATTTATGCTCCAATATTTTTTTTAAAAATTTCACATTATCATCCTTGTGTTGGTATAAAATGGGAGCACAAATTTACTAATAAAATACCATTGCTATTGATTTTGTAAAATATAGGGGATGCATGCAATTGTAATAAAAATAGGGGTATAAATGTTATTGGAAAAACTTGAAAGGACAAGAGTAAACAAATCCTAGAAAGATATGATGTAACATTATTTCGTATTTATTTGTATGATATACAGTTTAACTCGGTTCGACCCGGTTGAATCATACGAACCAAACCAACAATACAACGATTCGATCTTTTCCTTTTTTTTTGAACTGCTGACGTCATTACCGGTTCGACCGGTCAATTCCAATAGTCCAACCATAAAAACCAAAAACCGATACGTGCCCGATTTGATGTCCAGTTCAGTTTCTAAAACCTCGCCTTTACACACTATTGATTAGTTTATTAGGTTCTTCGAATTTACATGGATGCCCATGCATAATTCGGAAACAATATGGTAATGTTAATATAATGTATTTAGGGTTTTTTACATTTATATCCTTCTGAGATTCTACCATTATAGTTGTACCCTTACTTTTCTGCAATAATATATCTCTTTATACTTACAAAATTCACAATATTATCCCTTTATTATTACACTTATGCCCCTATTTTACTTTAACAGAAGGACGGTTTATGATTTTTTTAAGGAAAAAGGGCCGACACTATATAGATGTGTGCCCAAAAAAGTCACCATTTATCCTTAAAATATTAGAAGCCCGAAAATGAGAGTGAATCATCGGAAAAAGTTTGTGAATTTCTAAGAATACGTGTACAAGTGTTATTGCAAAAGGTAGGGATATAATTGTAATTGCATAACCTTGAAGGGACACAAGTGTAATTGCGTAATGTTAATATAATTTATTTAGGGTTTTTTACATTTATATCCTTTGAAGATTTTACAATTATAGTTGCGCTCCTATTTTTTGCAATAACACACGTGACAAAATTCACATTATTACTCTTTTGTCACTCACTTATACCCCTATTTTACCTTAACGGAAGAGCAGTTTGTGAATTTGCAAGAATACGTAAGTACAAGCGTTATTTCAAACAAGTAGGGATATAAATGTTATTGCATAACCTCAAAGGGACACAAATGTAAAACTAATTATTTAATTACCTCATGGCCTTTGTAAAAGCATACTATTACTATCTCTGTTCATGAAAGCAGTCGGAGTAGAGGCATATGCGGCGGCATATGCCTAAGCGGCCTCCTCAGTGCACCAATTACCTGAAGCCCCACTTTGTGCGTCCTTTGCGCAGATATGGCCTGCATATGCAGGCTGTGCGGGCGCATATGTGCTCTACGCGTCCGTTTAAAGTCCAGTTGAGTAATCTTAAGATCCCGATCTTGTATTATTTTGATTTTATATATTAAATTAGATTATGCAATACTATCTTGGATGATTTTGATACTTAGTTGTACTATTTTGAGCTCTACATGAAACTATTTTTCTTGAATTTTTTATTGGACCACATCTATTCATAAATTCAGTTTAGTTGTGGTCACTTTTGTAGATATGTATTTATTTTTAAATAAAAATAGAAAACCGTTTAAAACCACATATACTCCGCATATGCCCCCGCATACTGCTTAATCATTATTCAGTGACCTGTCCGAACGCATATATATACCGCTTTCCTGAACCTTGATTACTATACATGCCTCTTAGTTTGTGCAAGAAAGTAATTATCGTTTTTACTAAAACAGTACCCCTGTAAATGTAACAATTTTGGACACAACCGGCTGACCTCCGTTCTCGTTTATTGTAGGAAAAATGTTAAAACACACAGCTCGTATACACCATTTGCACAGATGGAATTATAGATGAACAAGCAATTATTATTGATATCAAGCTGAGGGCAACCTTGATTCTGATCTACTTGTCGATCTGGCCCAACTTGCCAAGACCATTGCATCTGGGGCACACGATCTGAGCCTGGTCCTTCCTCGCCGCGTTCGCCCGCAGCGCCGCACCCCCCTTCCTCACGAACCCCGCTCCGTCGCACTCCGGGCACCTGTAAGCCAAGGCTGCCTCAGTTCTGAGTACATGTAGACTTTATCTTGTGTTTATCGACGCATTCAAATATAATTCGATCTTGGCAATCAAGATCGTACGTTGATGATCGGACGCTTCACAACTCCGAGCTCATTGAAAAATTCATATACACACATATATACATACAGAGTAGTGATCCTGTGAGAGCAAAAAAATGTGAGAGCATGAGAGCATGCTTTCTGGACCACATGATTCTGTTTTCTCTCTCCCGGTCTTCTCTCTCCTGGTTGGATCATGTGGTCCAGAATGCGCATGCTCTCATGGTCTCACATGTTTTGGCTCTCATAGGATCACTCCTCTATACACATATTTACGGAATAATAGAAGAATATTTATTACTGCCAATAAACTTTATCTTAATCTTAATAACTTTACCAATATTACTTACAGGTCCTTGCGCGTGAAGAGGATGGGGTAGGCTGTGCCCAGCAGAGCCACCGCGATGGCTCCGGCCACCAGGTACACCGTGCCGTCCGCCGACACATCACCGTAAGCCGAGACCACCACGCTCGACGCTCTCTTCTTCCTTCCGGACGTGACAACCGAATGCGGCGGAGACGGCAAGTTGGTCCTAACAAGTGTATGCACGCGAGGGACGGCCGGCGACGGCAAGGACAAGGCGACGGTCAGCGATGCCATTGGATCGGCTTTGGATTGGCGTGACGGAGATCCAGTGGGCTGCTTTAAGAGGGTGAGTGTGGAGGGCAGGAGGACACGAGGAACAGTGGATACGTTGACACGTGTAGATGTGGATATGGTGAGAAATGGATAAGAGGCATTAGGGATATCTTCGAGCTGTTCCCAATCACCGATAGTTGCCGAATTAATTTAAAAAATTTAAGTAAAATATTTACATACATTTTCTAAATACATCTATAATTTGAAACAACTGTAGTACCATTGCAATGAAATGGAGCTATATCAATGAATAATTGGACTATTTATTGTACATCTTGTGAAAAAAATATTTGTAGTGATTTTAAAATCTTGATAGATGCAAATATAAAATATTATATACTGCAATAAATTTAAGTAGATATGGATGTCCATGTTCATCTCGTGGAATAATGCATGTGTTATATATTTTTATATGAGGAAAGTGATCCTACTCCATGAAGTATGTAATTTTGTCTACTTCATGCTTATTTTTTGTCATTTTTTTATTTTTTTGAAAAATACTTTCGTTGATTCACATAATTATATCACTCTAATATGTCATTCGAATTTTATCAGATACATAGACTTTTTCCCTCCATCCAGAACATGTTGAATACAACAATTCCATGACTGGTAAAATTACATGTTCTAGATGCATGGCATAGGAGTCTCTGTTTCTGACGAAATTTGAATGACATATTAGATAGATATAGTGATGAAAATCCATTAAAGCATTTTTCAAAATTGACAAAAAATGAACGTGGGGTATGTAAGGTTATCTACTCCATAGAGTAGGATTCCTTTCCTTTGTTTATATGATGCAGACTTCGTCGTTGTTGTTGTCAAAAACATCAAATTTTAAAAAATAAATAAGAAAAATTGGCGCAGTGAAAAAGAGTGAATGCACATGTCGGTAGAGTTTGAAACAAAATAAGAATGCCGAGAAATGACATCATTTTAATGTTTTTTATTCCGTCGATTTAATTTTATTCACTTAGTTTCTACTATAGATGTCATATTTTATTTTTACCTCTATTTAATCAGTGTATTGTTTTAAGACTTTATATTACTTTATGTATTATAGTTTTTAAAACAATTGTAATTAATTTGTAATTCAATAAAAAAATCATTATTAAAATCTATATTATTTAGTAGGATTTTTAGGCAATTTATTAATGTTTTTATAATTTATATGTAACTTACATTGAATTATTATCTATTGAGTTGTACACGTGATAAATCATATTAAAATATTTTGTTCTCTTTTGATGTTTTTTTCTATTGAGTTGAATTTAAGTACTATCAATCCTTATTTTTTCTTAAATCAGGATATATTACAAAGAAACTGTTCGGAGACGGACAACAAGCTGTGCCGCCAATCCCTTTTGGATGAAAAATCCAATTCTTCGGAACACAACATATTACTATTTAACTTGCATTTTCATAAACTACTTAATATGCATTTAATGTGGATTATTTACTGTATAATGTACAATATGAACTTACATATAATTTGTATACATGCAAAATGATTTGATTGATGCAAATATGCGTAGGATCACGATACTATAAGTAGGGGAGTAAAATCACAAAAAATGACCGATAAAAATATCCCTAATTTTTATCTGTGAATACAAATTATTTATCTGTGAATAACGAGAGAGGGAGAGCCCCTTTGACCATCTCAGATGACAACTGAGAGGCTTTTGAGGTTGATCGAAGACCTCCTTATTGTTGGCGAATCGTGAAGGTACCTCAAGATCAATGACTCTATAGGTATATGATGCACAAGACTTTCTTGCTTGATTTATATAGTGAATTGTATGAAGTATGAAGATAAGTAGAACATAGATCGAGATTTTGCGCACATTGGATCTTAATAGAGTTGTTGGTAATAAATTCATTCAAGAAATCAACATTCAAAATTTCCCTGAAAAATTCAAGTGATTGAGAAGTCAAAAATGGATTGATCAATTATCAATCACTCAAGTGACTGTTATAATTAAATGATGAACTATTAAAATTTGATCAGTTATACCTTAAAAGCGACCAATCAATCAATGGAAAGTAAGCTTTAATGATTTTTTTGTGAAAAAAAAGAGCGATGAATCAAAATCATGACAACTGTTAAAAGTGATTGATTAGGTAAAAGGAGGTGATCAATTGGAATCAAAACAATAAGTTAAAAGGATGGGTATAGGAGAGGAGAAGTTGTGCTACTGGGTGTGGGTTGATGTTAAGTAATACCGTTAAATTTAACGTTTCTAAATAATTAACAACTAGTAGGCACCCCGTGCTTTGCACGGGCTATTGTGTTTTGTGAGGATGTGTTTTGTGCATCTCATTTGATTAATTGCATAGCCTCTTCCACTATAAAAAAATCATATAATCAAGGCACAAAATAATAGTAGAGAGAATTCAAATGTGTCTTTTCCATTTTCAATTGTGATTAATTATATTAAAATTTTCAACGTAAGCAAAATTAATCTTGTCTATATCCACAACACCAAAATAAGCAAGAAATCACAATGTAAGAAAAATTTTCAATTCCTTGTGCAAACCACGGGCCATGTGGTTGGAGACATGACCGTAGTCGGCATTAAAGGGAATGGGGAATGGGGTACTGAGGAGGGTTGTGAAGTTCATTTACAACATTTTTTAGTGAAAATTGAAATGCGGGTGATAAAAATAAATTCATGATTGCGATGCCCTCTATAACAGATGTTATAGATAGAATGTCTTCGTCGTTGTTATAAAATATACGTCATGCAACTAAAGTTTAGTTACGATATTTACGACAACAAAACTTTGCTCTTATAGTATATACATATAACAATATTATTTTTTATACTTGAAATTAACGACAAAGTCATATATAATGACGATTAATTAGAAGTTTGAAAAATAGTAATAGCTAAGCGTTAGTACGTGGACAGTTGCTAATGATATAATGACAGATACGATATTTGTGGCTAATTTAGATATGAAAAATCATTTCTCATGGTTCAGTTTTGTTGTATTGCTTATATATTTTAAATTTTTAAAATTTTCACTAATCATCACTAAATATTGAATTAAAATAATAGCTAAATATTGAATTTAAAATAATAGCTATGATTAGTTAAAAATTTGAAAAATAACAATAGGTAAATGTTACTATGAATGGTGGCCACGTCGTTAATTTTAAGTAAAAAATATCTTTGCAAATAATATTATCATTATTATATAATTAATATGTAGTGATGGGTTATAAACAGTCATATAGCCCCATTTAATTCTAGTGCTCATATATCTATTAAATGAGGCTGATCTCCAAATTTGGAGAGGATATCAGATCATTTTCTACAATTATTTGTTATAATCTAACTTCTAATATTTCATATCATTAAAGACAGGTTGACATGATGTAGAAATGAGGCCTTCTCACATTACAACAAAATTGAGCTATAGTGACGTTTTTTTTAAATCCGTTACTAAATTAATCGTTGTTAAATATATAAAAACAATATTATTTATTGCAAAATGATTTTCCGTACTTGAAATTAGCAATAAATGTCATATATGCCGTTATATCATTAGTAACGGTCTACATAACGATGCTTATCCGTTACCATTTTTCAAGCTTCTAATTAATCGTCGTTAATTTGAACTAAAAAATAGCGACGATTAGTTGATATTATGAAAAATAGCAGCGTCACTATATGGACCATTGCTAATGATATAGTGACAAATATGATATTCGTTGCCAATTTCATGTAAGGAAATGTATTTTGTAACGAATGATATCGTCATTACATATTTAACAACGGCCAATTTAGTGACAGATTTTGAAAAAATTGTTACTATAGATCTATTTTGTTGTAGTGCCATTACTATTAGATAAACAAATAATGTAATTGGTATTAAGTTGACGAATAAGATGAGAGTGTGGATGATGGACTTGAAATAATTGAGTTCTCCAAAAGTTTTGTTGAAAATTTAGGGGTAAAATCGAAAGTGGAACATAACACCTACCACTTTGATCATGTCACGGAAATCACCGGATTGATATACTATATATCTAAGCACCAGTTAATCACTCACAACAATATTTCAGATAATGCCTGACAGGAATTGAAGAAAGTCTGAAGGATGATGGTGATGCAGTTGATGAACTTCCGACGAGAAGATATCTCCTAAGTAAGAGTAATTAATGAAACCTTGAAAATCTTAAAGCAGTGAACTCCCATTTCAATCAGATCTTAAAACTCTTGGTCAATGAATAGATGAAGCCCTCTAGCTTACTGCAATTTGGCAATTAAAAAGCTGATCGAATCTGCAAAATCAAAAAACTGTTAGAAATGGTAATTGTAACTTGGAGGGCATACACCAGGTTGTACGTGTTGGAAATGAAATTCAAAAAACTAATTACGCATGCACATGATGACTATGTAATGTATTTGCTCTATCTATGCCTGCAAATCGTTCAAACAATGCCAACGATGAAAAGCGGCTTAACATTATATATGTAATGTAAACTTGAAACCTCCCTTGAATATATTATCAGAGAAATTCTACAATATTGAAATTAATTCATCATTATTGTTGCGCTCTATCCCGGATTGTTCTATGCCAATAGAATAGATATCGTAGGCACGAACAAAATCATATACATGAGAGGCTGACGATATGGGAGTTGCCGCTGATAGGCAAACTCTGCCATCGATGCATGCATGAGAGGATGGTCCCGCCGAAGCTGCAGACGAGTTCACGTGAGATGTGAGGGGATCCTTGCATGCATGCGAGACCGTCAGGGAGGATATAAGGATGCTATCAGCCACAACGGACATGTGGTTTCTGGCGTCCGACTGGGTTCTCTCTTTTCTCCAAAGATGCGGTAGGAGACGATAATGGGAAGAGGCATACGATGTCCTATAATGGTGAAGATATTTATCAAACCGATGAAGAAGATGGGGAAGGATATGTGCGGCGTAGACAGTCGCTCGGCACGTAATAATCGAGGCCATCAACAATGACGCCTGGCACCTTCACCTGCAATGCCTGGGCACATCGACGACCTCCATTGCAAAAGCCACATGTAACCCAAGCAACTATTAAAAATTATTATATCAAATATATGGAATGCCATGAAAAGATCACCGGGCACTCAAAGGGTTAAAATATATGAACAGTGCCGTGAACAGTAACATGTCCACGGCCTTTAATATATAGTAAGATATACATTACTTTGTATGCAGGAAAACAAATGGATGTGGATATCTTATATTCAATTCCTCGACAAAATTATTTTTTTTTCATTTTTTTGGACATTTGAATCTATATACATTATAAATGAATATGGATAGAGACTCCACTTTAATACCAACTATATATGTGTCCATGTGTATGTATACATACATATATATACATATGCATGCGTACGCGTGTGTGTTTCATTTTATTTGTGTGTGTGTGCACGCTAAGAGAGGCGAGGACGGCCCAAGAAGTGTTGGAAAGAGGCTATACGAAGGGATCTTAGTTTTTTGGATATAAGTCCGAGATTGACCCAAGATAGATATGAATGGAGGTGAAGAATCCATGTAGCCGACCCTACTTAATTGTGGGAAAAGGCTTTGTTGTTGTTGTTGTGTGTGGTGCGCGCGCGCGTGTGCGCGTGTGTGTGTGCGTGCGTGTGTGTAGGGGGACCTTTCAAATGAGGTTGGCACTTTTCTGGAATTGTAAAGGTCACTGTGAATTTAGTAAAAACTCTGTAACAGATTTGTAAAAGTATAAACTGCACATTGTAAAAAATAAATTTTGTAAAATACAACATCCAAATTTATATTAACATTTTCATCCAATATAATAACATTTTCATAATTTTATTTCACTATACATGTTGTGTTAGTATTTATTGTTATATATATGAAACAAGAAATTATAAATATATTGAAAAGATGCTTAAATTGAGGGTGACTCACCATATATATGGTGAGACCCTGTCTCATTTGAAGTTTCTCATATATATGTGTGTGTGTGTATGTCTTAATGCATAGTTGTGGATTAGTTTATAACCGCATGCAAGAAAATGTTATACCCTTATTATATCTGATATGCATTTTATAAAAACATAAACACTTAGCATATTTATATCATGATAAGTCATTCAGATCATGTATATCTAAGTTAACGCATACATTACGTATGCTATTATTTATATTTAATATGTATTTATTTTATTTACCTCTTTAAGGATAAGATACATATTTTTTTATCCGTCAATATTTGTATTTATGCCCGTGTTTATTTATTGAAATTGATAAAGATATGATAATACCTACAAACATATTCATAACTTGATACTTAACATTTCTATTTTAATATAATTACTCTTTACATTCTAAATTTTAATGATAATGTCAACATCCTACTTTATACCAAAAAATAAAAAATGATTATAAGATCATATCACAAGATATACATCATATATGTGATTGTATCATTTAGTTATAGTTAAGTAATTGGGTTTACACCCGTAACTCTGAGTAATTTCGTATTTACAATCATAATCTCAAGTAATCGCGAATTACATCCAAGACTCTCAATAGTCTTAACTCTTACACCCATAACCTTTGTATTAACTTCTATCCAATTTTCCGTTAAATATAATAGGATTCGTTAAGTATTTTACAAATTTTTACTCTTTAAATTATATTATTTACAAATGAGTCCACTCCCCCCTCCTTATCGACCACCTCCTCTCCTTCCTTCTCCACAATCCACCTCCCCTCGGCCAACCACCTCCTCCCAGTCGACCACCTCCTCCTCCCCCAATCCACCGCGGTCGCCGCCTCAAAGCACCCTTGCAAGACAAGATCCCCCGACTCCCAGCCTCAGTCTGCAACCGCCTCCAGCTCGTAACCCCCGTCGAATCCCTCCCCCCAGCTCCCGTCAACCTCTATTGAACCCCCAGCTGCATTCGCCCTCTAGCTCCTGGCCACTGCAACCACCGGGAAATGCTGCTCAGAAGCAAGAATTGTTTTCCTGCGTCAGTCGCAACTTGCAAGTCCATGGATTCCCAATAATCCCAAGAAAGATGTGGCATGTGCATCATCATCATCATGTTGCCCCTCCAATTAGTAACATCTGCATTCATTCACCATTGGGCCATGCTAATTATATTAGCCCGGCGGTGAGCTGAGTGGGCTAGTGCGTCAAAGTCGGTAGAAAGAGTTCACAAAGCGTGCGGAGCGGGTGGGAGTCTATACATCATCATGAAACCGGCGACACTGCTCGCTCCAAAGTAGGTTTCTTGATTGGAGGAAAGAATGCGCGTGCCTGGCCTTGACTTGACTCGTCTTGCTTGCTCGCACCCACCTGTTACAATAAATCTACTGTCAGAGACCTCCGTTTCTGGAGCAGAAGGTTCTGAAATTTGCCAGATCAGGAATGCCAACTTTCTGATGCGAAACTGCTGTGGCAATGAACAGGAGATGCTCTCCTTGCTCGGATATGATGGATAATTCCAACAACAGTTAACCAGCAAGGAAGAAGAGATTCGTATGGATCTGAAGAGGGGGATGGGATAGGAACACCAAAACGGATCAGATCAAATGTCAAGCCCATCTGCAATAGACAAATGTAACGTCAACCTTCCCTCAGATATTTTATAGACAAAAAGCCAAAGGAATAGTCCGAATAAATTAAGGATTTTTTACCCGGCAGATCCTATAATCTTTTCCAATTACTTCTACGACCTTTGAAACATCATAATTCTTCCACCGACCCTGTAAAATTGCCAACCCTTACCCTACAGACCCTACGATTAAGCCCCGTTAATTTACCCGTTAAAATTAACCATATTTCGTTATGTTCCTTTACATTATACTCATTTTGTTTATTAAATTTACATCAAGTGCCACTCCATCATCCGAGACCCTCCCGGTGATGGAGGCCTCCCTGCCGTCACCGCCCCATGGATGATTGAGGCCCCCCCTCCCTCCGCGGACGATGGAGGCTCCTCCCCTGCCGTTGCTGCTTAGCCCCTCCCTCCCCCGATGGAGCCCTCCCTCCCGCTGATGATGGAGTCTCCTCCCCCCTCCCTCCCCCGACGATGGAGGCTCCCCCCGGCCCGCTGCTGCTTCCCCCCTCCCCCCTGTCGCCACTGCTTCGCCTACTACCGTTGCTTCGCTCCCCCCCCCCACCCCTAATGGAGCCCCTCCTCCCCCTCCGCGGACGATGGAGGCCCCCCCTGCTACTGCTGCCCCCCCCCCCCCCCGATGATGGAGGCTCATCACCCCCGGCTGTTGCTGCTTCCCCCCTCCCTCCTCCTCTCTCCCGACGATGATGGAGCCCCCCCTTGCCGCTGCTGCTTCGTCCCCCCCCTTCCCGATGGAGCCCATCATTCCTCCCCCGCTAACCGATGGAGGCCCTCCTCCCTGTCGCTGCTGCTTCGCCCCCTCCCCGCTGACGATGGAGCCCCCCTCCCCCTATCGCCGTTGCTTCGCACCCCCCACCCTCGCGGACGATGGAGGCCCTCCCCCTGCTGCCGTTGCTTCGCCCACTCGCAAGAACATCTGCAGGAATTTTTTCGTATTCTTTTTTTTGGCTAATCCTAACCGTTCGATGGTAAATTGATTAGGTTAACTCAAGACTAATCCATGTATTTGACTCAAATATAGTTAAAATTGACGGCAGGATTTGTTGGGTAAGACGGAGCAAGTTTACGAGGTCGGAGAAGGAATTAAGATGTTTCAAAAGTCGTAGAGGTAATTGGAAAAGCTGCCGGGTAAAAATCCCAATAAATTATGGCAGAATTGTCAGTAAAATCTTTTACAGGAAGCTATTGTCTAAGATAAAAAAATATTCAGCAAATTTTAGCACTTCCTCTAGTGTTTACTGGAGAGTAATATCAAGCAAACTCTCAGAGTAATATTAAAGAAATTATCGGAGAATGGAGAATAACTTTGCAAGGATTCTCCTTCACACGGATAATAAAGCATGAGCTGACTGAAGCACAAAAAGATAATTGTCACATGTTTCTTCTGGAGTAAGCAAAGTTGAACTTGCCCATCAAGTTTAGGACACATCCAGCTGGAAATAGCAATCCTATTTTTGTGCCAATGAAAAATTCTAGAATTCCATCTTTTCTTTTGCGAAGAAAAGTATAGTCACCATATTTCCACAAGATGAGACAGGTTCTCATGCTGAGCAAAATCTGAAAGCATGACTTTTCCAGAAAAAAATACAATAGGAGAAAAAGAAAAGGTATGATATTTATGTTCAGAATTACACCAAAAGGCCAACATCGTTGAATGTGTAAAAAGAGTCGATTTTTCCACTTTAAAATAAAGGTGAAACTTTGAACAAACAGAGCTTCCGAATGATCATCAAACACCCACAAGAATAAGCCTGTCAATTATTAAAATGAACACAAATTGGGCATTCCTCGGGAGAAGAACAAAGAACAAAAATTGGGTGAACTCATACTAATTTTTCTCTATATACATTAAATTTGGAGGGGAATAAGAAACAAGAGATGAAGAAAAGACAAAGAGAGAACCAATCCATGCTCCTATATGCTCATGGATTCGAAAGAACCAACAAACGAATACCAAAAAATTTAAGAGAAGAAGAAGAAGACTATCTCATATCCAATTCACCATCTTGCAATCCCATTAGCATCACCATCCTCCATTGCCCAATTCCTCTCGCTTCTCCGGCCGGAACGCGTACCCAATCTGCTAAAGAACGAGCGCAGATTCCGAAAGACACGGCCGACTCCACTGCCCTCCCTCTCCCCGCCGCCTCTCGAATTCCATAATATCCTCCTCGGCGTGCCGCCGTTGTTAAACCCCCCGTCCATCTCCGTGTAGACAACCGGGATCTCACGCTCCGCGGCATGCCTCCCGACCGCGAATCCACCACCTGGGAGCCTCCAAATTGTCAATCTCGGAGCAGAAGCGTCCTCGCCGATCCCCAATTCGCCGTTCCCGTCGCTTACGGGTTCCACCGGCATCTCGTGGCGGCACACGGGGCATGAATTGCGCACGGCGAGCCACGGCATGATGCATTCCTGGTGGTATATGTGCTTGCAGGGCATCTCGCGCGCGTCGGCGCCGAGATCGAAGGCCTCCTTGCAGACGGCGCAGTGCGATTCCGCTTCGACGTGCGCGGCGGAGATGGTGATGGTTGGCATGGACTCCACGGCGGTTTTGGACGCCGGGGGGCGGTTACAGGGGCGGGCGGCGTCGAGATGGGAGAGCTGGTCGAGGAGTCGGTCGAAGCCGGAGGTCATGAGGACGTCGGAGATGGCGGGAGGGAGGGGGCGGAGGGCGCCTTCGGCGCCGTCGTCGTAGTAGAGCTCGAAGGCGGAGGGGGGACGGGAGGCAGCCGCGGCGGCTGCGCGGGGGCTGCGGAGTACGATGACGGGGTTGAAAGGGGAGCGGTCGGCTACGACGCGGGAGCGGCGGCGCGGGGGGGTCTCGAGCCACATGACGGTGGTGGGAGGGCGGCGGCGACGCGGCGCGGCCGCTTCCTCGAGGAAGCCGGAGGAGCAGTGGGGGCAGACGTACACGTTGCGGTCGCGGAGGGCGACGAGGCGCGAGCACCGGTGGCACCAGTAGGAAGACATGGGGATCGTGAAGATGGGGAGGAGGGGAGGCGATGGGCGCGCGGGGATTAATAAGGGAGGGGGGAAGTGAGGATTAGAATTAGGATTAGGATTAGGAGTGGTTTATTAGCGGGGAAGGGGGGGACGAAGGCGGCGACGAAACCGCACGGTGAGTTCCGGTTTACGTGGCGGCATGCGAGTGGTTGGATCGTTGACGTGTTTGTTACAGCGGTCAAAGTTTGGAGTAGGGGAACGCGGACTCGTGTTCTGTTTTCTGGAAATCTTTTTTACCGGAATTATCGTAATATTTAATGCAACGTAATAGAGATTTTTACAATGCGACTCCTAATAGAATGTTTAATTGTACTGTAACTCTTATAATCTTTGTAATTAAATCATGCCTCCGAAGTTCGTCTGTTCCTAATATCTTTGATTGTTGTCGACATCAAGGTATTAAAATCGATAAGCAAGACGTTGACATTGCATTAGCCACTGATGTTAGTGTGTTCAAGAAAACACTCTTTCTTTAATAACAATTTATGGTAGCACACCCACATAGGTGGTATTACTAACATCTTGCCCTAATATTTTAACCCATTTAGAGCATAAGTTCTTTCTTTTATTGCGGTTTAAAGGAACTCAAGCTTTGAAGGATTATACATTCATGCCTAAAAATGAAATAATAATACCAATCAGTTCTCTAGTAGCTTGTTATTATTGATTCAAAACGTTCTTTTTGAGATCTCTATTCAGATAAGTTGGATTTCTATTGAAAATAACATATAATGTGACAAATCTCATCCCAAGTCTTTGATTTTAGGACTAAAGATCTATAGTCTCATAATCATTGAATTGGTTGTGTTATCTTTGGTTTCAATCATGAAATCTATAACCATAACAACATGAGAGATTAAATTCCTCAAAGTCTTTAGTCAGTTTTGATTGTGTTTCATGTTTTCTGATTGAACTTTGATATGATAATAGGAACTAGCTTGCGCACAATAAGAAACTAAAAAAGAACTTCCTTTTTCATTCAATCTCAAAGCATACAACTTAGCTTCAAAGGTGATCTGAACTACAATGATTTGCTTCACATATCTCTAAAAGACTTCACCATCTCTATTGCCAAATATATATGCGGTAAAAATGTCACTCCCGCACTCCGTTATTTTTCTTATCCAACTTACATCATTATATCCTTTTAAAATAGAAGGATATCTATGGTAATGAAAATTTAGGAAAATTGTTCCCTTTAAGTACTTCAGTATTTGTATTCAATCCTTCCAGTGACTACAACCAAGTTAGCTTGTGTATTTACTGAAAACAATGGTAAATTAAACACTTGTGTATAAATTGAAATGCTTGATTGAATTAAATTGAACTAAAAATATCTTAATAATGTAAAATAACAGGCTTGGACTCGAGATGTTACTGAAGATAACTGATCCTAACAACTAGTCAAGATTGAGAGACATTTGACCCATCAACCACTGTCTAGAATGCTTAAACGGAGTTGCAAAATAGAAATCCCCCGTTGTTAAATTCATTTTAGAATCTGTTAGTATATGTGGTATTATGTTTATAGTGTTTTATATAGACATACAAATTAACTTTCAAACATCAATAAATAAGGAGGAAAACTTGAATTTGTATGCGCTTGTATATGTATACATCTATCTTTTCGAATAAGGATATACATTTACATGTATAAACATTTCAGCTACATATGTTGTCTATGTGTGTATATACACATACGTATACATAAATACATGGACACAGATCGACATATACACCACCAACAACAACAAACGTTTTCCCGCATTAAGTAGAGTCAGCTACATGGATTCTTCGTGTCCATTTAGATTTATCTCGGATCATTCTCGGGCTTAGATCCAAATAATTAAGATCCATTTGTATAGTCTCATTCCAACACTTCTTGGACCTTCCTTGTCCTCTCTTAGCCAGTTCAACATCTCAAAACTCGCATCTCCTAGCTGGTGTGCCGAAGCAGAGATAGAGCGGGGAACATGTGAAACTGAGGATGGTTTTCTACGGGCTCCGGAGTGTACATCCACAATAGCATTCATACTATTACATGTTGGTGCTCTATTCCCCTACGTTGACCTATCATGCACTCCTTCACTGCGTTTTTTGATAAAAATGGTTGCTTCAAATCACCTCCAATATCAAGTCACTCTATGTCTTAACAAACAAAAGTACAATCATCTATAAAAGTTGGCCCTTATGAGTCTGTTGTAGCAATAGAAATGGATATTCATGTTCCCAGTTTGAGTTCTACTATGGGGTCTCAACTGACCTCCTTTGCAAACGACTAAATTAGTTCAAGTAGTTTTCTCGCATCTTATCTTAGATCAAAGTTACACCAACTTCCCTTCTGATTGCATAATTCAGAATCCGAGCTTTACGCGTGTGTGTGTGTGTGTGTATGTCCATACATCCACCTTAGCCTTTTCATTTCTTCTACTACTACCATTCTCTATACATGTCTATGGTTCACATGTCAATATTCAGAACCGTAGAGCATAGCAGGTATCACGACTGCTTTGTAAAACTTTCCTTTAATTTTCAAAGAAATTTCTTGTCACAGAGAACAATAGATGCTTTCCTCCACTTTAACCAACATGCATTTATTCTATTTGTAACATCTCCATTGGTTCCCCCATCATATTGCAAAATAGATTCCAAATATCTAAAAGAATCTCTCTTTTGAATGTTATCGCCACTAATCTTCACTTCAATTCCTTCACCATTGCTTCCATCAAAGGTGCACTCCATATATTTAGTCTTAACCCTACTTATATGAAATCCTTTAGTCTTCAAAGTATGTCTCAGGATCTCAAGCTTCTCATTTACTCCATATCTAGTCTCATCAATTAACACAATATCATAAATGAATAGCATACACCAAGGTATCTTGTCTTGAATGCGACTTATCAACTTGTCCATAACTAAAGTAAAAAGAAATGGACCAAAGCTAAACCTTGATGCAGACCAATGTTGATGTTAAAATGGTCAGCCATGATCATTCCTAAGTTCTGGTAAATTGAGGAGCATTGCACGCTGGGTAGCTGACAACCAACGCAAGAAAACATAAATTCCTAAATAGTGGTCTTGTTAAGAACATTATTTAGGAATTTCTCTCAAAACAGTTCGGATATTTTCAACTTGGATTTAAGCAAACAATTAGATTTTTTGGGGCGTTTCCTACTAGTTGCATTTTTGCATCACCCTAATGTAATGAGATTGGCAAGAGTCACTACATCGTTGCCCAGATGTAGTTCAAAATTTATAAAGGTTCTCGAATGAGGAACACGTGCGAGTAATAAGCTAGTTTCGTTGCATCGCTGCCTGTGTGCAGTCCAAAATTTGCAAGAGTTCTCACATGATGGACACGTGAGAGTAAAGAAGTTAGTCCAAAAGAGGTTGTAAAGGAACTTGCGGATATGTAGTTGAAATATTGACACTTTGACTGGCAAATCGATGTAGATAGTAGATACGATGGAAAGACGGAAGCTTTAGATACTATGTCTCAAAGAGACAAGATGGATCGAGAGAAAGCTAGGGAGATTGGGAGGACAAGATTTAAACTTTGGTATTCATGTAAAGATCAAGGCAGAAATGTTGTTGGAGTGGTTATTCATAAAGATTTGAAGGATTGTATGATTGAGGTGCAAAAATTCGAGGATCGTATTCTTTTAAAAAAAAAGGATTTTTACACA